>CAIGQQ010032566.1:854610-965011 GCA_903798035.1 Danio albolineatus
TGAATGAATGAATGAATATATATATATATATATATATATATATATAAGCAATCTCCTTTAAGAAACAACATTTTTTTAAAAATATTGATAAAAATCTGTCATCGTTTTTTACTCATCTTCCACTTGTTCCAAACCTGTTAGTGTTTCTTTCATCTGTTAAACAGAAAAGAAATAATGTTGAAGCAAGCTGGAAACCAGTAACCATTGACTTCCGTAGTATTTGTTTTTCCTACTAAGGAAGTCAATGGTTACAGGTTTTTAGTTTTCTTCAAAATATCTTCTTTCATGTTCAAAATAAACAAACTCATATAGGTTTGGAACCAATTTAGGGTGAGCAAATAGTAAATAAGAGTACTTTTTGGTTTTGGGGTGAACCAGCCCTTTAAGAAAGACATTTTGTTGTTTAAGATTGGGTTTGGGGCCATTATATAACTGTTTTGTCTGCATTTGTAAGACATAAAGCTGCCTTTGATTCCCGCGACAAACACACTAGTCTATGGTAGATTAATCCTTAATTTTAGTGCATGTTAAACATCACATTCGGCACACAGTTTAGTTTACATGCATTGAAGACACAACATGCAGTTTTAAACTTGTTTTAGCCCTAACTATATTCCTAGTCATTCCTGAAATACAGTAGTGGTATTATTACTGTTATGAACTAAAAGTCAGTCACAGTAAAAACCATCATTCATGATAGATTGCTTGTTATGTCCCTAATTTTTAAGTTGCTTTGGATTTCTTACTCTTTCTCAAATTATATTATACAGTCTTTAGTATTTGTGAAAATTGGTTAACTTTTATTTGTGAT
This sequence comes from Danio albolineatus, assembly GCA_903798035.1. Taxonomy (NCBI): domain Eukaryota; kingdom Metazoa; phylum Chordata; class Actinopteri; order Cypriniformes; family Danionidae; genus Danio; species Danio albolineatus. Next base: position 855,422 of record CAIGQQ010032566.1, read on the forward strand.
GTTTATAATCTTGTAAGGTTAATTTAATTAATGTTTTCCATCTCTTAAAGGCACAGCATGTAATTTTCACCTCTAGAGGGTGTGTATTCACAACAAACAAGAGCATAGTTTGATGATGGCATGACTAAGTGTGGAATCATTGCAGTTGTCGTCTTTATTACATCCTATGTGACTAATGTAGAAATTATGTTCATGGATAAGCTAAAGTATTCCAAACTTATTATCATAGTACAATGAACCAGAGCAAGGCTCAAAGCCACCAAATTGAAATTGACTGAAGCGATTGCTGATGAGAGACAAGCGTGTCTCTGCGTGAAAACCGCTGAGCTTTTATTATGCTACATTTCATTGCATTTGGTTGTTCAACTCGTGATCACATGCGGAAGTAGCAGCACTGTTTTATAATGCTTAATACATTTTATAGTTTTGTTATAATGATACTCTGGGCAGTCTAAAAAACACAAAATATTAAAGCATATTTGGCATGTTTTCTAGAAAACCAAACCAGAAATCGAGGGTGTATGATGTCAATATCATGACGACACACAAAATAGTATGTGTCACTAGTTAAAATAGCTTATTTCTCTGAATCTTCTTAACATTTGGGATAATGTAAGCAAATAAGCCAAATATAAAACACTGTTTTAGTAGTTATTGTATTTTTTATTAAATAAAATTGTACATACTGTGCCTTTACAATCCCTATTTAAAATACAATAAGAAAATTACTTCTGGAACCAAGAATGCTTGAAAAAATTTATTGGAATTGCACTTTTTCAGATAAAGTGTCATGTTTTCAGATTTGACCTGAACTACGCAAAAATTCCTACCTCAACTACAGACTAATCATATACCCAGTCTGTCCACTGTGACTGAACAAACTTGCTTTTTCCCACCACAACTTTGAATCCACAGCTAACAATGGCATGCACCTATAAAACCACTAGCAAAACTGCTACCAGTCCTAGCACACCTGCCTGTGTGAATCTGTAGGGCATGTGGCTGAGGCTCAGCTGTTGCATGGAGGGATAGTAGGGGTCGAAGAAAGTACCAGGGGGGAGCGAGGGTCTCGTCCGGGGCCCCTGGGGGAACAGCAGGGAGCAGTGCAGCGGTAACGGCTCAAGCAGAAGCGGCCTCTGAGTTTGTATGCTAAGCTGTGGAGTGTTTTGCTGCATGTGCTCTGATGGGTTAATGATGGATTTGACACAGGGCTTCAGAGGAGACGCAGACGGCTCGGTTTGGCGGAAGCAGAGGGAGATCTGGGACCCGAAGGGTTGCTGAGGAGGGCGAGAGGCAGCGGATGTGGACACAGACGGAGACAAACAGTCCATACTGAAGCTGTGCTGGAGGGGGCGTCTGCGGGAGGGCTACACATACACACGTACAGTTGAGGTCAAAAGTTTAGATGCACCTTGCATAATCTGCTAAATGTTCATTATTTTAACCAAGTAAGAGGGATCATACAAAATTGTTTTACATTTTACAGACCTGAGAAGATTTCACCATATAAAATTTTCCCATGTTTAAAAACGTAAATCACAAAAACAAAAATAAATACAAAATAATTTTATTATTAATAATAATAATTTATTTGGGCTGGGCGATTAACCGAAAAGCAATCGAAATCGACATTAAGAACCTATAATTGATTTTTCAATTACTTTCCCTACTGTGTGTGGAGTCACTTGATCCTGCTTTGCCAAGGCTAATTTATACTTATTATATTATGATTTATACTTATTATATTATACTAATATTATATTTCTGCCAAGTGTATGTGTACGTTTTTTACACCTCTTAAAAAATTATAACTACATGTCACAACGGCACGTAGCACAAGCTTTGTGATTGGTCGGTTTGGTCTCGTGAGGAGGGTGGGCAGCATGGAGAGCCACGTTTTAGGCAATGTGTGTTTTAACTTTAGTTGTTCAGCATTGATGTTTAATAAACAATCATAGATAATAGATAGTGTGTGTTTACTTCATTTTTTAAAAATCAAGTAATCCACCTTACATTCAAAAAAATCTCTCACTTGAAATATGTGAGCATATTTACTGTACAAAACTTGTGAGTGAACTATGAGGACAAAACATACAACAAATAAATAAAATAATCGAACATTAATCGTAATCGAGTTACATTTAGATTTTTGACCAAATTGCTGAGCCCTGTTATTTATATACACAGTCAAGCCTGAAATTATTAATTCCTCTATAGTAAATTCTGACTTAAAGTTGCTTTTATTCAACCAGCTATTTTTTTAACCAGAACTGACACGGGCTTCTCTCAAAAAATAATAAGATGATGTACAAGAGGCATTATTGTGGCAAAAAACACTTATCTGACTTATTTACATTTGAACAAAAACTTGCCATGGGTTTGAATAATTACAGGATTGACTGTATATAAAATAGTAATAGAGAAATAATTTTACTAATAATAAATTTTTTGTTTAGTGGTAATTGTGTCTTTTAGGTCTCAAAAATTCTTCAGTTTTGAATGCAACTTTTCAAACAGAGAACAACACAAAAAAGCTGGAAACTTGTAACCATTGACTATGTTTTTCCTATGATGAAAGGTTACAGGTTTTCCAAAAAACGTCAAATGGAAAAAGTCGATGGTTATTCATTTAAACAAAAATTTGACAGAAGTAAAGCTTGAGTAAATAAAAAAAGCAAAGTCTTTAATGCATAATCTTTTTCTTCTGGCAATTCAGTGTAGGATTTCTCTTATTTCAGTAAAATAATTAACATTTATCAGACTCTCAAAAGTACACTTTTGTATCTCAACTGTACATTCTGAAAGAGGTGCTAAACAACACAGGAAGCAAACAGAATGGATGAGAAAAGCAGAAATGATATGGATGTTCATTAGCAGGTGTGAGCAGTAAACACATAAACAGACATAGGCATCTGGACAGGATGACTGACAGGTCTGATTGACAGCCAACTGAGGGGTTTGAAAGTAAAAGTTTGAGGTGATTTGAGCCACACACAGAGCGATTGGAGAAATCAGGCTGCGCTATCAATCACTTTAATGTGAGCAGCACAGGATTTAAAACTCTGACAGAAAGCAGATGGAGTAACAAAATCAATCATAATAAAAAAAAAAGTAGAATGTACTTGTACACACAACTGTTTAAAAGTTAGCAGAGAGTGAGTGTGATGGATTTTTTTTTAAAATAAAGTCTCTTATATTAGCCAAGGCCACTTTTTATCATAAATACTGTTTTCTTAGAACAATGTCTTATTTCTATTTTAAAAGCATTTTGAAATGCAGGTGTCTTAAGCCTAACACGATCTTTAAGAAAACACTGTAATATGCTGATTTGGGAAGATTCTTATTATCAACATATTACAAGATGCATCAAAAATGGTTCATATTTTGTAAGGAAACCATTTTATTCCAGGATTTGTTGATGAACAGAAATCTAATTTATTTTTGGGTCACTTTCTGGAAAAGTAAAGACTGCACATTTTAAAAGCACACACAGCTTGCCATTTCTTAAAAATATTTTCGTCAGCCTTAGCTGCCAGAGATCGAAATAACACAAAGTTTCAGCTCTCAATTAATTTATGATGAAATACTTGATTCTTCAAGTGATACAATGAATCTGTCTTTATCAGAAACATCGGAATATTGTGACATGTCTAATTGTATTTATTGTCTGCACAGCTTATGTTCAGATGAAGAGAATTGTGAAGAAAGCATTTTCTGCATATGGGAAGCATATGTAATACACAATAGGGTCCAAAAGGCTGAGACCACACTGAATGTTTGGAATTCAAAACAACCTCCTTTAAACGTTGCATCTTATTTCGAAGTTGACTGACAGACTGGCATTCTGACACCATATTTAGGCTTTCTAACATTTTAGCAACCATTCTGCTTGTTGTCATGTACATAGAACATATACGATGTTTCTATCAGTTCTTTGTCTACACAACACAAAACATTATATACACTGCAAAAATGCTTTTCTTGCTTAGAGTTTTTGTCTGGTTTCTAAATATCTAAAAGTTCATTTCAAGACAAGCAAGAAAATAATTCAACAAAATCAAGCAAGTTCTTCTTTAAAACAAGCAAAATAATCTGCCAATGGGAGAAGCAAAATAAACTTGTTTTTGGCTTTAAAATAAGAATATTTTACTTACCCTATTGGCAGGTTATTTTGCATATTTTAAGAAAAACATAACTTAATTTTGGCTATTTATTTCTGAAAATAATTAATAATTAAATAATAATTATAATAATAATTAAATAATAATTCAAATAATATTTTTTTGCTTGTCTAAAAATCTTCTTGATTTAAGAATTTTTAGATATTTGAACTATAAGCAAGACAAAAACTCAAAGTAAGAAGAACATTTGTGCAGTGTATAGTCATAACTATGACTGTAAAATGTCTTAAATCTAAAAAAAAAGCAGATGGAATCATTACATTAAAACATATAAAGCATAACAAGGAATGTCACAGAAATTGGCAAATGTTGAGTGAATGAATGAAAAGTAGATGTGCACACGCAGTCAATTTGCTATGTGGTCTAGTGTCTGTAAATATCAAACCATAGAACATTATTTTAATATGAAGTCTGCATGTTGATGAACGCACAGATCACAAACTAAAGAGAATGTCAGGAACAGTAATGGCTAACTATTTTGCAACAATCAATCAGTCAATGCATAAATATATTTACTGATTGCTTTCTCCCTATGGTAGACAGAAGAAAATGCATTCCGTCCAATACTGCCACTTACTGCTAAATAAGTCATACAGATAAAACAATGAATCATACAAGACTCAAGATTTGAATAATAACCTAATCTCTTCTTTTGCTACACTTTTTCCAAAAACCAAAATGAAAAAAGAAGAAATAAATAAAACTAGTGAACAAGTGGGAACAAGGTGGAATACCACCACTGCTAACAAGCCACCATGTGCTGTAGTGACAAATGGTGACAAGCTGTTAACCCCGGTAATAAGTCCAACCAAAACAAGCTGCCATAAAACGTAAAAATGTGAAAAACACCTGAACAACACAATGACTGTTCTTTTTTCTTCTAAAAAATACATTTAATAAGATATCGGCTGATTAAAAGGGGATGTTACACCCAAATAATTACATTCTTAAAATCATGAATTCATTGAAATCATTTAGTCACCATCTACTTCCATAATGTCAGTGGACACCAGTTTCCAGAAAAAGAAGAAAAAACATAAATGTTGAGGCACTTCAGAGTGATTAAATACACAGAAAATGTTTGATTTTGGGTGAACTATCCCTTTATCGATAGCAATGAGCAGTTACTGTACTTACTTTGGGTGGTGCTTCATCTGATCCTCCAGAGTCCCAGGACACAGGAACTTGTCTCCTCATCTCCATTCGGCTGCGCTCCTCCTGCTGAGCTTTCTCCTCTGCAAGGATTGTACTGCACAAAACCCCATGGAAAACTCGATCAAACAACAACATCCTTCCACCGAGACCTCTATATGTATCCTTAAGACCGTATCCTTTACGAGAGTGAAATGAACGACTGCAAATTTTTGCTTTCACTCCTATGAAGGAGTACGAGTTCATGAGTTCAAATTTATGAAAGTGGCTGACAGGTGGAGTCACTGCTCCGCCCACAGTAAGCCAGTGTAAAGTACCAGCCTACACAGCTGACTACTAGGGAAAATAAAGCATACCTGAAACACTCAGCAAACTATTTCACAATCTAATACATCATAGTGAATATGAAATAAGAGGACGATGGGGAAATGAGCAGGATTACTTGTCTGAACCTCAACCCCAGAAATGAGTAATCACATGATCATTTGCTTTTAGAGTAAAAAAAACTTTAAATTCTTTATTATGTATTATATACAGGGTTTCTGGAGGTTTCATCAAGTCAAAAGTCAAGTCATCTCTTCGCAATAAAAAATAAGAATTTATTGAGAGTACTGTAGATCATTGGATGGATGTCAGCCCAAACTGAGCAGCTTTACTTGTATAAAGCAAAATTAAGACCTCTTTAAAGCGATTTAAGACCTACAACACAATATGTCAAGGAATTTAAGACTTTTTAACGTCTAAAATGTAGGTTTCGAAATTTAAGATATTTTAAGACCCAGTGGACAACATCATATACAGCCTTAGGGTGCATAAAAACTTTCTTTCCGAAGTTTGAAGTAACTTTAGATATTTTATTTTCAGCTCTGATAAATAAAATAAATGTTTCTAAAGCTAATAATGTCTCTAAAATTAGAATGATTTCTAAAGGATCATGTGACAATAAAGACTTGAAGATTTTAATATGTATCAATAATATACAATAAATGGTCAGCAAAGGCAGTTAATTCTCCCCAAGAAAATTGCTTTAAAAATAATAAAGAATAAATAATTAAATTAATAATTTAAAATAGCTGATTAATGAAAAAAACTGCTCTTTTTTTCTTATAGTTTTTGTCTGATTTCTTGTCCAAATATCTAAAAGTAATTATCTAGACAAGTTTTTCTTTAAAACAGGCAAAATAATCTGCCAACTTGTTTTTAGGCAGTAATCATTGGAAGATTATTTTGTTTATTTTAAAGAAAAACTTAATTTTAGCTTATTATTCCTGAAAACATGACAATATTTTTTGCTTGTCTAAAAAAATCTTCTTGAATTATACATTCTTTGTTATTTGGACTAGAACCAAGCAAACTCACAGCGAGAAAAGCATTTTTGCAGTGTATAACTTATAAATATGTCCCCAAATACTTTAAAAATAATACAAAATAAATTATTACATTAATAATTTAAAATAGCTGATTAATGAAAATCTGATCAATGTTAATAATAAATAACAACATTCTTAACAAAGATTCAAATAGTCTCAAATGAAAATAAAAACCGGAAGGAATATTCTTCAGAACGTTCATAAAAAAATAATCAATCTTAAAAGTGAAATTATTAAGCTTTAAAGCTACCGATGATCACAGTTGTTAAAAGAAAAATCTGGCAACACACAAAATCATTTTTAAAAACGAAAAATGGCTAACGAAAAAATAAAAATAAAAACCTTTATCAAATTTTATTATCATCAAAAACAACAAACCCAAAATGCAACTAGATATGTAATCATCTTTTATAAAATGACTACATTTTCATACAGATTTATGCATTTCTGTTTTTCACAAGAACAATCTTTTCAGAAATATAATATACTGTATATATTAAACTAAACTTCTGAATGGTGATGTATTATCAGGGTGGGGACAGTTCATGTTAGACCCCAATTTAGACACAATTACACAAAACGTTAGTAATGACCTTAAAACTCAGCAGACAGTCTTTCTAGCATGTATATGAGAAGCTCGTACCTGTCGTCAGTGAAGTTTCAGAGGCGGCTACAGAAAGACAAGAGGTGCGAAAGGCTGGAGAATGGAAGTCTTAGAGGTGAGAGAATGCAAGCAGACTGAGAGTGGACTATTTGTGGAAACTCTATTATCTCTCAGAGAGAGAGAGAGAGAGAGATGAAGGATAAACAGAAGGGACACCTGTTGTGTTCAATCCAGACCTGCAGAGCTTCTCCACACACACACTCTCTCATGACTGCTGCTGAGCTCTCAAAAATAAAGATAAAAACTGCAGATCAATTGCACAAAGCAGATCAAATGTGTCATGGGAAGTTTGGGTTCAATAAGGACTGAAAAAAAAGGTTTGCCTTACACATATTACTAAAAAATCTAAATGTTAAAATGTAACAAATAATAATAATAATAATTTAAACAACCACAAACAATTACAGATTAGTGAAAAATTACTCTTAATAAATAAATCTCTGTTTCCTTTAACATCTTTATTTTAAAAAAGTACTGTATTCTTAACAAAAACAAACTAATATATATATATTTTTAAGTTGATGACAAATATTATATTATAAGCTTTGAAAAACTCTTTCTGACTGAAGACTTATGTGACCCTGGACCACAAAACCAGTCATAAATGTACAATTTTGGAAACTGAACAAGCAAGCTTTCCATTGACCACATGATTTGTTTGGATAGAATTATATCTGGCCGATATAAAACTATTAAATATCTAGACTAAAAAAAAATCTAAATACTCAAAAGTTGTCCAAATTAAGCACTTAGCAATACAACTTTCTGCTCAAAAATATGTTTTTTTTAATATACATTTAAAGAAAGGAATTTAGCAAATGTCATCACAGAACGATAATACAAATCGATAAAAATCGACTCATGCAATGTATTTTGGCTATTCCCACAAATGCATAACTCCATGATCACATAGTGAAATAAATTATATAGTGATATCAATATATAACACTTATAAAAACATATACACAATTAAATCCAAAATGTGTTATGATAAGCATTGAAAAAAATATCTCAAGAAATATTACCAAAAATAAATCTGACACAGAACTTCTTTAAAAATCTCTAATAAATGACAAAAAAACCCTTGAAAACTGAAGACTATATTATATCCCAATGATAAGCTTGGACTTGCGCTGTAAAACTTGACCATGAAGTCACAGACTGAATCAAACCAGTCAAGCATCCTTTGACAGACTGACCGCTTGCTCTCACAAGCATTACTCAAGTTTAACACTGACCTTTACTGGCCTTTTACTCTCTATACTGATCTCTCCGTTCAAAGAAAGTGAGCAACATTCAGCACTTCTACCTCTACAGTCTGAGTGTTCAAACAACACTGATAGCAAACGATGATTAATGATTCCTTGTTTGGACAAGAAAATCTTTAAGCAATTGCTGACAAAACCTTCTGAGGAAGGATTTTATAGAGCCTAGGCATCCTGTGCATCAAACCCATGTGACTTAACATTTCAAAACATTTCATGATCCTCGCTTCAGTCATCACTATAACACTGAGAGATATTTCTGGGGAAGCTACAGTGTGTATTTATCTATTGTATTAAAAGGGTGGTTTAGCAATCATAAACGTGGTTCTATTTTTTTTTTAAACATTCTATCAACACTGACTTTCAGATTACACCATGAGTCCACCAATCATGGATTCTAGCTAATTTCTTTATCAAACACGACAGGATATTGACTAGACCTCAAACACCTTCAGCATCAGTTAAGGCTGTAATAGATGACATTAAGAGCACAAACATTTACATGGTTTCCTGGAAACAGACGCGCTACAATTTAATTCACTACCTGGGTACAGAGGAAACTTTCTGTCACCACATATTATGAGTGTGCAATATTAACAAAAATGATGAGATTTTGAGGGATATTTACTTATTTAATCATTTACTTTTTTCTTAATTTATTTACTTCCGTGTTATTTTATTGGTCACACTTTGATGGTCCGTTTGTTGACAAAGTTACATTGCAACTAATACTCATTAGATTATAAGTAGACTGTTGGTTTGGGGTTAGAGTTGGGGTAGTGTAAGTTGACATGTACTTGCAAAGTTTCTTATAGTCAGTAAAATGTCTGTTGAATGTCTGTATCAACAGATATTAAGACAGTCTACTAATACTCAAATGGACCATCGTAATAAAGTGTTACCTTTTATTTACTTATTTATTATTTTATTTACTTTCTACACTGTTGGGTATCCCTTTGTGTTGGGACAACAAGAAGGAATTAAGTTAGCTCAATAGTTTTTACAAATTTAAATGGATTGAACATCAAACAATTAAGTTGTCCCCCAAAAAACGTAAGTATTGTGTCGTTTCAGCTCATTTTACATAAGTAGTTTGAACAAAATGAAAACTTTTTCAGCATAGTTATTAACTTAATTATGTGCCTGCTTACTATATTAAGCTGGTGAAATTTAAGCTGATAACTTGAATGGTTTTGGAATGACTACAATAAATAAATAAATAAATACAAAAACTGCCGAAAAGGTGGTGGTATCCATTATGCATTAAAGTTTGCAGAAGTTCCCCAAACCCATATTAGAAGCATGCACAAATTAACATGCGGTCTTCTACCCTGAAACAAAACATATCGTCACCTTACAATTATAAGGTTCTATCTGACATTTTTGTCAAAATTAAGTTATTGACATATTCTTATTAATTAAGAACTTATTTACATTATGGGATGTTTTTTTATAAGTTGTTTACATTTTAGGACTTTTTGTTTAAAAAAAAAACAAATGTTATACATGTACTGTTTGCTATGGAATAATAATTATAATTCCAAGGTGACGATATATAGAACTGAATAAAGCAGAGATTTACTGTGAGTAACCTTATTGGAATACCTTTCCATATTCATATTCTGGTCTGTGAATAAGGTCCAATCTCAATTCTATTTTTTAAAAAATGGGACAGCATTACAACACCTGCACACATTATCATATGCCGTAGCAAGCTCTTATGATATGATGACGCCCACTGCTGTAGTTTATTCAGTTGCAGTATTTTTTTGGTATTTATCTGCAGGGAATCACCAAAGGCAGTGATATCATGTTATCATAACAATATAATGTGACAATAAGCTTGTAACTGTACTGTGTATTTACACCCTGGCCACATTCATCTATGCAAAGAGAAGAGAAGAACATTAATGTTATACCAAATTGCATTCCCAGTCACTACACTTTTCTGACAGGATGTCATCGACTAACAGATGTGAAAGTATGTTGTATGTGGGACAACTATACAGGAGTAATTATTATGGATGATAGATAGCGAAATGTAGTAATTAAAAAAAATCTTTTTGGATGTATTAAAACACAAGCTTGTTTGTTGTAAAATTCTTAGTAATGGCAAAAAACCCCCTAATTTCTGCTTCTCCAGACCCACATGTGCACACATGTTGCCATTGTAGATAATTGTAGAAATGTAGAACTTTTTGTACGTCTTGGTATCGAGTGTGGTCCTGAAAAATCAGTTTCAAGGGCTATCTAGCCCTTCCTCTTAGCCCTACGCCTTCAAGCTAAAGAGAATTGAGACACCCCTATCCCTTCATGTGAATGCACAAAATGAGAGGTAGGGGAATGGGTAAGGGCTAAGGGGTAGAATTTGGATTGGGTTAAACTTTGAAGTGTTTAAAGAATTAGTTCACCCCGAAAATGGAAATTCTGTAATTAATTAGTCACCCTCATGTTGTTTATGTTGTTTTAATCCCCTGAGACCTTAGTTCATTAAGATATTAATAGATGAATTTTAGAAATTTATGATTTTAGGTGAAATCTGAGAGCTCTTTCATCCTCCATAGACAGTGACAGTCCTGAGATCCAAGTCCAGAAAAGAAACTAAAAGCTTTGTTAAAACAATCCTTGTAACTTTAGTGGTTCAACTGTAATCATGCAAAGCTCCAAGAACCAAAATCAATTGTAAATGTGAATTTGTTCACTTGTATCTCCTCCACTGTGTCAGATCAAGGTGCACATTTTTGGCATACATACTGTAAATGTTGCAGGAGCTTCATGTGATTCATGCTGAACCACTGAAATCACAAGGAAGACTTTGCTAATAGTTTTGATTCCTTTTCTGGACATTGAACTTGCCAGAACTGTTACTATCTATAGAGGAAGAGAGAGCTCTCAGATTTAAAAAAAAGCTCTTCATATAAAAATATTATTTTGTGTTCTGAAAAGTAACAAAGACCTCTAGCATTTGGAACGATATAATTCATAACATAATTTATTTAAAAGTTTCCTTTAAATAAAATGTTATATTTTTCTAATTAAAATATCTAAAAAATTTTTTTTGGCAAAAACGTGAATTTTGATATTTTAGCATTAAAAACAAACAGAAAAGGGAATATGACTCATTTAGAAATGAACTGACTTAATGTTATTACTTTAACATCAAATAAAGTTCATTCATTCATTTTCTTTTATGCTTAGTCCCTTTATTAATCTGGGGTCGCCACAGTGGAATAAACCGCCAACTTATCCAGCATATGTTTTACACAGCGGATACCCTTCCAGCTGCAACCCATCTCTAGGAAACATCCAAACACACTCATACACTACGGACAATTTAGCCAACCCAATTCACCTGTACCACATGTCTTTGGACTTGTGGGGGAAACCGGAGCCCCCTGAGGAAACCCACACGACCACGGGAAGAACATGCAAACTCCACACAGAAATGCCAGCTGACCCAGCCAAGGCTCGAACCAGCGAACTTCTTGCTGTGAGGTGAGCGTGCTACTCATTACGCCACCGTGGCGCCCATCAAATAAAGTTCAAATGTAATTCACTATTTATTTAACCCTTAAAACGAAAACATATCACACTTCACATGACATTCATATGCTTGTATTTGAAATAACAGCACTCTTGGTTGAGCGGTATTACTTACATAATATCTTAAAAATTATATAAAGATATTTGTTTTCTTGGGTTGAACTACAGGGTCATTCAGTCAATGCTATCAATTTTATTTATTTTTATTTCTTCAAAGTGAGTGAGTTGTCATATGATGACGTCAGTTCACACATTCTTAAAGAAAAAAGCAATTAATGTACATTATAAACATTATTAACACTATCAATATGTTTACAATTTCACTTAACTATAACCTAACATGGAATTAATGTAGAAAAGTTATAAAGCCTCTCTGGGATATTTGTGTTTAACTTGAGATCTTGGAATTTTGTTGCGCTGTCAAATTTGTTTTTGCATCATCTTGGATGTTTTTGCTGAAGGCAGAAAAGATTCCTCGGATTATTAGGGAATCAGGTGTTTGACAGTCAGCTCTATTTTCCTTTTTTCCATAAGCATTTACGGGAACTGCCGGCATGTGTGGACAAGAACTGACATTTGGGAACGTAATACTATTGCATGAAGAAGGATGCAGAGACTGTGTGTGTAAGTTTGTGTGTGTGCGTGAATGTCTGCAAAGATCAGAGAGAGATAAACACCTGAGGACGTGTAATACAGAAAGAAGGAGAGTATGATTTTTCTCATAGCTGCTGTCTAAACTATGAAATCGGGTCCAGACAGGAAGTGTCATAGACATGCAGAGGTTGAGTCAAGGATTAGCCAGATTTAACTTCCTCTAAAAGGTTAATTCCAAACTTTATACACAGTTCAAAAGTGTGTGGGCTTTCTTATGTTTTGGAAAATAGCCATTAAAATGGTTGCATTTCTTTGATGAATAAATACTGTAAAACAGCAATAAAAACTTAAATATTATTACACGGTAAAACCCAAAAAGTTAAGGTAACTCAAACCATTTGAGTAAATCGACTGCAACAAACCATTTACGTTTAAAAACTAATCCTAATGAGTACTGTAAACTTAATCCGTTTGAGTAAATGAAGCAGTTTAAGCACAGTAAAACTCAATAAATGATAAGAACTCAAGCCAACTGAGTACTGTAAAAAATAATAAGTAAAGACAACTCAAACCGTTTGAGGAAACCGATTGCAACAATCCATTTGAGTTAAAAAAACTAATCTATTTGAGTACTGTGAACTTGCTCCATTAAAGTTAAAGTAATGAGAAAATTAATTAACTCATTACCTTCAACACTGAGTTCAAAACTCTTTTCAAATGAGTAGATTTAACTTTCGTTAAATTGAGTTAACTACACTCATTTCATTTGATAAAGTTGACTGTTGGGTTTTACAGTGTATCAGTAATAAGAGCTGATGTCTTTTTTGATCATGTTCATTTACTCATTTTCTTTTGGCTTAGTCCCTTTATTCATGAGGGGTCACCACAGCGGAATGAACCGCCAACTTATCCAGCATATGTTTTACACAGCGGGTGCACTTCCAGCTGCAACCCAGTACACCCATACTCTCACATTTACACACATACACTACGGCCAATTTATTCATTCATTTTATTAATTCATATTCATTTTCTTTTCGGCTTAGTCCCTTTATTAATCAGGGGTCGCCACAGCAGAATGAACCGACAACTTACATGTTTTACACAGCGGATGCACTTCCAGCTGCAACCCATCTCTGGGAAACACCCATACATTAACGACGGCCAATTTAATTTAATTCAATTCACCTATAGCGCATGCCTTTGGACTGTGGGGGAAACTGGAGCACCCAGCGGAAATCCACTTCAACACGGAGAGAACATGCAAACTCCACACAGAAATGTCAACTGACCCAACTGGGATTCAAACCAGCGAATATCTTGCTGTGAATGCCAGTGCTAACCACTGAGCCACCGTGCCGTCTTTGATAATGTTCTAAAATGTATCATTTTAGAACTTAATTTTTACTTCCAGAATTAGTTCAGTCTTCAGTTTCAAGTGATCCTTCAGTACCCATTATTTTTTTAAGTATTAAATACTTTTGAGAAAACTGATTTTTAGATTCATAAAAATTTCAATGCATGAAAAAAAGGATAAAAGATCAGCATTCATTTGATCATGACATTTGTGATGCTTTTGATCGATTTATTCCGTATTTGCAAGTATTAATCTCTCTTTAATAAAAACAAAACATAATTTCTTACTGCTAAAAAAAAACAAGTTTTTATACAGATCAGAAGTTTTGTACATTTTACAAAACATCCAGCTTTGAACTGTATTAAAAAACAGAAAACCAATAAAATAAAAACAGAAAACCAATAAAATAACTGCTAAAGATCTTTAAAAATTAAACAATAAAAGTCCAAAGTTAAAAGAAAGAAAAAAATCTAAGTGAGCACAACTCTGCTGCTAAGTCTGATCAAATTCAATATTATTGATTAAAATATTGAAAACTTAATAATAAAAATTGTGATCAAAAGGAAGCACATCAGAAATATAAATAAATGTAACAACAGCAACTATTAGAGAAAATAAAATGGCTATTTCATTGCTATGTTGCATCAGGTAGATTTGTCTTAAAACACACATGGGGTACAAATGCACATACTGTTCATTCATTCATTTTCTTTTCGGCTTAGTCCCTTTATTAATCCGGGGTTGCCACAGCGGAATGAACCGCCAACTTATCCAGCATTTGTTTTACGCAGCGGATGCCCTTCCAGCCACAACCCATCTCTGGGAAATGCACATACTGTATGACACAGAAATTTATTTGTAATGGAAACAAACACTGTAACATGCAGTATATAAATAATATAAACCAAGTATTACAGCTGTGCGTCATCGTGGCGTAGTGGGTAGCACAATTGAATCAGAGCAAGAAGGTCGTTGGTTTGAGCCTCGGCTGGGTCAGTTAACATTTCTCCCCATGCTCCGGTTTTCCCCACAGTCCAAAGACATGTGGTGTAGGTGAATTTGAATAAGCTAAATTAGCCGTAGTGTTTGTGTGTGTATGGGTGTTTCCCAGTACTAGGTTGCACCTGGAAGTGCATCTGCGGGGTAAAACATATGCTGGAAAAGTTGGCGGTTCATTCCGCTGTGGCGACCCCTGATTAATAAAGGAACTAAGCCGAAAAGAAAATGAATGAATGAAGTATTACAGCAATGCAGCCCTAACCCAGACAGAAGGAATAGAATTGCCCACAAAACCACCAAAGGTAAATGTGTTAAAGCGAAGCCAGAGCTCTCATTTAAAATGCATAATATCCATTTCAAATTCTATTTGAATTGAATTCTAGCAAGTATGGATCAACGTTTGGCCAAATCTAAACCTGCTGTACACAAAACCAGCAATTTTCCATGTACTGCTCTCAGACAGACATTTATACTGAAGCATCACAGCGCCCTCTACTGCTGTCAAAGTAGATTTATTCACCACAGTAAAGGGGCTTTAAACCATGAATGTGAAGTAAGATTATCACAAATCAAACATAGATTTAAAATAAACATGTAAAAAAAAAAAACCCACATTTAATTGCACAAACCCAAATTATCGCTACCTATTATGCTTTTCAGATATAATCTTTCATGAACCATGTATATGTTTTGTTTTCACGAGTGCATGATAAGTTAAATAATTTACTCACAAAAAAGAAAGAACAGATTCTAAATGGTATAAAACGCCTTGCTTAATTTATTCTGAAGATGGAGTTTGGGGTGGATCAACTAGTTTCTCCATCGTTTCCTGGACTAAACCAATAAAGTAAAAACCAATGCTGTTGTTACTGTGTGCATTACAGTTTAGATGTCAAGTGCTGAGGTAACTGTCTCTGTACTGCTTTATTTATGCTAAACATGTCAGACCAATAGCAAGAGATTTTGTCATTATCTGACCAATCAGAGGAAAGTTCTCAGAAAAGAAACAAACCTGATCCTTGAACACAATTCAGTTCAATTCAATTCACCTTTATTTGTATAGCGCTTTTACAATGTAGATTAAGTCAAAGCAGCTTCACATAGAAGGTTATAGTAAACTGAAACAGTGTCAGTCCAGTTATTAATGTTGGAGTTCAGTTCAGTTCAGATCAGTGTTGTTTAACACATTAAGACATTTTTTGAGCTTATGTTGTAATGAGCTTTGACGAATATTAAAGTGTTTTTTGAACTTGGATTCATATTACAAAATTATTAACCTTCAAAGTACAAATTAAATCAAAAGTAACCATATTGATTTTTGCTAGTTCACATTGCTATTTTTGTGGTGAGCTATTTATCTGTGTTTGTCATTAAGAAAAAAAAAATGTTTTCCCTTCTAATCTAAAACTGAAATCTGAAAATGCACCTCCTGTTTGTTTATAGTTAAATTCTCAGATTACTTCTGTCTGAGGCATTGGGTGTGGTTAACACTCTTAACCACGCCTCTCCAACTGTCAGAGCTATGACAACAAACAGAAATGGTGAAGAGGAGGTGTCTGTTAGGTAGTGATAACTCTCCACAAACCGTTTCCCTCTAAAATTTCTGAATGAAAGGCCTACTTTACTGCATCCAATCAGCTGACCTCGCTGTATAAATAAACAAGCCACGCCCACTATTTTCTCACTTAATTCTCACTTAAAACTTAAAAGTTTCTCTAGGACTGCATCACAACATGAAAAAACAAAACAAAAACAGACGCAGCTTCTGGTTCATAAAAGGGTCACTTAAAAAAACATGACTTTTAAAATTCTAAACGCCACTGCTCACAGTGATCGGAGCAGAATTTGTGGAAAACACAACTAAGTAATGTGAACTGACCTCAGTTGGCCTTTGAGCTCGGTGAATCGCGGGCGTTTGCTGGGGTCATATGCCCAGCATTTGGTCATCAGGCTGTAGAGTGTTGGCGGACAGTTTGGTGGCATAGCCAGACGCTCACCATTCTCAATCCGGCCTATAACATCATTATTCTTCACACCTTGAAACGGCTTCACTCCATACATCAGTATCTCCCACATACACACTCCTGAAACACAAACACAAAAGTCCACATTTACACCTGGAACTAACACATTCAGGATCACTCTAGAGTCGACTAATATAGGGATAGTTCAGTAAAGTATACACTAAAGCCAGTATATACTGTAAAGTGGTTCCACACTTATTTCTTGAGTTGAAAAAAGGATTTTCTAAAGAATGTTGAAAACAAGTAGCCATTGAGTATAGTATTTCTGTATGTTTATGGCTATTAATTTTCAACATTCTTCAATTTTTCTCAAACACTTGAAAACGAATTAAGGCTGAATAAATCTTCAATCCTGCGTGAACTATCTTTTTAGTGAACTACGAGAATCGAAATTACAAGCTTTTTTTACATGCACACAATTTCCAAAAGTTTAATCGCCTAGATGCATTTTCATTCATTCATTCATTCATTTTCTTTTCGGCTTAGTCCCTTTATTAATCCGGGGTCGCCACAGCGGATTGAACCGCCAACTTATCCAGCATTTGTTTTACGCAGCGGATGCCCTTCCAGCCACAACCCATCTCTGGGAAACACATTCATACATTCTCATTCACACACATACACTATGGACAATTTTAGCTTACCCAATTCACCTGTACCGCATGTCTTTGGACTGTGGGGGAAACCGGAGCACCCGGAGGAAACCCACGCAACCACGGGGAGAACATGCAAACTCCACACAGAAATGCCAACTGGCCCTGCCGGGGATCGAACCAGCGACCTTCTTGCTGTGAGGCGAACGTGCTACTCACTACGCCACCGTGGCGCCCTAGATGCATTTTACTAATGCTAAAGGAAACTTTGCTTGTGAGCTGTTTCAATGTCTGAACACGCACAGGATGGTAGGTTTGTGATTCTGACAGAGGAATTCACAGCAATAAATCTGCGCAATGCACATATTCACACACTCGCTTCTTACCAAACATCCACACGTCGCTGGCTGAGGTAAAACGTCTGAAGTTTATTGACTCTGGCGCCATCCATTTAATAGGTAGTTTTCCTTTAGAGGCTGTGAAAAGTGAGAGAAACAGACGATGAGTGTAAACGTGAAAGCAGAGGATTGTACATTCAGTCAGATCTAATGTATTATATGACAACTTTAGAAAGTGTGATACAAAAGTTTGAGATCCAGAGTCTCATTCATTCATTCATTTTCTTTTCGGCTTAGTCCCTTTAATAATCCAAGGTCGCCACAGCGGAATGAACCGCCAACTTATCCAGCATATGTTTTATTCAGCGGATGCCCTTCCAGCCGCAACCCATCTCTGGGAAGCATCCATGCATTCTCATTCACACACATACACTAAGGACAATTTAGCCTACCCAAATCCAGAGTCTGTTTTGCATTATTTTCTGATTTGATTTGATTTGATTTGTGATTCTTATCAAAAAATGTAAAAATTATATTCTGAGTATTAGCACACATTTAAATGAGAACGGTACAGGACAATTGACAATATCAAAACATTCAAAAAAGTTAGCTAGTTAGTTAGTTATTATTATTATTATTATTATTATTATTATTATTAGACTTTTGAACCTCAATATACACACCCGTACAAATGAGGTTAGGTTGGTAAAATAAAGATTAAAAAACTGAATTAAATGCATCATGCTCACAAAACCTGCATTGCATGTTAATAAAAAACACAATAAAACAAATATAGCTGCAAGCAGCAATAATGGGGACAAGCAAACCATAGCAAAATGAAAATGAAGTTTTGATCCTGCAACTTACAATTCAAAAGTAATTAGCTTTTCAATTTTGCAAAGTTGGACAAGTGGTGGCGCTAGAGAGTTAGAGGCTCCTTTCGAGCAAAAACCAATATAGGCTACCATTCAAATCACAGCAGAATAAAATATATAATAATAATAATGACATTTTTTAAGCATTCATAATTTAGCCTTCGAATACAGAGCTCTTAAATGAGAATAAAATGCAATATCCATCTCTATAAGTTTATGTATCCTTACTGAATAAAAGTATAACTTCTTCCAAAAAAGCATATGCTGACAGTGCCACAATACCTTTATAATAAGAACTGTCCTCCATGTATCTTGACAGCCCGAAGTCTCCCAGTTTCACACAGTCCACTGAAGACACAAGAACATTTCGTGCTGCAATATCCCTGAAAAAGACGTGAGGAAAATGCTCAGTAAACACATTTAAGAACAGCACTACATTCACTATCAGAGCAATGAATAATGCATGAAGAAGTGCTATTAGATAAGGATCCTATGGGTCCTTCAACAACGCTCAACATGAAGCAAGAAGTGATAACTGCAGCAGTATTTGCATGACGCGGACATTTACCTGTGCACAAAGCGTTTGCTCTCTAGGTACGCGAGGGCTGTGCTGAGCTGGTAAGAAAACAGGATGAGTGATGCTAAATCCAGATTGTACTTCCTAATCTGAAGAAAGGAACGCAACTGAAAACATAAGAGAGAAAATATACAGTATCAGCAAACACTGAAGCAGTCGTGAAGCCCAAGCTGAACACTAGATGGTGCTGTTGTGTAGTTCACAGAAAACCTCAGTCTACATCAGTCCTTATGATGAGCTGCTCTCTCACTGATATTAGCATAAAATAAAACCTGAAGAAACAACGTTCGACTTAAAGTAACACTCCACCTTTTTGGAAAAAGGTTTTACAAGTCACCTAGAGTTAAATAGTTGAGTTTTATCATTTTTGAGCGCATTCAGCCAAACTAAATGTCTCACAAAAACACTTTTAGCTTAGCATACATCATTGAATTGGAGTAGACAAGTAGCACCTCACCCTAAACATTTTGACTCTTGACTCTTCTATAGTAGGTGTACTCAGACAGACAAAAATGAAAAGGGGGTTTTTGGGGTTACTTTGTAGCTTGATTTGGCTAGGAAAGCTAAAAGTGCTCCCGTCAGACACTGAGATCAGTTAAAGGAATTAACATGTAAAACTTGACTGGTCAACTTGGAGGAGTAATAAAATGAGTGGAGAAAAGAGGAGTGTTCCTTTTAGGAGGTCATCGCAAGTCATCAGAACTAAATATTGGTGCAAAAAAATGCTTTATGGTCACACAAATCATATTTAGTACAATTACCAGGTAACACTAAACATTTCATAGGGCTGCTATTTGTACGCTGTGACAGATAAAGGATAGTTCACCCAAAAATGGAAATTCTGTCATCATTTACTCATCCCCGACTTTTATTTGTTCTTATGAACACAAAAGAAGATATTTTGCTAAATTTTGGAATCCGATTACCATTGACATTCATAGCAAGAAAAACAAATTCGAAAGTCAATGGTTACCAATGGTTTTCCAGTAGAAAAAATAACAATAATAATTTGTGGGTGAACTCTCGCTTTAAAAGGAAACAATAACATCTGATATCAGGAATGAATTAGATAACGTGCATGGAGTTTAACTAAACTAATAAAAATACATTAGTTTACGGTTTGTTCATGTTAGTTTACAATGCATTGATGAATGTTAACAACTTTTAATGTT
The DNA here is from genome assembly GCA_903798035.1 of Danio albolineatus. Classification (NCBI taxonomy): domain Eukaryota; kingdom Metazoa; phylum Chordata; class Actinopteri; order Cypriniformes; family Danionidae; genus Danio; species Danio albolineatus. The sequence goes on from CAIGQQ010032566.1 coordinate 876,126, forward strand.
GAAAATTATTTAAAGTAAATGTTAATGTTGAAATTGCTATTAAAGACAACGAATACATGCAGTAGAAGCACTATGCATTATTATTTAACTAAAGCAATTAACTTATGCTAAAAAATAAAACAGTATCATATGGTGCAAACTCATTCACTTTGGATGACAAAATTGCATTTAAAGTTTTGCACATTTAAAGCTAACAGAAATAACATGCTTACCAGCTGAAACAATCAAAAGAAAATATATAAGCCCAATAAATTCAAAAAAGCATCTCACAGGATATCCTAATGAAAAACAAATATTTAATCGGAAAATAATGACGCAAATCAGACTCACTGAAATCAAAACACAAACGCTCACATGGGATACATTTACAATTATAGTAGATCCATTTTAATAGCTGGTGGAAATGGTATTACTGTACATTTCAGATGACCACAAGTGATTGGTTGGCTGATAACACGTTAATACCAGACGGAAACATAAAGCTGAAACCATGGCCTAAAGTTGCCTCCTACAGACACTAAATCCAAACTTTCTTTGGATAATTAGAAGGTAACTGTTTTCCTACAGAAAGCTCGATACACACAGAGTGTCTCAGTTGGACTGAATCATCGGAGACAGGCTTTGACAAACGACCACCACTAGCAATCATCTTTACTACGCCTTTATGGCCCGTTTATGAGACAGGCAGCGGTGATGGATTTCTCCAGCTTTAACCCGGCTGGCATCTTGGTGAATAATGCGAGTTTAATGCGTTTAATACCAGGTCACGTTCCCTTGGAGATTTAAGACCTGTTCAAAGCCCTCCCCCCAAAACCAAATCCTACTGCTACATATTGACCAGAGTGAATGGGTATGTGAAAAAACAACAACAAAAAAAAACACACCTCTCCCAGTGTGCACAGTTCCATAATGATCCATACTGGGTTTTCTGTAATGACGCCAATCAGCTTTACAATATGAGGATGATCGAACTGTCGCATCGTCACTGCAGGAACAAAATAAATAGAGAATAAAATTAGCATAACATTCATCGCATTACTTCAATGATAGCTGAATGTAGTTGTTTTTGAAAAATCATTTTAATTTATCAGACATTTAATTAATCTACAGTGTCAGTAAAGACATTTATAAATGTAACTAAAATATAAAATAATTGTATATTATGTTCAATGCATCAAATCATGCTAAAATTGCATAAAACATAAGAAAATGCAAGGCAAGGCAAGGCAAGGCAAAACGTCAGTGACATACAGTATTTAAATTATCTTTTAAAAATTGTGGTAATATTTCTAAATATTTCACATTATTGTACTGAATTTAAACCCAAAAAATTAAGTTAAAAATAAAGATACTTTAAAACTTTATAAGTGGTATAATGTAATCCAGTATAGTATAATATCATATTAGTAGTATAGCACAATAGAATTATAAGCTAATTGTGATGCAGCAAAGGTTTTCTAAACAATTGTGATACTGTACACATTGAAATTGTGATATTGTACTAAACTTGTGTCTGTGCACAGTCTGTTATTTAAAGTACAATCTGAAACCCGAGGGAAAAAACAGATAAGAAATACTACTGTATGTATCCAGTAAACATCTGGTGATGTGTATATTTACCAGTATTGAAGCACTTGATTAATTCCCTCAACAAGTCTATTTCTTTAATAATTGAATTATGACATTGCTATGTGATTTTATAAAATTATGTCTATTAAAATCTGTTTAAATAATACTGTAGAGCATCATCTATGTAGGCTGTAGTATAACATTAGTGTCTGACCTTTCCACACAAACCAGCACCTGTTTCAGCTGCACAAAAGTCAACAGCTGTGCTCTTACAGGCTGCACATGCTGAAAATGTTTGGAGCTTCAGCTCAAACGAACAAAAACACATTCCTCTAAATTACATAGAAAAGACACTCACAGGCCTCCTGGAGGAACTTCTCTCGAACGCTGTCTGAAGTGCAGTTCTTACACGTCTTTATAGCCACTGAAAGAGCTGGGGTGTCCTGAAGGCAAAAACCAAACAAACAGAAGAAGTTTAATAAACCAAAATCATAGCTTTGAGTATATTAAATATAGATCAGCACATTTTGCAAGTCAGACTTCGCTACATTTGGCATCAGTATTATGTTACAGACAGTATATTATCATATTAACAATATTAAATAATAATAATAATAATAATATACATCTGCTCGTAGATTCATAGACGTATATTACACATCTGTTCGTAGATTATACAACAGTTTATAGATCAGCACTTACCTACTAGTATAGATCAGAATGGCGTCATCACTCAAAACTTAAAACACATCAACTTATGGTGTGATTCGACTGTACTATTTTTGTTTTATGATTGCAATTCTTTATTTTATATGAGCATTCTGACCTGCACAGCACTTTGGCCAACCTTGTGTTGGTTTTAAATGTGATTTATGACTAAATAATGAATGAATAAATGCACAATAATGAATGAATGCACAAATTTTTATTTTTTTGTCATTTTTATTTTATATTCTGACATTTTATTGTACGCATTTAAAATACAGATGTGGGTTCTAATTTAATATACTCTTGGGTGCCTGCCAATTTTAGTTTTCAGTTTTATTGTTTATTTTTAGATTTCTATTGCAGTCATATTATATCTACATCGACTGAATCAAATAAAAAAACGAGAATCAGAACCACATCAGGAAAAAAATTATTAAATACTGCACTGAGTATATTAGTGATTTTTAAAAATAATTTAAAATAAAATAAATAAAAATAATGAATAAAAAAAGCCAAAAACTTGATCACCAACTTGCACTGTCATCCTTTAAAAAAATTATATTATGCAACAGTACTACGACAACTTCAATGTGGCGATGTCATTGGCCCATGAATATTTCCTGCTTGTTGTCAAATTATTTTATAACTATAACAAGAGGCAATTTAATAGTGACCTCACGTTAAAACAGCTATCATGACAACATTAATCAGCGTGTGGCTCTTTTTTGATTCTCGGAAGCTATGTTAGGACCATCATGATTATTGATTTACTAGAACTTCTGTGTTAAGCTTTGACACGATCTACATTGTAAAAGCGCTATATAAATAAACATGAATTGAATTTTGTTATAGTTTTAGTCCTGCAAAATCTACTTAAAAGTCATTTATACCGGACATATGTAGATCCCCTGATGGACGTCTCCAAACTGTCCTTCTCCTATACAGCGTCCCAGCTCGATTCGGTCTCTCTGGATCTCATAATCCCGGGCTGAAAGACAAAACAGACCCACAGTCAATAAACACTTACCAATGCATACACTACATTATTATCACTGGCCACTTTCAGAAAAAAAAAAATAATAATAATAATTACACCATGCAATTCTTCAGACAGTCTCAATCTGTTCATTTACATTTCAAACAATAAAATCAATCCAATACATGCCATCTCCACGCCATTACAAAACAAAAAAGCATACAAGACTCAGTGAAGAAAATATACCAAAGTTCATTCATCAATAATAGCAAATCAAACAACATCACTGAACAAAACCTCTGAACAACCATATGAGAAAAGTGTTAAAGCCAGTTCAGAGCACCTTTAAGGTGAAAGACAAAAACTTCGAATTACAATGAAAACAACAATTAGTGTAAAAAAATAAAATAAAATAATTATAATTAATTAAAGAGATCAGTAACATCCGATTCAACCACAAGAAACACAAACAGGCAAAGCAAAAGCACACAAACACACAAGGCCCACCGTCACACATGAAGTCTCAAGCATATGGAGGACACGAAAACAGCAGGAGAAACAGCTTTACCTTCATCTAGTCCATAATATTCTGTCGTGCCGATAACGAGAGAAAACAAAGTGGCAAATATAACACTCGATAACACTGAGGTCACCATTCATTTATATTTATTTCCTTTTATTCTGAGAACTTCAGTAAAAGCAATGTTTAACAAACCCCAACACAAAGTTTTCTGTTTGAGGACTGGTGATTTTGAACAAACATTGAACACTATTAGAAACTGATCATAACAGAACAGCAAATGATCATGTGATGATAAACAGATTATTTCATATTTAAATCAATATTATGTGTGGAGGTAATGGTAAAGCAAATGTTTTATACGTGAATATAGTTCAAACATAATTCATTCATTAAATTTCTGAAGTCGTGATCATTTGCTGCTCTAATATGTTCAGTGTTTAGAACTACTTTCTGCTTAATATTTTCTTGAAGAAATCATTAACCATTTTAATTTTCACTGTATCTTTGGAGTGTAACTATAATATATTTCCCCCTAAAATTATTAACATATTTAAAATATTTGATGAATATATTCACAATTAACAAAGTTGGAAAATCATATGATGTTAAAGAAGTAATGATCCTGCAAAACCTTTTTGGAATAAAATTCACATTTTGAATTTGAAGAAAACTATTAAATTAAAATTTAATTTCATAATATTATTACAAATTTTATTTTTTTATTTTTATTATTTTCAAATAAATGCAGCCCTGGTGAGTCAAAGAGACTTTCTTCAATAGCAGAAAGAAGTATGTATGTATGTATGTATGTATGTATGTATGTATGTATGTATTATAGATAGACAGACAGACAGACAGACAGACAGACAGACAGACAGACAGACAGAGAGAGAGAGAAAGAGATAGATAGATAGATAGACAGACAGACAGACAGACAGACAGACAGACAGACAGACAGAGATAGATAGAGAGAGAGAGAGAGAGAGAGAGAGAGACAGACAGACATAGATAGATAGAGATAGACAGACACAGACAGACAGACAGACAGACAGACAGACAGATAGATAGAGCAACATCATATTGAGAGCAGACAAAAAATGTAATGATAAATTAATACATAAATAAATTAAATAATTATAATATTATTGATATTTTATATACAAAACATTTAGAAATGTCTGTAACACTTCACAATAAGGTTGTATTAGTTAATATTAGCTGATGTTCTTGCTAACATGTAGAAACATTGAACAATATATCTATTACAATATTTGATCATCTTTGTTATTGTTATCTAATAGATATAAACATATTCATTGTTAATTCAGTGCATTAACCAATGAATTTGGATTTTAATAAATGCATTAGTAAAGGCTGAACTATAATTAATAAATGCTATACAGGTATTGTTCATTATTAGTTCATGACATATACTAAAATTAACCAATGGAATCTTATTGTACAGTGTGACCAGAAAAAAAAACTCACTTAAACCTAAAATATCTTATTATTTTCAGGTTAAAATAATGCAACAATATAGATCAAAAATTGATATTACATACATACATAAGACAGCTAAATGTCCTCCAAAAATAGATGCAACACTAGTAAAAATTCTCAGATTAAGTTTCAAATCTTTCCAATAATTTCCTAAATAATTCCCCCAAATATAGCTCCATGACAAAGTGAAATGTGTGTTCCATTTAAAAAACGTACATTTATCATCATATCAGTTGCGGTGCCTTTCCCTAGTGTCCAATAAGCATCCAGTTTCAGTCAATATATGGAACCAGCTCTATTCTTATAACACAAGTTGCTCTATTCAGGCCCACAGCGAGCAGATGATGTTCGACTGAGACTCAAGCGCACAGGAAGAAAGAGACAAAACTGAACGCCGCGTTATTCTCGAGTTCAGTTTCAGAGCTGAACGAACAGCTAAGCAGAAAGCGACACCGACTCAAGCAGCTATAAATGTCTCAAGAGCTTCTGCATCTGTGAAGCCAAAACAGTGGGTGCAAAAGTCACAGAGATAATAGGAAGCGCAGCGCTTTCCCGAAAATAAGTTAAACCCTGACAAATTTGCAATGTTTAAAGAAGGGGTCTAATTTTAGAATTGAATAAAATTAAATGTCTACAAATATTATAAATATGTTTTTTTAGTTCCTTATGCATTCGACATTATTATAAAAAGCAAAAGGGAGATAAAATGGTAATATTGTACATACAGAAATTATAACCGAATAAATTATAATATTATAATAATAAAAAATAAAAAAATATGGCTATTCAAATGTAAAAAACGAATCCTGTCAGCTTTAAAATGGCAAGAATTACATTAAAACAATTATAATATAATAAAGATTGTATTATAATTAAAGTCATGCATTTAATGATGACATTCATTCATTCGTTTTCTTTTCGGCTTAGTCCTTTTATTAATCAGGATAGATTAATAAGCAGCAGAATGAACCACCAACTTATCCAGCATATGTTTTACTCAGCGGATGCCCTTATAGCCACAACCCAGCACTGGGAAACACCCATACACTCTTGCATTCACACCCACACATACACTACGGTCAATTTAGCTTATTCAATTCTCTTTGATGATGTTTTCATATTAAATATTAAATTAAAACTATATTATATTTTGTAATGTGTTAACTGCATTGTATGTAGAAGTTAACTTAATGTAATTATTAATACTAATAAATAAAACAGCATATATATTTTAAAAAATGTGTTTTGTCCAAATCTAGTCAATTTAATTATTTTAATTATTGTTTTTTTTATCATTAGATTATTTAAAAGCATGAATTGTGTTCTAGAAAACGCCTATCATTCTTTTGGGGGGAAAAAAACAACAATTTATACTGTTTAAAAATTCAACAACAACAAAAAAAAAACTAAATTAAAACAGTTTCTTTAAAATATTCACAGAATATTTGGATCTATGGATTTAATAAACTAGTTCTAAATTATTTTTGGATACGAAAGCAGAAAACAGATCTACTTCTTGCTGAATTCAATGAGTTCTTTGAAGAATTTTGAGGCCAGGTCTGAGATTAGTATGAACCGATGATACTCACTGGAAGGCATGGTGTATGTGTCCTCTTCGTCTATGATCTCAGCGTAGTCGTCTGTTTCTGAAAAGGGAAAAACACTATTTTAAGTCCAAGCGCAGCAGGACCAACTAAAAGCAGTCCTTCCAAAAGCAGAAACAAGTCTTGTCGTATTCGGCACATCTCACACACTGCTGGCCCACGACACACAGTCTCTTCCCCATTAACGCAGCGGTGCTAAGACTCAAAGTGTTTCGTGTGCGTGTATTCAGAGGAGCTGGAGTTGGCTTCGATCAAATCTACACAGCTGTGATTTGTGAGTGTGTTTAAAGAGCGAGTACATCTGGCCAAAAGAGGGAACTTTCTTTCCAAATCACTGCTGTCATTGCGGAAAAACAGATGAAGTCATGGGTAAACTGACAGATATTGTGTTCTGTCCTAAATTGTAAATGGGCTATAATAATTAACAGTTTCCACAATAACTCCCCAGTTAATATATTACATATTGCAATCATTTATTGTATCCAATGTTTTTTTAAATATTATTGTTAAATATGTCATTGTCTAATTAAATATGCTAATTTGCATATACAATACCTGACAAAAGTCTTTTCGCTTATCCAAGTTTTAGGAACAACAAATAACTTGACTTCTAGTTGATCGTTTGGTATTAAAAGTGGCTTATTTAAAAGGCAAAGGCCTCTACATTACGCTTATTTTACCAAAATAAAATATGATCATGTCTTGATTTTTAATTATTTGATTAGGACAGTAAGGTCTGACTTAACGGACAAAAGTCTTGTCACTTAACAGAAATTATGTACAGTATAGAATATGAAGTCATGGTGCAGTGGGAAAAGACTTAATATTGTGTATGACTCCTATGAGCTTGGAGGACTGCATCCATACATCTCTGCAATGACTCAAATAACTTATTAATAAAGTCAACTGGAATGGCAACGAAAATGTTTTTGCAACATTTTCCAGAGTTCATCAAGATTCTTTAGATTCATCTTCAATGCCTCCTTCATCTTACCCCAGACATGCTCAATAATGTTCATACTGGTAATTGGGCTGGCCAATCCTGGAGCACCTTGACCTTTTTTGATTCCAGGAAGTTTGATGTGGAGGCTGAAGTATGAGAAGGAGTGCTATCCTGCTGAAGAATTTGCCCTCTTTTGGGGTTTGTAATGTAATGGGCAGCACAAATGTCGTGATACCTCAGGCTGTTGATGTTGCCTTCCTCTCTGCAGATCTCTCATACTGAATGTAACCTCAAACCATGATTTTTCTTTCACCAAACTTGACTGATTTCGTCGAGGTCTTCTGCAGTGTTTGTGATGATTGGGATGCAGTTCAACAGATGATTCATCAGAAAATTCTACCTTTTGCCACTTTTCCAAATGATCAACTAGAAGTCAAGTTATTATTTGTTGCCTTCACACCTGAGATCGTTTTTTAAAGCTCAAAAATTAAGTTTTTTGTTTTGTGGTCAAATATGGGTCAAATTCAGTTAATCTTATTTTAATCACTAAATAATTCAAATAAGATTACAAACAGAATGATTTTTTTTATCAAGCAAATTACTGTAGATTAACAGATTCCTCTCTAAAAACGTTCAGAATACAGTTATGAATTAAACTATTTGCTGTAGGTAAGTGCTGATGAAGCGAAAATGTGTCTTGATGCAAAATAAAACAAATTGTCACAATTTAAATACCCAAAACCTCAAATATGACTGGTGCATGAAAAACTGTTTTAGCCTGAAGTGTCTCGCCTTAAGGAAACATTTTTATATATATTCACTTCACAGCAATGCAGAAAAAGTCAACAGCTTTTGACAGCTCATACTGACAGTCAGTGGAGTCCCATGAGTCGATTATAAGAGAAAGGGATGTGTGTTTTCAGTAGATAACGTCTCCAACATTTTTACCACATCATAACAGCATCAAATTCCATTGTAAGCGATAGCACCGAGAGATCACACATACGCCTAGGTATTTTGTTTTTCTGGAGTTCACAGAAATGTAGCGGTTTACTTGAACTTGGAGGAGCAAAGCATTTAGTTTTTTTGTTTGGGAGCTCAAAGGAACTATTGGAGAGTCCAGCTAAAGCAATAAGGCTTGACAATATAGCTAAAAATAAGTTGTTTAAAAATAAATTAAATAATAATAAAATGTCTGTCCATCAATATGTAATGTTTGCATTATGTTCATTTTCTACTTATTTTATTATAATGTATTAAAACTAAATAAATCTATTTATGTATACATTGGATATATAAACTTACATATAAAAAATAATAAGATTGCATCTTGGTATTATATCCTAAAATGTTGTATAAGGTAGGCAGCTTCTGAATTGGAAAGCAGTTATTATTATGTTCACCGGTGTCTTGTTTGGTACTCATCATCTTGTGTTTATGTGCCCTTGGTTCCTTCAATTCAGCACTGACAGTAAACAGGAAACTTATTTGCACATTAGAATCACTGAAGCATTCACATTTTTGCATTTTACCACCAACAAAAGTATTACATTATTTAGGATAATACAGTATAATGTGAATATGAATATTCAATATCTCAGCCTGCTCAACACAGCAATATGACATATTAAAACTGGACTTTACCATCCCCACCAATATCATCTGTGGATCCAATCAGCATGCAAAAGGTTGAAAAAGAGAGAGACAGAGTATTAGAGTACTGCATTTAACAGACAGAAGTCAGTACTGAAGGGAGAAAGGGGAATGAAAGGTTCGTGTATGTTACAACATGCAATAAAATAAAGCGGCAAACCATTATTAGCAACAGAAAGATATTGAAAAATACATCTGCATTCTTTACATTACATGAAATTCACATGCATCTTGGTGGGGACTTGATGATTTCTGTTTTACACTAATGATATTTTCTATCCTCTACACTATTTTTTTTATATAAAGACCTTTTCAGAATGATGCATTAAAAATGTAAAAACTATTTCTATTTGGCATTTTATTTCATAATAAAAAACTTTAAATACTAAATACCTATCACATCTACTCAAGATCACATCTACTCAAGCTTAATTTCTGACTTAATTAACTTCTCATTAAAGTTTATGTACACATCTCCCCAATATTAGTGAGAAAGATTATTAAAATAATAGAATCATTCTGCTAAGAAAACAAAAATCACATACATTTTGAAAATTACCAGTAATAATCACATTGGAGTTAATAAAAAACTTATGATTCCTCAAAATCAGTCCAAATTTATGAAAGCTACAGTTATGAATAATTTAACAACATTAAAACCAAATGCATTCACTTTCTTTGCAGGGAACACACAACCCTGCAATTTATAATAGTCGTACATATTAACAATACAAGGTTAGGGTAGAAAAGTTCCAGTAATTTGGCAGTATTTAAGCAACAAAACATATACAACAGCTCAAAATTGATCTCCATGTCTTTTTAGAAAAACAAATCTGAGCTTTACACAGGAAATTATTTGATTTTCCATAAGAATGCTAGGGCACAACACAACCGTCTTGAACAAGTCCTACCTGATATGGAAATGGCTTTGGCACGGACTCCTTGCAACCGCTTCTCATGGTTTGCTGATCTGTGTGACAGAGGTTGAAGGAGATGAATGGTGTACATTTTCAATCAAACTTAATCACAGCGTGACCTTTTCCACAGTGATCTGTGCTGAATCCACTGAGCTGCTCTGTTCCATTAGTGTGTGTGTGTGTGTGTGTGTGTGTGTGTGTGTGGGGAGACATAACAGATGGGCACCACCACAGTCACCTTAATGAGAGCTGGGCCGCGGGTCACATTAGCTGAGGGTAAACTGACAGATTCCACATGTCTGAGCCAAAGAGGCCAAAGGGTGTCAAACAGAAACTGACTGTTCCTAAAGAAAAACTTAGGGTGCAGTTTAAGAACTTACTTAGGTGCTTTTGGGATTGATGGAAGTGCTCTTTCTCCTTCTGTTGACAAACACAGAGAAAAACAAAAATTTTACCTTGTCATTTTCAATTAGATCATTTCATGATATGAGGTGATGTGTGCAATAGTAGCTGGGTTTCTTTCCTAACGTGAACCGATTCTTTTCAAAGTTCACAAAAAACAAATGCGAATTAGGTGGGTTTGTTAGAGGGGCCCAAGTAACCAAGTAACTAGCAGTAAGCAAAGCAAGCATAATGGAGTCACATATACTGTATATAAAAAAATAAAATAAAATCGCAGGTTCCACACAATCAATTTGTGTTGGGACAACAATAAGGAACAAATAATAAAACAATTAAGTCGCCGCAAAAAAAAGGTCAAGAACTTTGTTGATTTATTTAGTAGTTTTCTAATCACTTTCTAATTTCTAATCACTGATTTAGTTTATCTTTGCCATGATGACAGTAAATAATATTTTACAAGATATTTTTCAAGACACTTCTATGCAGCTTAAAGTGACATTTAAAGGCTTAACTAGGATAATTAGGTTAACTATGCAGGTTAGGGTAATTAGGCAAGTTATTGCATAACGATGGTTTGTTCTGTAGACTATCATAAAAGAAATCTACCTTAAAGGGGCTAATAATTTTGACCTTAAAATGGTTGTTAAAAAATTAAAAACTGCTTTTATTCTAGCTGAAATAAAACTAATAAGACTTTCTCCAGAAGAAAAAATATCATCAGACATACTGTGAAAATTCCCTTGCTCTGTTAAACATCATTTGGGAAATATTATAATATAATATAAAACAGAAAAAAATTCTAAGGGGGGCTAATAATTCTGACTTCAACTGTATGCTAATAAAGTTATTTTTTTTTATTTTTGAATTATTTGTTTCACACGACATCTCACATAATAAATGAAATACTCAAAGTTAGCCATAAATTATTTCATTTTCATGTCACTATATAAAAATAAACTGATTTAATAATAAAGTCTCATTCATTCATTCATTTTCTTTTTGGCTTAGTCCCTTTATTAATCCGGGGTCGCCACAGCAGAATGAACCGCCAACCTATCCAGCATTTGTTTCACGCAGCGGATGCCCTTCCAGCTTCAACACATCTCTGGGAAACATTCATACACACTCATTCGCACTCATAAACTATGGACAATTTAGCTTACCCAATTCACCTATATCACATATCTTTGGACTTGTGGGGGAAACCGGAGCACCCGGAGGAAACCCACGCAACCACGGGGAGAACATGCAAACTCCACACAGAAATGCCAACTGACCCAGCCGAGGCTCGAACCAGCGACCTTCTTGCTGTGAGGCGAACATGCTACTCACTACGCCACTGTGGCACCCCTAATAATAAAGTCTTCTAAACACAATTTACTTACAAGGCCAGATTTTTTGTCTGAATGTAAACTAGGACAAAATATTATTTAAATAAATTAATTTTTGCTGATTTTCAGCACAGTCCCAGTGACAGTCTGCAACTGTGTGCAGGAGATTCAGATACTTACTTGTATTGTAATGAGTGTAAATGTAAGTGTAAGTGTAAGCTGTGACTTAACATTTTTGGGTTATATGATATTTTTATTTTGTATAGTTGAAGTTCTGAATGCCTGCTAACTTGAAGAACACTGTAGGCAAACTGGCCAGGTTACAATGGCCTCCTATCTGCGCATCATTTGTTTGGTCTATTAGTAAGGTAATTTATTTTAGATTTGCTTTGACTTAATTTTTTTAGCAGATAAGGAAAACATGTTGTTTTGCACATGGAAAAATATTTTATAGTGAGTTCATGCTAGCACAGGCTTATTGAAAATACAGTATTTACTAATGCATTCTTAAATGTAAACGTGATAATGTTGAAATGTACATAAAGATTATTAAATGCTTAATATTTCCTTTTTACTAATACTCATGTCTTTTATTCAGGCTCTATACATTTCAGCGGTTGTGTATCTTTTGTGTGTGTTTGGGTTCTCACCTTTCTGTACCCGGACAATAAATGATGAAGAAGTTCCACTAACAAGTCTACAGTAACCGTCAATGAGATCAGCCATGTTCTCCGCTGTGTTCAGTGTTGTAGTTGTTACTGTCAGAGGCTGAGAGAAGATCAAAAAGCACAAGGTGATAGATATACTGTAGCAAATTCATACACGAGATTCAAAATAACACAATACAAAACAAGTTTTTGTTACCTCAGGTGCTCCAGCCACATCTAACAGCAGCATGCCTTTCCTCTCCCGCTCCTCAAACTGGATAGTCTGCACTTGTGTGAAGTTGGCAAGGTGTGTTGGCTACACAAAAAGAGACACATACTTCAGCAACACTGTCAATCAGCTCATTCCACCATCCATCAGACTGCGAACTACTTACATTTGAGCCTTTGTCTGTCAAATAACTGATTCCCTCCTCAGGCCCGATGGCGAGCTCCACTGATATGACCCAACTAGACTGTCACACACAACAACACACACATGATCAACACAAACACTTCATAGAAACACAATGTTATTCACCTTAAAGACAACAGAGGGCACTGCAGTTCCATTTAGAGATTATCCAAGTAGAGAGTAATATTACATGCAAATGTGTTAAAAACTACACTCAACTCACCCCGAGAGCACATTTAAAACACTCCTTATCAAATCTGTATATAGGCGACAGGATCTCAAAGAACTTGAGCATACACTGTTCGTTGTTCAGATTGGCAAACTGCTTAAACGTCTGTTGGATCAGTTTCCGCAAGGATTTAGCCTGAAAAAATAAAACACAATGTTATTAGGCTATTACTGAAGTTACAATCTCAAAGGTGGTTGTGGTCTATTACATACTTTTTCCACTTGTAATTTATTTCACAGTGTCAACTATATTTAAAATGGGGGGCAGCAATAAACTTTTTTTTCTTTCTTTTTTTGCATTTTGGCCACTTGTTCAGACAACATTTCTGCTGGAGGTGCTGAAAACTCAAAGTTTTATAAATGGCTTTTAAATCGCAATGCTTTCCAAATGAAACCATTATAAGCAGGGTTTCACCTGCTGTCAATGTGCAGTTTGAAGTATTGCAAGTGGAAAGAGATGGAAACGCCCTTAAATCCCTTAATTGACAAAAAAGTTTTGGTTGTGGACTGTTGTGTGCGTAAAAAGAGTCAATGCAAATAATGGGAGATGGCAACACATAACCTGAATAGATTCTGACATCCTTAACATTAAACCCACCTGACTAATCAGCTGTCACTGTTATGCTTGCCTTGTTTACAATTGGTTACCAAGTTAATAATACTACACTCTGACACTAACAACTTGACGGAAACACACCTTATTCACATTTGTTTGTTTGTTTTTCTGTGTTTTTTCCCCCTTTTTTATCCCTTAAACAGAGATTGCAACTGCCTCTTTGACTCTTATTGATATCGTTAAAACAAAACTTGAAGTGAAAGTTAAAGGGGTAAACTGGTTTACTGGTAAAAATGGTTTGTGACATCATGCGCATGTGTATTTCGTGATCCTGGCATACAAAGAATGGCAGACTACAAGACTCCGTATGCATTTTTGGTCTCACTTTATATTATGTGGCCTTAACTACTATGTACTTGCATCTGAATACAAGCACAATGTACTTACTGTGTTCATAATGTATTGCAGAACACTTCTAGTGCTCTTGAGGTGAAATATGGGTTGGGTTAGGGACAGATTTGATGGTATGGGTAGGTTTAAGAGTGGGATAAGGAGTAAGGGATGGTCAACAGTGTAATTAAAAATGTACCTACAGAAATTAACTACAGATGTAATTGCACGTATTTAATCAAGCATAACTATAATGTAAAAACATGTATGTACACAATAAGTACATTGTAACTAATTGTTATTTATAGTGTAAATGCATATTAGTTAAGGCCACTTAATATAAAATGGGACCGTATTTTTTCTTTACCAAGTAGCATCACCACCTACGGCCTGGCATGCATAACACAGCATTTTGTCTTTATTTTAATGGATGTGTAATTTTTTTAACAAAGCTTTTTTTTTTTTTGACTTTTCAAAAACACAAATGAAAAAAAAAACATTAGAAACATTGTAAACACAGAAACAGTGCTCTGGGTTCACTCCTCTCCTGGGACGGCACAATGCACATTTGAGGCAGGACTATTTTATGATTCTTCCTCGTGCAAAAATTGCACACTTGGCATTATAAATATGAATTATGTTGACTTCCTTCATTCCAGATGGCTCATGTTATTATAAATATATTCAGGTATTGAAATGCTCAGGTAAGAAGACAAAATTAACAGCATTCTGTCAATGCAGTCCTAAAAATGTGCTTGTTTTTATTATTCATGCATTTTCACGCACCACTGGCCTGACTTTGGCCGAACAATGACAGCCCTTTTGATGCATCACAGAACTTAAAGAAAAGTTCTAAAAATCAACGTTCTTAATAAATATCTTTTTAAAGTACGGCAGTTCTAATTTTGCACTGCACATCATTTTCATGGCACACTTAAAATCAAAGACAACGAATGTTGAAAAAAAATACTAAAACAAAAATGATCACAAGTCAGAATCGTCAACAAGAAACTCTTAATTAAAATTTAATCCGACAAACAGGATCCTAACAGCCTTCATCTTTAACTTCGTAAACAAGCAGTCAAATTATGCAAACACCATCAAAAAAAACTTCTCATTATTCAGAGTTGATGATTAGCCAATTAAAATCAGCATCTAGTCCATAAGAAATGCAGAATATTATCTAAAGATTCTCCAACAGAATCTCCCAAAACTGGTCAGTAATTCACTCTTCCCCCTGACATGGGCTTGGGGTTTCCATGACAACCAATGAGAAGGATTTTTGGCTGCTGTGGGGTGGAATGTAAAACACAAAAAAGAAGAGCAAAAGCCACAGAATACGCAGATAACACATAAACGCCATTCATACTATTAGTTATTCTCAGTATCCAAAAGCTAGCGCACTGTATTAATAGTCACAGATAAGTTGATGTAATGAGAAGGAGGGGAGCACACACTGTTTTTCCTTTTATAATTAAATTACTAATCTACATTAAAGAATGAATAGATAATTAAAATAAACAAATATAATAAAGTACAATTTGAAATACATGTTAATTTTCCAAATGTGTTTATGCAGAAGATGGTTTTGATGTGAACGTTTTTCTTTTCATTGTGAATTTGCATATAACTGATAAGCGCTTAAATTCTCCCAGTGCTTAACAGAGCCTTATTTTAGTTCCCATACAAAAAACTCTGTTATGTTATTTCCTTATAGGTTTAGACATCGTGCCACAGCATACCGAAGACTGAAACAGACTAGGTAGGTCAGGTGGAAAAGGAAACTGCATTTCATTAGGATGGTTCCCTTCAGTGGCTTCTTCAGAGAGAAAGAAAGAGAGAAAACAGAACTGGGCCAGCACATCTCAAGGGGAGTGAGACCATAGAGGAAGCCAGGCAGGTAATAACATTGATTCTGCCCGAACAATAGCATTTTCTTACATCCAATAAATCAAGACAGCCATCATTTTGAGGAAGTCATGGCAGGAGCATCAAAAAAACATCTTATTACCTTCACTGAGTCTAATAAACTCTTTGGAAAGAATCTCCGCAGACCAACGTCCTTCCTGCACGGAGAAAATACAAACAGACATCAGCCTTTAAAAGGAAGCAAAATAGCAGACAAGAATTGAGAAAGCAACTGGTTTTGGTGCTGGAGCATTAGCAGACTCTGCACCACTGAAGGAGATACGCAAAGATCAATTATACTCCACTAAAAATAGATCAGACAGGTTTCAGAGGGCCAAGCAACACGGACTAGTTATTCTGACCCATATACAGTACACACAATCTGGCGGAAAAAGAGAGAGAGAGGAATCCTCTGATGGTTTCAAAGACCTACAGTACTCCTTTTAGTCAACTGTGAGCTTGGAATAAAGTACACTCACAGCATTACATCATAAGTGAACAGCAATCGACAGCACGCTGCAGTAATATGAGAATGAGAACACATGCAAATTTAACTGACAACATAATGACTAGGTGCATTATAAAAAGTGATAAGTTAAAATTACAGTTCACCCACAACTGAAAATCCTGTCATCATTTACTCAACCTTCACTTCTCACAAACCAGTTTGAGTTTCTTTTTCTGTTGAACACAAAGTTATTTGGAAAAACCATTGACTTCAATTTTATTTTTTATTTGTGTTTCTGTCTATGGAAGTCAATGGTTTCAGGTTTCTAACATACTTCTTTTGTTTGGAACCAAAGTTTGGAACCAGCTGAGTGGGAGTAAAAGTGAGTACATTTTCTTTTTTTGGGTAGACTATCCCTTTACCAAAAGCATTTTACTGCAACAAGCAGTGCTACATTTACATTTAATCATTTGGCAGATGCATTAATACAAAGTGACACACAAATAAAGACAACACTACATAAACAATATGCCAATTGCCAGTTAGCCTAAAGAATTATTGTAGTTTTCTTTAAAGAAATATTTGAAAAGGGGTTGTTAAAGGGGTTGTTAAGTAATGTAATGTAATGTAATGTAATGTAATGTAATATAATATAATATAATATAGGGCGCCACGGTGGCCTAGTGGGTAGCACGTTCGCCTCACAGCAAGAAGGTCGCTGGTTCAATCCCAGGCTGGGCCAGTTGGCATTTCTGTGTGGAATTTGCATGTTCTCCCCGTGGTTGCGTGGGTTTCCTCCGGGTGCTCCGGTTTCCCCCACAGTCCAAAGACATGCGGTACAGGTGAATTGGGTAAGCTAAGTTGTCCGTAGTGTATGAGTGTGAATGAGAATGTATGGATGTGTTTCCCAGAGATGTGTTGTGGCTGGAAGGGCATCCGCTGCGTAAAACAAATGCTGGATAAGTTGGCGGTTTATTCCGCTGTGACGACCCTGGATTCATAAAGGGACTAAGCCGAAAAGAAAATGTATAGTATAGTATAGTATAGTATAGTATAGTATAGTATAGTATAATATAATATAATATAATATAATATAATATATTATTGGGTGTCACGATGCCGTTGTGAGAAGCACTATCGCCTCACAGCAAGAAGGTCGCTGGTCGCTGGCATTTCTGTGTGTAGTTTGCATGTTTTCCCCGTGTTCGTGTGGGTTTCCTCCGGTGCTCCGGTTTACCTCACAAGTCCAAAGACATGCACTATAGGTAAATTGGGCAAGCTAAATTGTTTCCTTAGTGTATGTGTGTGAATGAGTGTGTATGGATGTTTGCCAGTGATGGGTTGCAGCTGGAGCTGGATGGGTTCCGCTGTGGCGACCCCTGATTAATAGTAGTTACAAGAACGGATACATTTGGGGCGGGAAGTTAACGAGAATTATTTATATTATTTATTACATTTCCCATTCATTGCATTTTATTATCGTCTACCCCCACCCTACCCTTAACCCAACCGTCATAGTAACCTGAAAACCGTAGTTGAACCGAGCATTATTTATGTTATCTATTAAATTACCTAATAAATTGTAGTTTTTTTTTAATGCCTACTATTAATAAAATATTAATTATTGTTTCACAGCGTCATAAAAAATGCTGCTATAATAATGTGCTTATCGCACTTCCGGCTGGCCGCATATCCGTTCTAGCCTTTAACCAGATTAATAAAGGGACTAAGCCAAAAATTCAATGAATTAATAAATAATATATCAAATATGTCAAACAGAGAATAAATATGCATGTTAGCATTAATATCGAAGGCTAAAGAAAAGAAAATATAAAATGGGAAAAAAGTGTTTCCGACCGGGGACCGATTTTGATTTTGCATATTCAGCTAAACATCACTCTCTGCAGTGTGTCTGTATGTTCTTCGTGAATATATCACTACAAAAATATTATTACAACTACAAATAAAGATATATCAGGGTTGTAAAACAAGCAAGAAGTTGCTTGAGCAGTTCACCAAACAACCACCAAGGTCACTAATAGCAACACTTTTAAAATTATACAAACAGCCCCTTTAACTTTTTTAACATGATATTTTGAAATGTACTTACTCTAATAATTCATAATTTGATTTCTTATCCAGGGCGTTACCAGGCATGTCCCTGAAAAACCTCCTGAAAAAAAAGTATCAATTTATGGGAAATTGGTCAGTTGTTGTCAAAAGTCATATCAAAAACATATTTATGCTACCATTCATAAAACTGAGAGCATACAGCTCAACAGAAGTTTCTGTCATACATATTTCTATTTCTTTCTTTTTTTAAACAGTATTAAATCATATTGTGAACTGTTATTACAACAACCAAGAATCGTTACTCCAGTTTTTGCACAATCTTTCAGAAATAAATCTAATATGATGATTCGGTGCTTTAATACTCCTACAATTATCAATGGTGAAAACAGTTTTGAACAATGTGTCATATTATTTGTGGCACGTATAAAACTTGCTTATTAACTACTGACCCCCAAACGTACGACACACATACTGTACCTGATTTCAAGGCAGCCTAGTTTAAGTGCTATGTCTTGATCAACTTGATCTGCAATCTCCATCATATAATCACTTTTCACCTGGACACACAGAGAAACATTAGACCAGACCATACTATACAGGGAAGATAATGAGGGAATTTATTTATTATTTCACTCCTCCCCTGGAACAGACTGATTCAGAATTTGCTCTTTGTTTATACTCCCAAAACATTATAAAATCTGATAACTCTGATGCTGCAGAAGTTTCTAATTAGTTTGACTTTTATATGCATCACTACAAAAAGGCAGAGTGGAACCGATTTGTGGAACTATAATATGATGAAACTGAGACATCGAAAAGGATCAGTCACCTGTTGGCTAAGCATTTTACAATTATGATTGAAAGCATATGGTATGATCTTTGTTTAAGGCAGGTATCAACCCACAGGCCTTAAAGTTTAAACCATTCGTAAATCACCAATTTAACTCAAAACCGATATATACATATGTACGTGTGTATGTGTGTGTGTATGTGCGTGTCTGTGAAATATGCCTGGTGTTGGCAGAGAGGAAATACAGTAATGAGCCAATCTATACAGGGAGACATTAGCAGAGGTTTGGCAGCAGGACACAGGCTGCCAGATTAAACTATCAATCACCTGATGATAAAAGTAGTTGAGAGTTGGCTGGTCCTCGGTAAACTGGTTTAAAAATCCTTTAGGCAAGTATCGAATCCGTAGCTCATATCTGGAAAGAGAAGACACAGGTAAAAAAATACAATTGATGATCCACTGACAAAACACTGCCGGCATCACCTCTGCACAGGAATATGATTGGCTGATGTGACACTTCCTGACCAATCACGACAGATGATTTAGCAAATAAAACCCTCAGGCTAAACACTTTTACTGTGTGTCTTGAATAGTTATATATAGGACGCATCATGAAAATCAGATTTTTCAATGTATAAGGCCACACTAGTCTCCCCAGCGCAACTACTAAGAAAAAGTTGATAAGGACAAGCCAGTAAGAAAGGGAATTTATTATATATTACCACCCTTTAGGGCGCCACGGTGGCCTAGTGGGTAGCACGTTCGCATCACAGCAAGAAGGTCGCTGGTTCGATCCCCGGCTGGGCCAGTTGGCATTTCTGTGTGGAGTTTGCATGTTCTCCCCGTGGTTGCATGGGTTTCCTCCGGGTGCTCCGGTTTCCCCCACAGTCCAAAGACATGCGGTACAGGTGAATTGAGTAAGCTAAATTGTCCGTAGTGTATGTGTGTGAATGAGTGTGTATGGATGTGTTTCCCAGAGATGGGTTGTGGCTGGAAGGGCATCCGCTGCTTAAAACAAATGCTGGATAAGTTGGCGGTTCATTCCGCTGTGGCGACCCCGAATTAATAAAGGGACTAAGCCGAAAAGAAAATGAATGAATGAATTACCACCCTTTAAGGCCGGGACATACTAAGCCAATGCTTGGCCATTGGGCCGCTTAGTAGGTCACCATCAGTTTGGCTAGTTGGTTTCACACGTCTCCTCTCATCAGGTTAATGTCAGAGCTCATTCGCCCAATTTAGCATGTTAAATTGTCGTCGACTGAAGAGAGGGCTCTGATTGGTTATTAAAGATTCAGAGCACGAGTATGACATAGTGAAGTGTTGTAGCAAGTAAACAATTCAAGTCAAGATGAAACACAAAGAGGCTGGCTGTAATTTCACTATATTTCTCAAATATTTGCAAACGATATGGATTATTAAATTATACATATTTGCAGAAGCGAATCCCTCTGTGGCGAGTGGAAATTACAGTGACAATTGTACTAAACGCTGCTTTATTTACGCATTGCATGCAAACATTGGAAGTTCCGCTCTCCGGTTCTGAACAGACTACTAACAGACAGAGATAACAGACTATTGCCCCCTTGCGGTGCGAAAAGACACATCCTCCCATGAAGGTACAGAACGTACACTATTGGAGACAACACAGTTGGGTTTCATTGGTGGTAGCTTTTTGGTGTTGGCTTGGTGTGTACCGGACCTTGCACACTGGATGCAAAGCAACTGTAAACATGGTTTCTATGAGGGTAAGCACACTGGCACCACCATTTGCTTTCTGTTCACGTTGTTTACCAATGTATAGAAAATAATGTAAAGACGGGCGCTGTGCATGTTTTCACTTCACAGTCATCACTTCTGTTTAGTAGCTGTAAAAGCTGTGGATTTATAATATCTACACCAGAAAAAGTACAAAAAAGGGTGGAAAAAAAGAGGCTGGACTGCTTTACTCTAAAATAGCCTAACATTCAAAAAAAGGGTCACTTGACATTTTAGAAGGCGTTTCTAAATGTCTTAGTAAACATACTGTGTAGTTAATGTGCAGTCTAGAAGTTGTAACTTCTTTTGGGTTGAGGTTTAAGGTGAACATCTAAGGCTTTTAACGCCTAGTGGTCATTTCTGACATCCTGGCTGCATGAGATTAGCTTGTTTTGTCGTTTCTGGAGTGTGAGAATACTATCCTCCTCTGGAAAGCAGCAACTCATTTGCATTTAAAGAGACAGATAAAAACAGTGTACTGTATGTTTGTTTACATACAAATAGTCAAATTTGACAAGCTATAATAAATGATTTCTGGGGAATTTCGAACTGAAACTTCACAGACACATTCTGGAAACAGCAGTGATTTATTTGACATAATAAAGACATTTGTCGCCCTTTAACAGCAGTGGTGGTTCAGATTATGAAGCCTTTCCATACCGATCTTCCCTTTCATATGTGACTGATTAGAGATGCCGGTGAGACTCGATCTTCTAAAGTCTGCCAGACAACACAATTAGAGTGTTATCAGTGGCTGCTCGCAGCATCTGTCTGTCTGCGAGGTAAAAATCACAGCCCGTTCTCTCACAGCTGGCTCACTGTCTGTTCTCAATTACGACAAATTAGCTCCACACATCCCTCTACCTGAGCAAGAGGCAGAAAACTGTGGCACCTGCCTAACATTCAAAACACTGTTGTCTAAATTGGCTGGGGATGATGTACATAAAACCTGCTGCCATCTGCCACAGACAATGATGCACAAAACATGAAGACAAACAGAGTTTCGAGAAGCTTTGTAATGCATTGTGGAGAAATAGACAGCATTATGCTTGAGCTTAGGCTGTCACTTTCTTTCAAAATAGATATTTGACTTGATTCTTGAGTTCTTATAAGCTGCATGAGCCTAAAATAGCTTTTATAACTTAATTGTTGAAGTTTTTAAACTTGGGTCCAGAAAGAAAAAGAAGAAACCATTCCAATCTATGTTTACACTTTTCACAAAAATGACTATTCAGGTTTTTGCTGAAAATTAAATAATCAAAATGTTTTTGTCTTTTACTTGTATTTTCCAATGTTAAAAGGTCAAGAAACACCAAAACCCATTTTTTGAGCTGTTCACAGTCATATATGTGTCCCACGCTGCTATAAACACTATTAGGGCACATATATTTCACTAAAAAGAGAAAATTGGTTGTTTTTGCGTTATTTCGAGCAAATTCGTTCTTGCGGGTTGAAACGAATTTTTGAAGCTGCGTCACGCCGATGAGATCCTTGAGTGTATTTTAGCATGGAGACTGGATGTCTGCACCTGCGAGTGCATCGTGACGTCTCCAAGCGTGCAGCATTAATTCATGAGAAAGACTTGGTTCAAACCCATCAGCGTGCTCTATTGTGTATGCGGTGCAACTTCATTAATATGCCTGATAGCTTCGAAGGCTGTTTTTACCTGTTACAGTGCTCAAACGGTAGAGAGATGCCACGTTGAGTTGCCAAAACAAGTGGAAGAACAAGAATTGTTTGGAGACACAGGTTGCCAGTGTTGTGTTTATGTGCTGCAACAAAGGTTTTGTTTTCATTTCCCCGCTATGAGAGCGTGGCTGGACTCGTGTGGACTACAGTGCATGCAATAAATGCGTTTGTATTAAGGAAGATGTTTTTACCCCGAGAGCTTTTCGCATCTGGAAATGGTGAAATCCAGATTTGCTGCTCGTCTCCTTTTAAAAAATACGTGGCTCCAGTTCATGTTGATTGTCCTGTCTCTACAGATTTGGTAAGTAAGCGATCAGTGGTCTTTGTTTGTTTATTCAGACAACAAAGTTAGTTTGTATCATCAGCAGTACTCTTTCAGTGTTTAATGATAGACCTTAGTCAAAATGATTAGAACTGTTACTAAGTTTACAGTACGTTAATATCACTATAATATTATAGACTAAAAGATCCGCTGTAAATGCTGCTCTCCGAGTTTAAACACGTAAACACCACAATCAAACTATTACCATCGCAAAAACGTTCTCCCTATCCGGTCAGGTGCCATTCTTCTAGAAGAGACACCCACTAATAAAAAAATAAAACTATTACAAAAGCAGACCAAGTTTGGATTTCAGTTTTAAAACCGTTTATTAAAGTGTTCTTTAGGCTGTGCTGAATAATAACATTATTCCATTTGGGAAATACGATCACAGACAATGAAAAGCAAGAGTCAGCCTGCAGTCAAATCCTATGCAGTTCTGAAGCTGAAGAGGAGGAATTTAACCTGCTGATCTGCATTTGCAGAGGGTAAAATGTCTTGCTTTAAAGCAAATGTTGCATGTGTTATCAGAGCTCTGTTTTCCATTATGAAGACATGCCGGAGGGCAAACAGAATCAAGCTCATCCTTTGAACCACGTACTTCCCCGTAAATGCATAAAAAGCCCATTCATTCATAATGAACGGTTGAAGAAATAAAGATGAGTGAAATAAGCCTCGGGCTCCATGAGCGGAATATAAACAATAGAGCAATTAAGCAAGGACTGCTTTATTTAGCTTCATTAAAATAAAACTCACTATGACAAATCATGTTCATTCTAAAGCTCCGCCCACTTGGTCAACCTTATTATGATGCAGAACTGTTCGCCCCCATTACATGAATTATTCATAAGCTATTATATTATTCTTCCATCATCTAAAGATGAACATCATATTCACTCATAATAATCCTTTAGAGCAGACCGATGTGCAGTGTCATCTTCAAAGCATGCATGGCACAGATAGAACAAGACATATAGTGCTGTATGTTGGATGTAGATGCTTTGGAACAGGAATCCGATTTCCTACCATTACACAAGAGAAGATTTACATAATTTAACAGCTTTCTGAATGGTCTTAGGCCAACCTTTCATTCAGCAGACCTAAAGCTGACAGGAGGGAGTACCAAACCAAAACCAAATAATATCAAGCATATTATTGTGCCACAGCACCACAGTGGTCAAGATGCACATTTCAGACACAGGAGAGGTGTGTTGATTGAATAGCAGACAGAAACAAACAATATGGAATGGGTAGGGAACACAAAATAATCCCCACACCAGCCAGAATATTTTATGTTTGAGGTTACATTGAACACTTTGAAGAGCCCTCTATTATGGGTTTTAGAAAATTACCTTCCATGCAGTGTGTATCACAGCTCGAAGTGTATGAAAACATCCATCTGAGGTTTAGATCTGAAAGTGCACCTTGTATAAAATAATTATTTTTTACTAAAAAATTCAATCATTCGTCGTTTGTCGACACGAAACAATACCAAATACGAAGTGTCGAATCCGGTAAAACGTGAACACACCATTCCATTCAAACACTAGCAGAGTGCGGGTTTGTTTTAAACGCATTTGTGAGCTCGGGATCAGTGTTGGGCAAGTTCCTCAAAAAAGTAATAGATTACAAATGTCCAATTACTGAATTGTAAACTTATTAAATGACTATTTAGTGCATGCAAAAAGTAATCAGATTACTAATTACTTTCTTTAGTTACTGTGAAAACCTAAAAAAGCATAAAAAGCCTAAAAAATCTAGAAACTCAAAACTAGTTCTTTCATTAATTTAATACTAACTGAAATTATTACAGAAAGGTTGACATTGATTTACATACTGTTACTTTATAACGCATTACTGTTTACCCAACTATGCTTGTAATATATAAATATATATGGAAATCTTGTCATCATAATCAAACTTATTAGCACCATAGCTTAACATGAGCATAAAAAGCTTTGAAAAGGAGGGCAGGGGATTAATATCCCTAAAGTCAATTACCATTCTCATTTACATTTTACTATATATTTTATGTACATAATTTACAAGACATTAGAACAAGTTTAATATGTGGAAAATAAAACGATAAGGAAATAAACAAAAGGAAAGACTAAGTCTGAGCTGTATTTATCTTCCAACCAACGAATACTGTACAGTTCAGATGTAATAATTTGTTGAGTTTCACAAAATAGAAAGTAGCTGTGAGGAACGATATATGCATTGATTTATTTCCAATTGTCACCATCAGGGCAATAACTAGTACAATCAAATGGAGATCATAAGGGTTTGCCTGAAAGAAGATGTGTCTATATTTTACATGTACATTTTGTAATTAAATAAGATTAAATTTAAATAAGTTAGCGTAGTTCTTTGAAAAAAAAATCTTTTTGAAAGCTTACTTTGCTCCTATTTACCAAGTGTCCACATAACTGCAAACATTTTATTTTACACATCTTAGACTATTGGGTCACACAGTAGCTCAGTGGTTAGCACTGTTGCCTCACAGCAAGAAGGTTGCTGGTTCAAGTCCCAGCTGGGTCAGTTGGCATTTCTGTGAGGACTTTGCATGTTCTCCCCGTGTTTGTGTGGGCTTTTCTCTGGGTGCTCCGGTTTCTGCTATGGTCATGAGCGTATGGGATGAATTTAGTATCAATATTATTTGCAAACGCATGTTCTGTCATCCACGTGCTCTATTAATGTTGTATATGCAGTTTTACATCCACACACATAGCTTTCCACCTGAGTCTGTGAATTAAAGATTTGCGCAAACAAAAACATGTTCTTGAAAACAAATATTATGTTTTGCATTCATACGTCTTAATTTACGTGCGCGAAAAGTAAGTTTTGCATTTGCGGATCAGGTGATGCGCGTGTGTGAATTGACTTTTTTGTTTGAATCTACACTGCCGGCTTCGTTTGAATTTTGAGACATTCTTTTCGCGGTTTTGAAGCTTTTCAAGAGTCAAATACAAACAACTTTACACAGAAAAACTACAACGTTCTTATGCAATGTGTACACATCTACCTACCGATTTGAGAATTATACAATCCTGCATTACTACACCCGAGTCTGAAAAAGTCCGATTTAAAATAATTGTGCAGCATTTGTAAAAACAGAGTTGTATTTGTGAATACATATGCTCGCTTTTGTGTACGTGAATCATCATTTGCGCATGTGTGGATCAGGTGGCGCTCGTTTGAATTATGAGACTATTTTTACGGTTTGTCGGCAAATCCACGTGCGCGCAACTCTTGATCTGCGCGCAGCACTTCATCCACCCGCAACTCTCGATCTGCGCGCATCTCTTGATCTACGTGCAAATACTGATGCAATTTAACAAATGATCCCTAGATGACAATCACGGCATTACAGAGCAGGCCACGTCCACTGTTTTATAACGTTTTATAACCTAATCACCTGTAAAAGCCAGCAAAGTCACAAAAGTGGACATCGCGACGCATCAGCTGGATGAATGGCTGTATATGGGTATTCTGACAGTCTATGCCTGTGTGAGGTCAACGTTTAACCACTGGAGAGTCAAACCTCCTCTCAGGGGCACATTATAACATTCAGTGTAGTATATATTTGCGTCTATGATTAATTGAAGATTTTGAAGAAAGGTTATGAATGCTTCACCCTAAGGGAACATTTCTGCCCATACAGATACATGTACTGTGGCAAATATTCTTTATTTGAATCTTTCTTATTTTAATAAAAGCATGCAAACATCAGTGTTGTATTATTCTGGCAATAACTTGTATTATTGTCAGGGATGGGCAAAAAACTTTGAAGTGTATTTTTAAATAAAATATCAAATGCCTCAATTTTACGTGTATCAAAATAAACTACAAAATACAGCAGCCACAACATGTATGAAAATAAAATACTGTATTTTGAAAATACTGCAAAATACTTTTACATGAGGTATAATATTTCTTCCCTAACCTTCTTTCAATAGGCATATTCGATAAATATTAGTAAAGTAAACAATGATTAACAGCAACGGTGTTTCTCTGAGCAAGTTTAAGTCAGATTCTCTGCCACCTCATTCACCTTTACTCCTGTACAAATATTTGTTTCTCTTTCATTTTAGTATTTTGTACAAATTTCATACAGAAAGTCCTGTCTTAGGGCGTCATGGTGACACAGTAGG
Organism: Danio albolineatus; assembly: GCA_903798035.1. Taxonomy (NCBI): domain Eukaryota; kingdom Metazoa; phylum Chordata; class Actinopteri; order Cypriniformes; family Danionidae; genus Danio; species Danio albolineatus. Next base: position 903,624 of record CAIGQQ010032566.1, read on the forward strand.
TAGTGCTGTCGCCTCACAGCAAGAAGGTCGTTGGTTCAAGCCCCGGCTGGGTCAGTTGGCATTTCTGTGATGAGTTTGCATGTTCTCCCCATGGTTGCATGGGTTTCCTCCGGGTGCTCCGGTTTCCCTCACAAGTCCAAAGAAATGTATAGGTGAACTGGGTGAGCTAAACTGTAAGTAGTGTATGTGTGTGAATGAGAATGTGTGGATGTTTCCCAGTGATGGGTTGTGGCTGGAAGGGCATTCGCTGCGTAAAACAAATACTGGATAATTTGGCGGTTCATTCCGCTGTGGTGACCCCAGATTAATAAAGGGACTAAGCCGACAAGAAAATGAATGCATAAAAGTCCTATCTTGAAGATGCTTTTTAAAAAATCACTCTAAAAACCATCTAATGCAGATAATGAGTTGGAGCATAGTACTCTATCTGTTCATTGTGTTTGCATCCATTGTGGGGCCAGTTAAATTGCCACATCTCTTAACAGTCTCATATTCTAAAAGGATGATATCTTAAGTGGTTATTTTATTTTCATTATTTGTTCACAAGTTTTGCTTAATAAATCTTGTTTTGTTTTTTTGCAATGGATTCCTCAATCTTCAAAACCTTGTTTAATGTAAAAAAACATGATTTCTGAAAGCTAATAAAATCACCAGTTGTAGTCATTTCCATAAATGAAAAATCCTTTTTGCGTACTCGACTGTATTCTTCAATGCACAACATAAAACATGATATATGTTTTTGCAAATAAATTCTTCACTAACATCTTGCGGCTGTGTAATGGGACCAGTCAGTCTGTATTGACTGGAGTATTATTAAATATTTCTCATATACTGGAATGTCCCACTTTGACACTTTTAGTCAGACAGCTTTCCTCTTTATTAACATATACAGTGCACCTGCAGATCAGCCACTGGCACCCGAAATATAGCCAGTGAAGTATTGTAGGAATTGCCTGTAGGACTTATTTGTATGTTGTTTGTCTTATTTCTTATATTTTCTTGGCATCTACATCAGTAATTCATCTGAAACTGCCATTATATGTGCAGTTTACTCATTCTCCCAAAAGTTTTTCAGTTCTTCTTGAACTGGAAAAGTCTCAGTTTACCCCCTTAGTGAACACCACAGTCTACAGGTGTTTTATATTTCTAGGCATTCTCTGCATTTCCACCTGCAGCACTGAGACTGATCATGATCACGTGCTGAAGGCTTCACATCCTGTTCTTCAGGACTGAGATTTTATTCCATCTCATTTCTTAAGCAAAGATGTTGATGTTAAATTGAACACTTTACTTCCATTATATATTACTGGTATTTACTATGTACTATGCTCCAACCCATTATCTGCATTAGATGGTTTTTACAGTGATTTAAAGAAAGCATCTTCAAGACAGGACTTTCTGTATGAAATTTGTACAAAATACTAAAATGAAAGAGAAACAAATATTTGTACAGGAGTAAAGGTGAATGAGGTGGCAGAGAATCTGACTTAAACTTGCTCAGAGAAACACCGTTGCTGTTAATCATTGTTTACTTTACTAATATTTATCGAATATGCCTATTGAAAGAAGGTTAGGGAAGAAATATTATACCTCATGTAAAAGTATTTTGCAGTATTTTCAAAATACAGTATTTTATTTTCATACATGTTGTGGCTGCTGTATTTTGTAGTTTATTTTGATACACGTAAAATTGAGGCATTTGATATTTTATTTAAAAATACACTTCAAAGTTTTTTGCCCATCCCTGACAATAATACAAGTTATTGCCAGAATAATACAACACTGATGTTTGCATGCTTTTATTAAAATAAGAAAGATTCAAATAAAGAATATTTGCCACAGTACATGTATCTGTATGGGCAGAAATGTTCCCTTAGGGTGAAGCATTCATAACCTTTCTTCAAAATCTTCAATTAATCATAGACGCAAATATATACTACACTGAATGTTATAATGTGCCCCTGAGAGGAGGTTTGACTCTCCAGTGGTTAAACGTTGACCTCACACAGGCATAGACTGTCAGAATACCCATATACAGCCATTCATCCAGCTGATGCGTCGCGATGTCCACTTTTGTGACTTTGCTGGCTTTTACAGGTGATTAGGTTATAAAACGTTATAAAACAGTGGACGTGGCCTGCTCTGTAATGCCGTGATTGTCATCTAGGGATCATTTGTTAAATTGCATCAGTATTTGCACGTAGATCAAGAGATGCGCGCAGATCGAGAGTTGCGGGTGGATGAAGTGCTGCGCGCAGATCAAGAGTTGCGCGCACGTGGATTTGCCGACAAACCGTAAAAATAGTCTCATAATTCAAACGAGCGCCACCTGATCCACACATGCGCAAATGATGATTCACGTACACAAAAGCGAGCATATGTATTCACAAATACAACTCTGTTTTTACAAATGCTGCACAATTATTTTAAATCGGACTTTTTCAGACTCGGGTGTAGTAATGCAGGATTGTATAATTCTCAAATCGGTAGCTAGATGTGTACACATTGCATAAGAACGTTGTGGTTTTTCTGTGTAAAGTTGTTTGTATTTGACTCTTGAAAAGCTTCAAAACCGCGAAAAGAATGTCTCAAAATTCAAACGAAGCCGGCAGTGTAGATTCAAACAAAAAAGTCAATTCACACACGCGCATCACCTGATCCGCAAATGCAAAACTTACTTTTCGCGCACGTAAATTAAGACGTATGAATGCAAAACATAATATTTGTTTTCAAGAACATGTTTTTGTTTGCGCAAATGTTTAATTCACAGACTCAGGTGGAAAGCTATTCGTGTGTGGATGTAAAACTGCATATACAACATTAATAGAGCACGTGGATGACAGAACATGCGTTTGCAAATAATATTGATACTAAATTCATCCCATATGAGCGTGTGCTATAGGTGAACTAAATAAACTAAATTGGCCGTAGTGTATGTGTGTGAATGAGTGTGTATGGATGTTTCCCAGTACTGGGTTGCAGCTGGAAGGGCATCTGCTGTGTAAAAAAATATGGTAGATAAAATCACGGTTCATTCCGCTGTGGCGACCCCTGATGAATAAAGGGACTAAGCTGAAGAAAAATGAATGAATGAATCTCACAATGGTACAGTACATCCAGTTTATGTCCCAATTATGACTCCTTCTTTTAGAATTGTAAGAAAAATGGTGATAATTAGGAGATTACCTTCTTGATTTATTTTATTATCCCACTGCACAGGTGGGCTGTCATAAATGTATGCAAAAAAGACCTGCCCTGAACTGTTAACAGAGTAAAACTGCAACTGGTCACATGGCACAAACTAAAAAGAGAAACAAGTCAAAGGCCGTGTTCGCTGAGCTTTAACAATGCTTTTACGCTTCTGTAATCTGCACATTAAAGCAGTGACTCACCTCCAGTCGTCCTGTGGATGGCTGTGCTCGTACCTCTCCCTCACATGAGAAACGCCCATGTCTGGATGAAGCCAATGAACTTCTCCTGTTCTCAGATGACTCAAGCGCAGACCGAAGCAGGACACGCACCTCACCTTATGGATGTCTAAAATCTTCTGTATAATGCCCTGAAAGTAGAAATATACAAGTGACAACACGTACAGTAGGACTCTATAAAGTAAGAGCCTTAAAACCAGGATACAGACCGTACATTCAAAGCCAGATGAGTTTCATTGGAATCTTTCTGTGCTAAATGTGTACTGTAATGGGTCAGTAAGTTCAAATGAATGTAAGAGAGGGAAATGGAGTCCACTGAAGCATAATATATGATGTCTAACAAGACGGAAAAACTGTTATTTAATTTATTATGCAAATTGCAAAATGCATGAGCCAGGAGGGAAGTACTGATAGTCACATCAGCGTTTGATGGATTACGGGGTTATGGTCGTTATCTTTCCTGTTTCCTTACAGACTTCATTGACTCCTAATATAAAAAAAAAACAAATATAATTTTAAAGATTAATCATACGGCTTTATCACCTAAAATCACCTGCATGAACTGCCACAGATTTTATTTGAGATGTCAACAGTAATATATTACTTTAATCGCATTAGTGTGTGCTCTTGTTTGGCGTGGGCCAGGTTTGGATGAAGTTCAGACCAGATCTGATAAGAGGGGAAAAAAAAGTGTCTGATGTAAACCTGTGTAAAACCGCAGAAAACTGGGACGATGCTGGCTGTGTGAGGGATGAAAGCAGGACAATGCGCTTTGATGTCGCATGGCGATTTGGCTTCAAAAACCAACCTCATTAAATAATTTAGAGAAGCATCGCTATTGTCTAAGGGGGTTTTACCACTAGTGTTTCCAGGCCATCGCAAGCTGTAGTTTGAATAATGCTGAAAAGCTTGAAGCTCAGAGGAAATATGCTTTAAAGTCGTGGATAGAAATGTCTGTGGTGCAATCCGCTACAGTACATGCAATCAGTTACATGGTTTTCAATTAGCCAGATCAGGTGAACTGTCAAATATCAAGTTGTTAGGTAACACTTTATTTCGATGGTCCATTTGAGTATTAGTAGACTGTCTACTTAATATCTGTTGATACTGACATTCAACAGACATTTAACTATAATACTATGTTATTTCATTGTGAAATGTTTTGTTACACACTTCTTGTGCACTGAATATATTTAGAATGTGTGTATGTAGCTTGTTTGAAAAAGCAAAAACAGTTGCCATGATCACAAGTAAAATCGCAATTGCAATATTCGTTCAAGAAATAAATAAATAAATAAAATTAATTAATTAATTTAATTAAATTAAAATCGCAATATGATTATTTTGTCCATATTGCACAGCCCTAGTATAGATTGACATGTAGAACTGCTTATTATTAGTTAGGAAATATGAAATATCAACAAGCCTTAATCCTTTAAAATCTGCCATATAAACATAGTAAAGATATGTTTAAAGTTGCCTAGAATGCATTGGTACAATATGTTAAACTGTTTTCTGATAGCTAAATAAAAGGTATGTGGTTAGGGTAAATTTTCTCTCAAAAATGGTTTTATTGGTCCATTTCCAACCAAATCCCAAAAAGAGCTGAGTGAAATGACATTAGGGGTTGAACAACTTTAGATTTTTGAAAGTCGACTTTTATGTTATCAAAGTCGAGTCAAGTCGCAGGTGACGTCATCAATAAAACACAAGATGGAAATGTTTTGCAGCACCCCACAATTTGCTATTTATTTGCAGAAAAAAAATATATATACACATGCTGTTTAACAGCTCATAACAGACTGCAGAAACGATCCAACATTACCAATCACTAATTTTAGGGAAAAACAAATGCACTGTCAATACTGTTTATTTCGTTATTAACGCAACATTAGCACAGGCTAATTTTAGTGCAAAATAAATGTAGTCAAAACATTGATCATGGTTCTTACTACTAAGAAAGTAACAATAACAGATATATTTGGTGCAAAACTAATGCATATATCGTCAGCACAAAGTATATCAAACACCAATTGATGGCAAGTTATTTGATTTTACTATTATGATCTTGCATCTTATGATCTTAGATTACGATTACTGGCTATTCTTGGTTATCAGATGTTTCCTCACTGTGTTTCCTCACTGTTATCACATGTTCCTCTTCACCGTGTTCACCTGGGATGGTTTACACATGTAGTTTTCCACACCTGCGCGCTTCATGGTTCATTCACAAAAACGTGAGCATCTATGCAGAGGACAACAGCCAATCACATTACTTTTTCAATGTTGTGTAAATGCGATTGGCTACTATCTGTCGAGAGTAATTGCATGTCGCTATCTAACTGGCTGACACCTGTTTGACGATTTAAAGTTCACTTAATGTTAAACTGCCTCATAGTTCAGGTCAAAAACCGTGTGATGGCCGCAGCGCAACTAGTCGACGTCAATCATAAAGCATCACAACAGAGCATTAAAGTCGACTAGTCTGTGCAACCCCTTCCATAAACATGCATTGAACACTTAAATTCAGCAGTTCAAGCATCTGTGGTCTCATTATTGCCTGCTTTCTTTTCCTCAAAGCCCATTTTTAAAATAAGAGCCCTACACACATAGTAAGTATAATACCAGCTTAGATCAACATAAAAGTAAAGGAAAAACCAGTACTGATGTAATCAAAATCTGCCTGGGGAAGCATATTAATGATACCAAGTAAATCGTCAGGATCTGTATTTTGTTCTGATTGGAATGTTTTTGGTAATGATTTTACACTCACAGTATTAATATGAGAACTAGGAAACAATGGTGTTTGAGACACACAGTATATCATTTTCATGTGCTGAAAAGCTTATCGTTTAGCTATGCCTATGTATGTCCACATTATCGGTCTCAGCGTTGGCCAAGAACTCTCAGGACAACGACATTGTGTTCCTCTCTGTATGCCAAAACCAATATATTCCAATGTAGCACCACTGAAAGTGCTGCATCTTCTTTCCTGGATAGAAGTGCAGTGGCAGCTGATCTGCAGACTCACCCTGACATCAGTTGAGTCCCCGTGTCGGATGTTGCTGGCCCAGCTGCAGGGTTCACTACTGCTCTCGAAGTAGTGGAAGATTTTGAGCACGCGCTCCAGAGCCCCAGCCGTCCGCTCCATCCCTGCACTGAAGCGAGGCTTGACCCCCTGGTTCAGAGCATGGGTCAGGTTGGGGTCCAGGTAAGCCGCTGCCATGGCTTTGGTGGGTGCTAACTGTCCGTCATATTCTGTGGAAAACATAAAACTGTCAGTAAAACTTCAGAGGCAATGCTTCAATAAACCCCCCCCACACACAATTGTACTCATTTTGAGGCCACTGATTTGGAGCATTTGAAATTATGCTAACAGGAGTAAAGAAGGTATAGGGTTGCATGATTATTTGAAATTAAATCCAGACTGCAATTTAGCTAAAGCTGCGATTCTCATGCACATCTTGTCAGGGAAACACAGCTCTGTGATCAGTAGTAAATCTCCTCAAAACGGCAGATGGAAACTGTAAACATGCCACAAAGAAGAGACAGAAAAAAAAGAGCCTCGTTTATACTTCTGCGCCAAGTGATCTCTGTGACCCACGGCACATGCAATGTGCGTTGTCGTGCATTTATACTTCTGTGCGCTGTATGTGCTGCTCTGCAATAGCACTTCAGAAACACTAGCTGGCAGAAGGTTTTTATGCTCCTCTGTGTAGAGTTTCTTCACTGGTTTTTTGTTTTTTCTAAACGCTACCTTAACGTACAAGTGGTTCAAATTCGTTCATTTTGAGGTGGGAACCAGCGGGCATGCAACAACTTTAATAATAAGGTAAACAAAAAAACAAAGTTTCCATCTACAGCTCCTTCACGGGACTCGACACTTGTAAACACTTGCTCCATCGGGCTCGCATGGCTCAAACCTTCGCTCACACACCTGCGACCAAGCCAACCAATCACAGAGCTCGCGATACACGTCGTTTCGACATTTTTTGAGAGGTGCGCGTCAGCGTTGGCCACAACCACAGCGACCACGTGCAGGCTGCACCAGAGCATACACTTGCACTTGACGCAGAAGTATAAATCAGCCTTTAAGAGTTAAACATTTAAGTGCAGTATTTTTTTACGTGCTTTCGGATCAGCAGCAACACAGAGCCATAGATCAATGAGAAGCAATGCAAACAGCTGTCAAACTGCAGAGTGATTCTCTTTGGATTTTTGGATTACATGATTAAATCATCTACGATCTTTTGCGTAGCTTGTCAGTAAACTATGTCTGTCTGCGTAAGCGCTGCTCCATCTAAAAGCTACTGCTAGGGAATTACAGCTGAATTCAGAGAAAGCTGTACTGCAAAAATGAGCACGAAAATGACGTGCAAATAATTGCTCAACCTCATTAAGAACAATATGAGATTTATGAAAAATGCCACAGATAAAAATTTAAAACACTTCACAGATTATTATGAAAATATCATCAAAAGCCACAGGTTTTAAATTGTTTTCCATCTTGTTTTTTTTTATATATATATAAATCAAGAACCATAAATCCAACTAAAATGTTCTTATGAACATTTTGTTTTCACTAGAGATGAAATGGCACCAATGCTGGCATGAGCCAATAAATGCTGATTTTTAGGTAAAAATTTTGTTAAAAATTTCCATATCAGTGCATCTGTATTTGAATAAACTGAATAAATTGACAGCAATCTTTCATTATTTTAGGACTGATAAACTATTTTATAGGAGCACAAGAAACTACAAATGAATCAAAACATACTGACAAGCCAATGAAAGCTTTCATTTAAACCACAGGCAATCTCAAGCCTTTGGATTAACACTGATAAACATGACAGCCTGATCGGCTCGATATTCAACTGTCAGAGCAAAAGCTACCACAGGATGCTGCAAACACAAACAGGAGGTTGGACTCCTGGGAGGAAATAAAGGAAAAGGTCTAGACACCGACACTTGGATAGACAGATGTCTCCTGCAAGCATGCCAGACAAGTGGCCATGAATACCATAATAATGTCAGATATTCTGCCAGAAGAGTTTCAAGTACAACAATCCATGACATCAAACTACAGCATTCCAAAGCTGCGAGGTCAACACAACAATGACAGATGGTTTCACGTCAGCTAAATCAGATCAAAACCTTCCCACAATTTGACCAAGTCTCTCTTAGGACGGTTAGATGATGAATGGCCAAGCATGCATGTTGTTTATTGTGCAATAAACGCTGATGAGTGGTCATTTGGCCTAGACATCCTTCAATATCAAACCAATCAGATTCAAGTGCTCTGCTGAGAATACTGAAATAAATAGTAATGTAATTGTCAATCACACTAAACTAGAAGCAATGATGTAGACGCTGACCCAGAAAGAGCTGATGGCGTGTATAGTGTATATCTTTAAAGTATCGTTCATCTAAAAATGAACATTTACTTTTAATACAATATAAACACTCTTAAGCCATCTAAGACAGTGTTTTAATTGTGTAATTTTAATTTAGTTGTCGTAAAACACTTTTGACAGCCCTTTGGTTCTAGTAAGGAGCTCTATACAGTAAGTATATAAAAGTTGACTGATTGATGTGTCTAAAGTGCATAAACTAGTAAAATCACACCACCTTTTTACATAAACCCAGAGAAACTTTTTAAAAAGTAATTTCATTCAAGGGCTTGCTTCATGGTTTCTTTAGGTACTGTTTGAGGAATTGGAGTGATGAATGAGTTGGCAGAAAGCAACATCACAGGGTCATATTTGCTAGTATATTGGCTCCGTTAGATTCAGAGTGCCTGTCTGGCACATCTAAAAGTAGATTTTGATTGAGTAACTTAAAAAGCCGTGTTGGCTCGAGGTGAACACTTTTTTTTTTAGACTGTCCCGTCAATAGTATTTTCAATATAAAAGTACCATTTCAAAAGAATAATTAATTTTTGTTAGTGTGGATTGAAGATTCTTTCTTTCTTTATATCTTTTTCATAGACCAATCATTTCAGTTTCTATGTCAACAATGTGTAATCAAAAGTTTTAAGTCGCAGAGAGGCAGGAATGATTGACTTGTATTTGATTTAACACGTGTACTGTTGCCTTGAATAAGGCCGAAGCACACTTGCCCCCCCTCCCATCTCCCCCGACGACCCGCACTCACATTATATTCGGGCCTGAGCACACTTACATCATCGATGATGCACTGTTCAGTTTAAGAAAAGCGCTCTCGCTCAGCACAGTGGACATTTCTTTATATCATTACATCGTTTTAGTCGTTTGATATGCAGATCAGCTAATCTTGACGCTCATAAACAATCATAAAGTCCTCGTGATGCAGGTATTATGAGGTTTGCTGAATGTGCAGCTGTCGTGCAGAGAGCGGTTTGCGTCTTTAATTATCTACGGCATTTCACTTTCATTGAACAGTAAGAATGATTAATAAGTCCATATGAAATAGTCCCCAGAAGTCACGTTTCCTCTTCAGTTAGCGCTTTGCACTCACACTACAAGCGTACCGCGCCAAAGCCCAAGTGAACCGCGCTCTAGCACACCTCTTCCAACTGGGCCAGGGCTGGCCAACTGAACCGTGCTTGAGCCCGATTCAGAGCACTCACACTTCTCAAACGATCTGGGAAACGGGCCTGAGTATGGTTCGAATGGAATAGTGCGAGTACGAACTTAGGACTTCAATTTTATATGAAGCCCTCCTTAAATCTTCTGAACTTGCATCTTGAATGACCATTACAGCGATTTATTATCTTCTTAACATTTTTATCCACACATTTATTTCTGTGTTAGATAACACAATTAATTAAAATCAAATGATCCCAATCATCCTTTGAAAGAAACTAAAAACTAGGGGAGTCAAAATTAATTGTTTCTTCGGTGCACCGTGATGCAGATGTGGACAATTCGGTATCGGTTCAGTAATAAATCCTAACCGGTTATTATGTATTGACATTATTTATCTTTTATAAGCTGCGCAGTAGGATACTATGGAAAGGGAGGCGAGCGCGAGTAATTAAAACGCAGAAACCCTGCACTATTCACTGCGTGTGTTTGTACAGTCTTTCACATATCCTATTTCACAAAATGAAGGTAAACTCCAATTCTCTCTCTCACTATCTCTCTCACTGTCACCACCATGTCTATCATGGATCAGCTGTGATCGCCACGTCCCTTTATCAGTGACACAGCGGTAAACAGCGACATCGTGTTAGAAAACCAATCACAGCCCTCAAAAAGCAAGCGGGATAGTATTTACATTTATTTATTTATTTATTTGCTATAAAGCTTATGTTGTTCTGTGCATCTACTTGAGTTTTCTTTGAGCAGGTAAAATTAAAAGGTACAGTTCACATATCTAACTGCTTGTAAAATGGTTTATAGCTTATATAACCCTTCATGACAACTGTGAGGGGGGTGAATTTTTTTATAACTCATCCGTTTCCTTTATATTAAGCTAAATTAAGATTATCAGATAATATCAGATAATATGGCATGCTGTGTGCGCTTAATTGTGCTCACAAACCATTCACGTGGTCTCCGTTTCCCAGGTGAGTGAAATTATATACTTATACCATCTCTATAATTGTAATTGCTTTATTTAGGATAATTTATGATTTATAATGTTCTTCAGAGCTCTAATGCACTCCAGAATCTGACAGATTGATCAGCTGTACCCTATAAAATCGTCATCTGAAGCGTTGTCATACAGTGTTCTGCCTGGATTTCCTAAATAGCCCTGCATTTACTAACACAGACTATATCTGAAGTATTTGTATGTAATTCGCACTTTCTTCCTGTTGAAAAACGTCTTAAAAACGATGTTAAGTGGCTTGATGTATTACAACAGTGTTTTCAACAGACTAAACACTTTATTGATATAGTGTACAACCAAGCACGTGTGGTCAGAATACAAATGAGTTGCAGGTAATGAAATATTATGTGTTTCTCCCATAAGAAAGCTCTTAGCTAAATGCCAGCATGCGTCCCGTAGCTCCGCTCACGCTCCGCCTCTTTGCCCTTGTTTGGTATGCCTCGGTTGGTGCGATGACGCGCGAACAAAATGGCCACGGTTGGCCATGCCTACTAGTAGCTTCTTTTGGGTTCATCAGAAACCTATGGGTGACGTCACGGATACTACGTCCATATTTTTTACAGTCTATGGTTTGAACAAGCAGCAAAAACATTTTTTTGGTTGCAACAAAACAAGTATTTGTCATTCATTGAATCATTCGAGAAACCTGTTCAAAATGCTGATTCATTCAGTAATATATATATATAAAAAAAAAATTTAAGTGATTCACTGAATCTTTTACTTTTAAAATTTAATTCAGATTCATTTAATATATTTCAAACAGCCTTAAATAAGTGTGAAAGAGCTGTGTGAACTGCACGACATATTTTTCAACACAGTTTTTAGTTTTAGTTTCAGTTTCTGTTGATCACTTCTCCTACCTTTTCTGAAGAAAGGCCAGCAGGTACACGCCAGCGCGGATCTAAGATCAGGGCTCAAACAGCCCTCTAAAAACATGAACAATGAGCCAGCAAAGAAACTAAAGTCCAAAACACACATCCACACTGATGAGTGTTAAAAAACAGTCAAATCCGCATTGTCCTAACTATCAGTCTTTAGGTACACGTTCCAGACATAAAAGCCTTTGCAAACATATTCAAGCAGACAATACATTTCAGTAGCTTCCCCTGAGTGACACCATATCCTGCTTATCATAATGTGTCCAGACTGGCCCGTGCTTCATGTAATCGGTTATCCAGTTCCTGTCCGCTTGTCCTGAGGAATCCAGGAGAACACACAACACTTCCTGACAAGATGGTAATAAGCCAAAGAACAGGCCTTCACACTGGCCTACATGCACACATGACTGTACTCGCACACAAGTAAACACACGTGGTTAAATGGGACCTTGGCCAGAAGGAGGAGTTCATACACATATCTGACTGATAACTTAGCGCTTACAATTCAATCAAACTCTAGCCTGCAGCATCTGAAAGTTGTATTTCTGCAACAGACCGTGACAAGATAAAGCCTCAGAATACTGAACACGAGTGCCAGTTCATACATCAAATTATGCATTATTGACAATCCAATTACAAATGGACAAAGCTAAATACAGGAGTGAATAGGGCTTAAATGTTTTAAACTTGTCCACTTTTAACCCCTTCAAGAGGTATGTAACAATCAGATCAGATTGCTTTTATAGAGTAAACATTCGTGTGGTTGAATGCGTACAAACCAACAGCCAGTACTGACAGGGACATTCTGGATGAGTATAACCTAGGGCTGGACGATAAACTGTAAAAAATGTTAGGTTCCACATAATCAATTTGTGCTGGGACAACATGAAGGAATTAAGTTAAATGATTAGCTTTTACAAATTTAAGCGGATTGAACATAAAACAATTAAGTTGCAAAAAAAAAACCTCAATAATTGAGTTGTTTCAGCTCAATTTAAATAAGTAGTTTGAACAAGCAGCAAACACTAATTTTGTGAGTGTATGACCTGAAATTAAAACCACAATTAACTGAACACTTTACCTCAATTTCAATTATTGAATGATTATTTTACTGTCAATGTAATTATTTATTTACTTTTTCTCTCATAGTTCATCATGTTGTCATTTGTACTGCAAAAGAGCATGGTTCTATTCTTTAAACAAACTTAATTTGATGAAAACTTTCAACCAAAATCAAAGCACAAACAGTGATCTTGTTAAAAAAGGTCCCATTTCCATTTTAATGTAAAAGACATGTTGACTTTTACACGCAAAACTTTTTTTGCAAACATAAACAATTGATTATTTCATTGTTTAAAGTGGGGAAAAAATCTGCATAATCTTGTGAGCAAAACTGAAGTTAACACAACATCAGTGATCTAAATATTTCCTATTTTACTTTTTTTTAATTACACAGCAAAAAAAATCAGTGTACATTTAACTCAATTTGAGTTTAACTTAACACTCCTTGGGTGTACATATGACTCCCTCCATTTTAGAGTTAAAATTACACTTTTTAAAGTGTGAAATTTGTACATTACTCACAGAGTTCATTTTAACACAGTAAGAGTTTATTATTATACATCAAACTGAAGTGGTACCCTTCAAAGTGTTAATATATTAAATTTGTACATTACTCATAGAGTTTATGTGTATATAAGCTAATGAGTGCATATACTGCTTCTGATGAGAATTAATTAATTTAATCTTATAATTTATTACATCATCAAGACTGTTTGTCTGAAAGAACTTGGAAAAAAAACTGGACTTCCCATCACTAGTGGGAAACACATTGCATATTTGGTTAAAAGTTTAACACACACACACACACACACACAAAAACTTCTAAATATACGCTCTTTCACACTTGTGGATTGAAATGTACTCTGGGTTTTAACCCTGAACAACACCAAAAAAATAAAATAAATAAAAATCACACTGTGTATTAAACACCGGAATTTTTGCTGTGTAGAGAACCTTTGAAGGAAGTTCATTCTCATGAGGTGATATACTTAGGAATAAGCTGAAGGAAAGTGAGTGAGTGATGCTTGACACATTATAGGGTGTTATAATGCGTAATACAAAAACAAGAAAAAACAAGTGCTACTAATAATCTGCTAGGCTTCTGTTCTGAATATTAATTTCATTGCCTGCGTTCGCTGGAACTGACTTGCCTAAGTGCAAATGTGGATGAGACATGATCACGGAGCTGAGGGCCCTTTGCATCACTTTGTTTCCACCCAACAACAAATTAACTAGCAACAAAGAATATGATTTACCTGATGTATGAGAGAACTTGCACTCTCTTTTTTGTCTCAGATTGCCAAGCATGTGAACATTGCATTTACCGCAATGTCAGGGAAACTCTCAAGCGCCCAGTTTGTCCACACGCGGTAATATGTTTTTAAAGGGAAAGTATTAACAGGATTAATAAACAAAAACAACACAACCGACATGGGGAAATTACATTGGTTATACACTGAAAACAATGATTCTTTGGATTTACTAAATGTTTTTATGGTAAGTGGTTGCAAACCATTTATATGGCCTGGATTTAAACAAACAAAGTTAAATTTAGTAATGTTACCAACTTAATTTGTTTAAATTCAGTCCATACAAACTGTGGGCTATAAACAGCCCGCTTACCTTAAAAAACATTTTGTAAGTCCAATAAATCTTGTTGTTGTTTTTTTTTAAGAGTATGAATTTGGGTTTTGGTTTCTTTTAGATTAATTGTCCAGCCCTACTTTCAAAACATACATGGATTTTATAAAATTGGAAAAGAAACAGTCAGCAGTCATAGTAAGTTTGATTCATGTATTGATAGGTTATGTTGTTAATTATATAATGCAATGAACAGTTTAATACTGCTTCTATTCTAATTAGGCCAGTTTCCAGTGCATGCCGTCCTTTATTAGAAATGTGATTGTCATATGACGTTTTGATTATTCCTGGCAGTACGAGTAAGTTTATTTAACTGACTGATTCACCTTTCATCTAGTTAATGATTAACCAACTGAGCGCAATCAGTCCATTAAAACACCACTCTCCATTCTAATGTAAGGGTTAAGGTTGATTCCTTGTGAAACTCTATTTTTAATCAGAAATATAATATTGATATCCTTTTCTGATGACTGATCCAGACTTCACTAGTTTGTTCAATCAAAAAAACATATATCCCAAATTTATTGTGGTGTGAAGTAGGTTGGTATCATCACACCACTCTGAGGTCTCCGGGCAGCAGTTTAAAGTTATTTTTAAACCATTTAGAAGCTTAAACCTAGTCATAACACTTACATACTGTTCTGAATATTCCTTATTTCAGGTATAAGCACAAAATGACACGATTCCTGGAATTTTGTTACACTTGGAGTCAACAATTTTACTCTGAGCAACTTTATGCATGGGGCTTTAGACCACTGAAATTGTTAATATCAAGAAACAGAGCCTCTATTCATAAACTGGTTTAAAATAATGTACATGAGGAAATATCTCAGCCTTACATGGGGGTGGGGGGGCTGACTATTGTCTAGGACAATGGGGGGTCACTGAGTCCTCAGGAACTGCTGTAAGCCACCTGAACACTAAGCTCTTTCGTTCACGCCCAAAAAATTATGAACCTTGACACCAAATATGACCACAAGAGCTTGCAAGGGAACACCTGAGAGCATTATATTTAGCTGCACTGTTTCTATAGAAGAAATAGGTCCAGTAGTGTTACAGTGAATGAAATAAGAAAACGACTGCTCATTCACTAAGTATTATTCTTTCATTCATTCATTTTCTTTTCGGCTTAGTCCCTTTATTAATCCGGGGTCGCCACAGCGGAATGATCCGCCAACTTATCCAGCATTTTTGTTTTACGCAGCGGATGCCCTTCCAGCCGCAACCCATCTCCGGGAAACATCCACACATTCTCATCCACACACACACTACGGACAATTCAGCTTACCCAATTCACCTGTACCGCATGTCTTTGGACTTGTGGGGGAAACCGGAGCACCCGGAGGAAACCCATGCGAACACAGGGAGAACATGCAAACTTCACACAGAAATGCCAACTGACCCAGCCGAGGCTCGAACCAGCAGCCTTCTTGCTGTGAGGCGAACGTGCTACTCACTACGTCACCATGGCGCCCCTCACTAAGTATTATTCACATAAATATTCTTGACTGAACCAGAGGCAAGACACCGAAGCTTTGTTTCTGTATTCAATGACTGCCATAGGAGTTTTCCAAAATATCAGTCATCCCAGCCTGAATGGTAAATTTCTCCACAAATACTTGCTGCTTTGTTTAAACTACTAAACAGGACAAAGATGGTTTCAAACTTTAAAGAGAAACTTAAAGGGGTTGTGACATAAGCGATCACATTTGGCTTTATCTGTTAACATATTAGAGGTCTCTGTACATTAAAACATCCTGCAAGTTTCATAGCTTAGAAAATGCTTCTCCTCCCTATAAAGCAAAGCATTCATTTATAAGTAAATATATAAATACAATTTTTAAAAAAAGGTTTGTTTAGATGGCAGATGTTTGAAGTGGCATGTGAAGTCACAAGACAAATACACTTCATCCAGAGTGAGACTGTGGCGAATAGTAATACATTAGACCATGTCAAATCTACTGGCATTCAGTTGCTTATTTAATCCTTGCCGACTGTAACAATGGTTGTGATTTTAACAGTAAAACAATGTATGTTTGGTGAAAACGGTTAGCTGATTAACAGTAGGTTTCCTAACTATATACAGTGAATAATAAATTGACTTAATATGCTATCTTAACATGATCAAAGTAGTGCACTTTCCCCTGTTCTCTGATTGATTACAATAACAGCCTTATGACCGCGTCTGCAACTAGTACACAAACTATGCGTGAAGTGAAAGTCTCTCTTTGTATATTTTGGTGTGAACTGTTTAATGTATTTACATAGTTGTCCAAGTCTATCTAGTGATCTAGTGAGGCTTAATTCGGGTTTCAGCCATAGACAGTAAAATAAACTTGCATGTGAGCTTCTGTCGTGCTTTTAAACTCAACTGCCATCAGATCGACACGTTTTAACACATTTAGGGTGTTTTACTGTATTGTAAATTTGTCTGTATATTTTTGAATAGTAGCTATTTAAATAGTAGATACTCAGTCAGCCCAGTTTAAAGCAGAAGCTGGTCTTTGGCACTCTCCCTGTTTGAATCTGTGTATGTTATTTATACATTTATCTCATGTACTTTTATTTATTTATTTTTCCCCGACTTTGAATGACTCATGAGCCAGGACTAGAGCTGTGCAATTAATTGCAATCGCAAAAAAAAAAATCGCGATTTAAGCACACGCAATTTCTAAATCGTGTAAGGCTGCATTTTTTTCTATTAATTTATTTTTGATTCTTGATCACGTTCTTGTGCGCATGATTTTAATATGTTAACCAATCAGAGCTGACGCAGCACAGCGGGCAATTACAGCTAAGCTGAGCAGTTGACAGATTCTAACCAATCAGAGCTCACTCCGTGCACAACAAAGTTGAGCGGGAGAACCGAATAGGTGGTTTTGATTCATTTGTTTTTATTTATTGTTATGGCTGAAATTCAGGTTAGTTCATCTTTATTTTTTCATGTTGTCTGTTTTTAAGACAATTTATTACAGTTTTGTTTATCAAGCAGTTAGTGCTACTGTGTACAGTATGTTTTTCACTAGAGTTGAGGTTAGTTCATCTTCATTTATTTTACAGTATGTTGTCTGTTTTAAAGGCAATTTCAGAATCAGAAAGAGCTTTATTGCCAGGAATGTCCACACATACGAGGAATTTGTTTTCGTGACAGAGCTTCTACAGTGCAACAGAATTACAGAAACGGGACAAAAAAAAGATAATAAATATATTTAAAAAATAGATTTAAAAAAATAGAATTTAACTACAGTTTTATTTATGAAACTGAATACTATGTTATTTCATTGTAAAATGTTTTGTTATGCACTTTCTTGTGCACTGAATACATTTAGAATGCATGTTTGTAGCTTGTTTGAAAAAGCAAAAACAGTTGCTAAAATCGCAATCGCAATATGATTATTTTGTCCATATTGCACAGCCCTGGCCAGGACCATTGCAGATTATGAAAGATAAGTGAGCTCTAAGATATCAACTAAAAGAAATCTGGCAATAGAAATACAAAGACGTATAAGGATCTCAGGTTATTAGAAGTTGGAAGAACATGAGGGTGAGTAATTAATAGCAGAATTTTTAAGTTTTGGGTGAATTAACCCTTTAACACTTCCAAATTAGATGTATTAACATTTTATAAATAAATGAAATGTGATAGTTTAAAAGTAAATTTAAAAACAATAATAATAAAAAAAACTAAACTTCTTGCATAAAGCTGCCAGTTCTCAAAGTCATATTTACAGCGTCCACCGAATACAAGTATTTAATCTAGCCAAAAGCAAAAACAAGATTATAATCACCGGCATTGTCTACAGTGAACCCCATATGACTATACCAAACAAAAATCTAATTCTAATTTTAATGTAGAGATTTTGTTTTGCTTTTTGCCAAATTACCCAGCCCTAGTTAAATCCCATTTTCAGATTTCACATGATGCTCGAAGACAAATCCATGCACAGCAAAATAAATATAATTAATTTGTAACAGAAAATTAAAAAACATGATAAAACAACATTATTATAAATGGGTGTCATTCTCATTTCACAGCAGTGTGCATGTTCTGCCTTCCCCTTATCTTTCTCTCAGCAGTCAGTGGTCTCTTTTCAAAGAACCAACTCTCCACCAGAGAGACTGGACACCACACAAAAAGCTCCTGTATCTGAGCTCAAGAAACGTAAGCCGAGACATCTGATAGTGAGAGTGGTCTCTTTCTCTTTCTCTCTCTCCTTGTCTCCTTCTCACTGAACGTCTCTTTCTCTGTCTCCACCGCAGCTATAGGTTAAAGAGAAGCTCTTTTCAAAACCTAATTCTGCACAGAAACACACTGGTCCAAACAAAAAGCACACAAAAGCCCCAAGCAGACATATACCTATTATTTGCAGCAAAATCACAAGTCCTCAGAAAGAGTGAACATGTTTCTGTGCCTCTGGAAAGGCTTATTCTGACTCAATCCTCATTTTCTCTGCAGACAAAAGCCGGAAAGAATTAACAAAAAAAGTCTGACATTTCTCTGCCTTATTAGATCGAAAACTCCGGACATGAAAAAGCGCTTACAGGTTTTTTTTTTAAAAGTGTTCTTGTCTTGTTCCTCTTCATGTACCTTTGCCTTGTCATTGCTCTCTGTCCTTATTTCTTTGTACTTGGCTTCTAGAAAAGGTCACTTCTCTAACTCATTATGTATATAACACTGTATGGCAATCGCATCTGTCATTTTCCTTCCAGACACACTGCTAATTCTCATCTTTAAACGTCAGTATTTTTTATGGCTTTTTTGCATAGCAAAGGAAACAATCTGATTGTGGTAGCGCCACACAGGAAATCTGATTTCATCTTTTTGGCCTGGAAAGTTAGAAAAGAAACAAAAGGATGCTATTATGGGAAAGGAGTGAGTATAGCACACATTGAGAGTTATGACAAAATAATGAAATAATAATTTACATGAACAAAAATGGGTGGTGGTGAGCTATAAATTCCAATCGCTATGCAAAACTGTCCTTGCTGAAATGTGAACTTTTATTGACATTTTAGTAGTTTGAGAAAAGATATTGTTTAACAAATAATATATAGCGAACTAAGTTTGTAAAATAACAGAAAAGGTACTGGCAGCTTATTACCAGGTTTTTATACCATAATTTACAAAACCCACCCAGTCCCAGACAATATACAACTTTAAACTACAGTGGCCCCTCGCCATAGCGCGGTTCACCTTTTGTGGTAGCAGAGCTTTTATTGTTATGTACAGTATGTGTTCAGCTTGCCAAATTTACATGAATCTTCGAACGCTAGCAGTGTGACTAATCACTTGCTGCGCTAGTGTGGATAATACATTTGAATATAATTCATATTTTATTATATATATTCGTTTTATAAACAAATCAACATGCACTCAAAAAATGCTGAAACAACACAATTCTTAAGTCTTTCAGGGGACAGCGTAATCGTTTTTTGTTTAATTTACTTAACTTTGTAAAAGTTTCAACAGTCATGTTAAAGCAGTAACTAAATCAGCATACTATCATCTCAAAAACATTGCAAGAATTAGATGCTTTGTTTCCAGTGAAGACGTAGAGAAACTTGTTCATGCTTTTATCAGCAGCAGGGTGGATTACTGTAATGGGCTCCTCACTGGCCTTCCCAAAAAGACAGTCAGACAGTTGCAGCTCATCCAGAACGCTGCGGCCAGGATTCTGACCAGAACCAGGAAATCAGAGCACATCACACCTGTCCTCAGATCTTTACACTGGCTCCCAATTACATTCAGAATAGATTTTAAAGTATTACTACTGGTCTATAAATCACAAAATGGCCTAGGACCTAGTACATTACAGATATGCTCACTGAATACAGACCTAATAGATCACTCAGATCTTTAGGATCATATAAACTAGAAATTCCAAGAGTTCAATCAAAGCAGGGTAAATCTGCTTTCAGCTATTACGCCCCTCGCTGCTGGAATCAGCTTCCAGAAATGATCAGATGTGCTCCAACATTAGGTACATTCAAATCAAGACTGAAAACACATCCGTTTAGCTGTGCCTTTACTGAATGAGCACTGTGCTACGTCCGACAGATCGCACTATTGTGTCTTTCTTTTCTTTTTCATTCTTTTATAACTTGTCTTAACTCATTTTAATCTGTTTTTATCAGTTGTTTTATTATTTTGATTTTATTTTCTTATACTTCAATTTTATTACTGTTTATGTAAAGCACTTTGAATTGCCACTGTGTATGAAATGTGCTATATAAATATACTTGCCTTGCCTTGCCTAAATAAAAAGTAAACAGTCAACATGTTCTATTAGCAACATGCATCATCCCAACAATGAAACTAAAACTAATGATAACAAGCGTTATTATAGTACGGTGTGAGGCAAGATTCCCACACACAATGAGTGGAGCAC
Source organism: Danio albolineatus (assembly GCA_903798035.1). NCBI lineage: Eukaryota > Metazoa > Chordata > Actinopteri > Cypriniformes > Danionidae > Danio > Danio albolineatus. Next base: position 924,615 of record CAIGQQ010032566.1, read on the forward strand.
CTATGGGAATTAGGCCCTCAGTAATGAATCTTCACTCCACCTACATGACTGCTCTTGCACTGATGTCAGCGGACAGATAATCAGGCTGACAGCAGCTCTCTGATTGTTCATTAAACTCAGCCTAATGAGTTGGAGCTCTTAGACGGAGAGCTGAATTCTCAGTCCTATATTACAGAAAAAAATCATTCATCACTTGCTGCGCTAGCGTGACTGACTTTCCCTGAAACAGTCTAAGAAATATCACATAATAGAAATAAGTAATAAGAACTAAGTTGATAATAAATGATAGTAATCTTACAATGTCACTATGAGAAGTATAAATTATGTATCACACTACAGTTGAAGCATGCATAATTCTGTCGTTCGGAGCTGCAAAAAGGGGTGCGATTAAACAATATCATTAGACATTAAAAAGGCAAGCCATTGGTCCATATTTTAAATATCTGTACAGAGAGGTCATGTTTTGATCTCATTGGTCTGATGTGATTTCGTAGATTAGAGTTCACCATGCTTGAACTTTGCAATGCAGCGACATGCAAAACTTGTTGCACAATCTTGTGTTTTCAGTCTGTTGCATTCTCAAACGTATGAATGAAAGCCTATGGAAGTCTAAGCGCAGCGTGACCACAGCTTTAGGTGAGGTTGTGGTTACACCTCAGGTGTGCATTATTTTCTAATTATATAATTGACCGGATTCAATTATTATTGTAGATTTTATTAGTTTCTTATACATTTTATCAAAATCCTGCTGTTTTGGTCTGATTTTTTCACTGTTGTAGGTTGATAAAATAACTGAAAATCCACACCATGTCTTAACTACACTGGACACAAAGCTGCAACAAGACAAAAGGTATCTTTTCTATGTTGAGTAATTGAGTATTAACCATCCATGAGCTATCCACTATCCAAGTCATGTACTAAGTTTATAATATAAGAAAAAGGTTTCTATTTCTGCAAGATCTTGACTGAACAACAGCATAAACTACTATAACAATGATCTGGTGACATCATGTGCTGTTAGGACCTGCCTGGAACTACTTTGTAGTTTATTGCACACCTTAGAATGTTCATCAGCCAATCAGAATCAAGCCTCCCAGAGAATAACATACCCCATGAAATTAAGTATTCCAGAGAGCAGTGTAATAATAAATCCGGCCTCTCAATTTTCTCCAAAGCCTAAACGAAGATACGTTACTGAATAGTGATTAATACGTGTAAAATTAAAACGTTTCTACGCTGCTACAGAACAAGGTTGCACTCACTATACATAACACAAAAAAGTTAACGACAGATACTTCAGCAAACACGAGAAACGCTCACGTTGCAGAAAAACTGAACCTGTGGTATCAATTTCAATCTCTCTTGCAAGATTCATCTAGCAAAAGGGGGCTCAACCCTGTTCCTGGAGATCTACCTTCCTGCAGATTTCAGTTGCAACCCATATAAACACACCTGCCTGTAATTTTCAAGTGCTGTTCAGGTCCTAATTAATTGTTTCAGGTGTGTTAGATCAAGGTTGGAGCCTGGGGCGTTGCTAGACATAAAGCTCTACTGGGGCAATTCTATGGACAATTCTATAGAATACAAAAAGAGATGTTCTATAGAACTATCTATTGTCTTAGACTTGACGCATGGCAGAGAATTAGGTTTATTAAGTCTTACCTTCCTGACTTGTCATTCCTCCTTTTTACAAAAAAATCTTAGAGGCATGCTTAGTAATTATATTATTTCAACTTTAGTTTTGTAGATTTGCAAAACTCACTGCGTGCCATCACCTCTGCATAAAATGCTGTTACGCCGGTTTCACAATGCATGAGTGGCGTGTGAGCAGCAAGTACTTTTTTCGGCATGCATGTTAACAACCGGGACTCACACCCGGAGAAGAGCAGTGCGTCAAGGTCCAGCAGGAGCGGTGTGTGAGGCGAGAGGATATGGTTTTCTGCGCACATGCAGTTTGCCTCAGTTTGCTTTTTGGATTAAACTACATTGATTTCACCAGTGTTGGTTCGGTTGCACATAGAGAATAACGTCTTTATTCCGGGATTACCACTCTTAAAAAATACACTTTGCATATGAACTAAACCATACCTAAAAGCATTTACTGGGCCGCTGGCGATTTTTACTGGGACACGTGCCCCCGTAAATTGGGTCTAGCGACACCCCTGGTTGGAGCTGAACTCTACAAGAAGGTAGATCTCCAGGAACAGGGTTGAGCACCCCTGATCTAGCACTATAAATAAAACTACACAAACAAAACCTGAAGTACTGATGTAATATAATAAGAAACAATCAGTGCCGGATTATAGCACAGCTCTACAGTACAGGTAATACAGTAACTATCATCTGTCAAGATATTAAAAAGGACATATTTTTCAAAAATCACTTGTATGAGGGGTTTAACGAGCTATATATATAACCAGCTTCTAGAATGTATTAATTATTATTTTTTTATTATTTCACTTATTAAAACAGAAACCCTTTGATTGACATTCCCTTTTTTAATATGTGTGATCAGAGGTGGAAAGTCCCAACCATTAGTGACAATCTCTCCCTCATTAGCATAGGAGGTTAGTCTTGTTTTTGAATCTGCTACTATGCTGACAAATAGGTATTTGTAGTTCCACCCTCTTTTTAAAAGAGGGCTGTGAGCACAATCTCATTTGAATTTAAAGCGACAGTGACCAAAATGGCACAATTAGGATCAAGTGTAAAAGGGGTGGTTTCAAAAAGTCATGAAACAATATTAGTGTGGTATTTTGAGCTAAACCTTTACACATACTCTAGAGACATCAGAGACTTATTTTACATCTTATAAAAAGCGGCAAATAAGGTCCCCTTTAAACTAAGCCGGACTTAAAAGCCAACATTAGTACTGATAGGAAAAAACAACCTGATAGGTAATACTGGGGCTTAGGGCTGCACAATATATCATTGCAGTATTCATTTCACAATGTGTGCATCCACAATAGTCACATTGAAGAATCTGCAATAATGTTGAGTTGGTTGACTAGGAATGACAGTTCAGAACAGATGAGATATGTGGAGTCACTGCAAAGTTCAACCATAAAGTTAAAATGTATCATCTTTTAAAGAGAGCTTTAAGGATTCAGGCACAAAAAAATTACTATTTGTGACTTGAATAAAGCTTTTTTCTTTTTCTTTTTTACATTTGATTATTAAACTTCTTCGTCATTTGACTTCCAAAAAACATGTTGTTTTGTTTGATTCCTTTTTATCTTTGCTCTACTGCATTAGCCTATGCTTGTAATGAGTTTATTGCACTTTAGGCATGATTCAGTCTCCTTCAAAATCATCCCAATCGATCTAAATGAATGAATTCTTTCCAAATAGAGCTATTCGAGGCATCTGATGAAACTGTATATAAATCGCAGTAAAACAAAACATCGCAATGTCAGATTTTTCCAATATTGTGCAGCCCTACTGGAGCTCCTAGCCTCCTAAATCAATACTCCACATCCTGCGAGAAGGATCCAGCCTGAAACAGTATCGTGGAGGTTTGCTGGAAGCAGGTTGCAGTGGTGTATCTGGGTGACATACTTGGCAGAGGGGGAGGGTAGGAGTAGACACAGGCTCCTCTTGCCCAGCACAGAGGGAAGGGACTGCAGCCGCTGCTCTCCATCCGCTGGCCTCCGCTCTCGTCTCTCTCCCAGGCCCAGCGGCTCTCCGGCTCCCTGCCACGGTCATAGGGAGCAGGGGGAGACCCCGGCCCGCTGCAACGCACCTTGACCAGGCCACCAGAGACGGCTTTCAAAGAGTGCGGCGTGGTGTGAGGTCACGGGAAGGTGATTGGACAACTGACTGAAGCCCAAATCCAAAGGTGTGAAAACATAAAGAGATCCGCTAGGATTTTAAGAACATGGATGCAAAAAAACGCAAGACACACTTTCAGAAAGCCACCAATGTAAGCAGTGGAAAAGAAGATGCTGAAGTGACAAGGAAATCCCACAGCTGTCCGGAGTAATCCAGAGAAGAGATGCAGAAACGTCGACAAGAATAATCCTCACATGCTAAAGGTTTCCTTTCAGCTGCCTTTCTGAAGTTCATCCAGATTAAAAGAGACGCTGCGGTGACGACGTGTGTAATTTTCACAATCCAGCGGAGTGTGTCAGGAGAGAAAGTGTGTGAGAGAGAGGGAGAGAGAATCAGGCCAACTCAACTAAGGAGGAGGGGCATCTGTAAATATGCTAATTAGTCCTGTAGAACAAACTTTCATTGGCTGGCTAGGTCTTGTTTACAAAACACAATGAGCCAAAAGAGTGGCCGATCAGGTTTTTCAGGGTCAGGGTTTGACCAGGATTATTCTGATAGGTGGTCCGGCTTCTGTTTACATTCTCGGTATTGTGTTGCATATTTAAATACAAAGTATTATTAGTTGTTTTGAGCTCCTATAATCACACTATGAATGATGGAAGAAATTACATATGTTAGCAGCTCAGCTGCTGGAAATTCATGTCGAGAGGGACTAGAGGAATGTCCGTCAGGTACATGACAAAGACTCAAGGAAGGAAGCCGGTTTCCTGTTTTTGACAACAGCCCATAGTTGCAGAGATGTACGCAAATAAATGATGAAACATCACTGCAAACAAAGCTTAAAGGGATAGTTCACACACAAAAAACTGTGTCTCACTCTAAAGTGCTTCCAAACCTTTATGAGCTTCTTTTTTCAGACGAACACAAAAGAAGTTATTTCGAAGAATGTTGGTAACTGATAGTAACTGACTTCCAAAATACTAGGAGGTCCAACCTAAAATATCTTGTTTTGTCTTCAAAAACAAATACCTTCAAAAGGTGAGTAAAGAACAAACTACGCCTTTCAGTCTGTTTAGCAAACAAGTGCATCATCAGCTTTGCAAATACAATCCTTTATGTTGAGGAACGCTCATTAAGGAGATGTATGATTGTGTGTAATCCTATGCATGCCATTTCAGCTTACTAACTACAGTTAAGCCCTTTTCTGTGCTGTTTACTGCATCTATATAAGAAATCACATCAGAGCTTTATCACAATTCAAATTGTATATATTCTGCAATAATAGGTTGAATAATAAAGCAAAATCATACAAATAGGGAGAGAGATAGAAATCAAGATTCCACACTCACTTTTCCTTAGTCTTTCTCATCTTTTTCTCAAAGTTTTGGATTTTTGTTCTCACCAATACAGTGATTGTGTTAACAAAATCAGGCTTTTTGAAAACACTCTCACTCAAAGTATTTGACTGGGTGATGATGATATGTTTTTAAAATTTTTAAAAATGAAGTTTTAAAAAAAGTAAAAACATTTTTTACTTTGACTTAAAAAAATAAAACATTTATCTTAAAGTGAATGAATTGATATTGATTTTTACATAGCAGTAAATAAGACATCTCCAGTTTTAAAAAAAATATTATAATTAATATACTTTTAACTCAAAGACATCAGAAAATTACATTTAAATGAAGCAGCTATTCGGATTTGTTTTAGGCTTTTAAATTATGCAATTCAAGCTATGTAGAAACCATCAGGTTTAATAAAAGATACAATCTGGTGTAAACATTATAGAAAAAAAGACACTTTTTAGTTTAACTAACATTACATATACCACAGCATTTATAAAGGAAGTCTTATTTCTAGAACAGCAAGAGTTTGATAAATATAATCCATACACAAAGGTCAAGAAAACCAGCAGATATTTGCGTTATTTTGTGTCTTTGCAATCAAACAGGGATTGGCCTGGGATTATAAAGCATAATTCAAAAATACATTGACTGTTATTTAAGAGTTTGACCTTGTCGTGTTTGCCAGAGATATTCATTACCATTCCAAGCACTCGTTCCTATAGGAAGGGCAAACAGGTCATTTCCTGCTATACTAACCGCATTCTCAAATATCAGCTAATAGGCCCCATTTTGCGCTTAATAATGGTCTCCATAGATGCCATACAGACACACAGGAACCTTACTGTCTAAACCGGCCCTCCTTCCCTCCGACAGGCCTGCCCTTGGCCATGGAAAAAAATCAACATTAAAAATATGAAACATCAGCTGATTGGCTGGACATCTCGAAGCTGATTGGACAATGTTCCGCTCCCTCAGAAAACGATGAATGAATTGAGGATGCACCAGACTACACATCGAACAACATTCCCTCAAGGCGCATCAAAAACAGTAGAATTACAGCTATAAACCGAAAACCCAACTGCTTTAAAAAGCATTTTTACATAAATGAATAAAACATCAAATGAGAAAAAGCTGGTTATGAGGGGAATTAAAATTCAGCTCCATTGTCATATGGGCAGCCCAAAGGCGGCTGACAGGCTTTGGAACAGAATGTACCGATCTGCTTTATACAGGAGAACACGCTCTGCCCAATTCACATTCAGTAAAGGGTGGATTAAGGTTAGGTTGACATTTCCCCCGATCAATTTAAAATCCATTTCAGGGAGAAAGTGAGAGAGAGAGAGAGTAAGAGAGGCTGTCTTACCTGCATAATATGATATCCTTGAAATATCTGCAAAAACAAAACAGAGAGAATAAAGTTAGAGCTTATAGAGTTGCAGAAATGATCTTTCTTCTACAAAAGGTCTGAAACTGGCATGTGTGCACGTGGACCAGTGTGTGTTTAGAGGGCCCTCTAGCTGTCAACTGCTCTGGCATTCTACATGTTCGCTCCAAACAAATCACTTACAGTCAAGGCCAGATATCAGTATCTTTTTATCATAAATGCATCCAAACAATCTCTGGCATAGGGAAATAAAACAGGGCATGATAAAACATATAGTTATTACAGCTTAGCACAAACTGTTTGTAGACTGACGCAGATCCTGTAAATGCAGATCTAGTTGGAACTTATCTTATTAACTAATTCCTACTTGAAAAGTACCTAATTTGCAGGCTTAAAAATAAGCTTTCTTTGAAGACGTGTAGCTATTAATCTAGGATTTCTGGCTTTTAATGTACATCAGTTAGTTTTGAGGTTATCTACACAGCTAACAAACTGCAAAACAGCAGCAAAACTACCAGAAGTTAGCACATTTAAAAGAATAATGAATGAAAGAAACTCACATTTTCCTTCCTGCCCTTAATGCTTGTAGAGTTTTTTTTTTTTGCCCTGTTCTGTATGGAGTTAAATGTAAACAATTTGCTGTGGAGGGAGAGGAACTATACTAAATCCTTAGAACATTCAGCTTTATTTACGCTTTATTTATTCATTTATTTATATATAATGGGTTCCACACAATTCCCTTATGTTGTCCCAACACAAATCAATTAAGTCAACATAATCGTTTTTAAAAGTTTACGTGGATTGAACATAAAACATTTAAGTAGCCCCAACAAAAAACTTATTAAAAACTGCCGGGTTCCACAAAATTCCTTAATGTAAAGTTAATTTTACAAATTTATGTGGCTTGAACATAAAACATTTAAGTTGCCCCCAAAAAATCTCATGTATTGGAAGTAGCATGAACAAGCAGCAAAACGATATGAGTAAAATAAATGTGTCTCAATTTCTTTGTTAAACAGAGTAGAACAAAATATAATACTATTCTACTCATGGGGTATAAATGAACAAGTGAACCAAAAAATATTTGTGTTTGAATAAAAAGGATAGTAAAATTTAACACGAAAGAAAAGTGTCTGTAATAGAACAAATCACTTATATGTTTTGAGAATAGAATAGATCATTAATAAAAACCATGAACATGTCTGGAACAGAACTGAATAATATCCACATTAGATGATGGCCAACAGAAAGACTGGGGGCTGCATAAAGCATAGAATGAGGTCATTCTTGAGCCCACTGTTCACTCAGACTCTGTCAGAAGGTCAGCCAGAGGCTGAGCCACAATCACAACCACAGAAAACTCTGTCTCATTAAATGGGGAACACTGGATAATCTTTTCATTGTACATGCTGAATTTCTTGGCACTTTAATTGGAATGCATTGCATTTCAGCTATTCAAAGCATTAGAATCTCACAATGCATTCCACTGAAAAGGTGAAGAAAAAAAGGGGGCCAGACTCTGTAATTCTGTGATGGACTGCAGCAAAATATCAGTATAAATAAGACTGCATTTAATTCAAAGGTCACTGCGGTACTCTACGAAACCAATAAATCTACAAAGCCGGGTTTATAGCACACTCTGCGAACTACGTCGAGCTTTAGAGTTAATACCACTGAGATCTTCATATAAATAAAGGCAGCTATTAAACTGGCAATCTACCTAACCCTCACACAGAACAGCACAGACAGTGAAAACAGACAGTAATTGTGAAAGAAAGACAAAGAATAAAGCCAAAGTTTGAGAGGAGCAGGGAAGATCACTAAATTGTCACAATTGAGCCCAAGCGGAGAGGATCTGTCTATTGTGAATGTGATAGGCTGTGCTGTAGCTCCGGGCCTGACGGTGAGACTGACAGGAATTTGTCAGAGTGAGAGCAGGAGAAGAGGCTGAGATGTTATCGCTCACATAATCTCCTGATTGATTCATCACACCACCAGCCCAAGACTCTGTTCAATCCCGAAAACTGCCAGTCATTCCACTGCAGCGCTTTTAATGGGAGCATAACAGAAATGTCTCAGTAAATATACAGAAGACAAAAACATTCTGTGCTGTGTGAGAAAACCATGTCACACCATCTCATACAGGCTTTTGAAATGTAGCATCTGGTTTGCTGATGGAACAAGGTGGTCTAACAGATCAATCTCCAGGCATATTCTAGACCATCTAAAGATCTATAAATATAAAGATCATTTCCACTGAGCAGTGTGATTCAGTACAGTACACTACGATGCAGAGTTATTTCCGTTTCCACTGTCAGATGTAGGCATGGGACGATAATCAGTTTCAAGGTTTACCAATGTTTAGAAAAGTCACCCCTTAATTTTCTGTGGTAACACTATATTAGTTAATATTAATTAATGTATTTATAACATGAATAAACTATTAGTAATACATGTGTTATGGTATTTACTCATCTTTGGTGTGGTTAGTTAATGTTATTTAAGTTAAATAATGTTAGTTCATGTCAACTCCATGTGCATTATTTAATGTTAACAAGCTAACACTGGATTAGTATAATGCATTAGTTAATGTTGAACTATTATTAATAAATGCTTTACACTTAATAAACTTACACTTAGATTCTTTATACTTAGTTAAATGTTAATAAATGCATTAACTAATGGACAATTATTCCAAAGCGTTACCTTTTCTATTATACCATTCCTGTAGTTTATGTAGTTTTTTTTTTTTAAACTTTTTGTCAAACACATTTTTATTTTAGGGCAACAGTATCTCCAGCAGCAAAGGACCATCCACACCAAAAGTTACTGGTCAGCAACGATTCAGCAAACATTTGAAAAACAAAATCTCTTATGCACCTACATCCAAGCATGCTATGGCCCTGAACAGTGCGGTGGCTCACTCCGTATGCAGAGAAAAGAAAAATACCAAAAGATGCCTTTTCAGGTTGTTAAGATATCTGTTTTTTAAATTTATAAAGACAGCAGAACTCAATGATTTATTTTTAATTATTTTAGCCTACCATGTTTTGTTTATTGTTCCAAAATATTTGAAATGTTTCTTAAAATAAAACATATTGTGTGTAATGGGGAAAAAAAGGTTGTCTTTTTTTTTCCTCACACATTTAAAATGAGCAACAGTAAGCGTGATACTGTGCAGTCCCTCCAGGATTTCACAAGATTTTTTTCAGATTTTTGCGGCAATATTTGCACCATTATTTTGTGTTGATTTACTATAAAAATATACCACAGGAAAAAAATCTTTATCATACATATTTTTATTACTCCTAGACCCAGAAATTGGGTTCTGTAACATAAAATAACACTTAATTTCGATATTTCATGTAACCAAATAACAATTAAGCTCATTAACATATTACTACTGAAACAAATAAAAATATTAAAGTACATTTAAAGAGCCCCTATTATGGGTTTTTGAAAATGAGCTTGGATGCAGTGTGTAACACAGCCCTAAGTGAAGTGAAATGTAGCTAAGGCTTAAATCTGAAAGTGCACAGTGTTTAAAACTATTGATTCATCCATAAAAGAGTCGACTCATAGTTCCTCAAACGAGTTGCCGCGCTTTCGAGTCTTTAGCCGTTTCGGCATGACGTGAACACAAAACATAAGCCCCGCCCATCTGTGCGCACGCAGCCCCAGGAGATTCGAAACCCCCAATCCCGCCCACAAACAACAGCGGTGAGCAAAAGTTGCCAGATTGGGCGGTTTTGAGTTTGATTGTGCAGGTAAAAACCTTTTGGAATAGGTTTGGACTGGAGTCAGTCGGCTACATCTGGCAACACAGAGAAGAGCACTGTGCTTAGCTGGATATTGGAAGTGTGCAGATGAACCAGAGATGAGACTTTGATGAGTCAGTAGTTGAGGTTTATTTCTGCAGAAATACCTAAGCATTAAACCCAGCCATGTGCTGTGTTCCCTCTGAGGAGTGCTTACAATGGAGGATTCGGAGCACCGGGACATTTCCTGGCCTGCTATCCAACAAGTGTAAGTAAGTGCGATTAAAACGGTACCTAATTGTTTTCTCTAGCTTGTAAATGATGCATTTAACTGTGTTTTGTAACTTGTAACCACTTGTAGTGTCTCTGGTTAACTTGTATTCTCATATCGCGTCTAAAAGCACGTTGTAAACACGACGTGTGCCGCTTTGTTTACGGATTAAAATGCGTTTGAGCTCGTGTTCCTCTGCTGTTTGTCGTTGCTATGGCCACCTTCAGCTCTGCTACACATGTGCGGCCATGCTGTTTATAATGGTTCGGCTTTTGCTGCTGTGTGCACTTATACTGAATGTGTGTCACTGTTTTTACTTATGGTTAAGAATAGAGCTGGGAATATGCTGGGAGACCGGGGGATTAGTTTCGGGGGTGAAAAACGAGTGTTAGCAGATTAGCTCATGCACACACTATGACTACTTCAATACTGATAAGCCGTGGTGGGCATTCTCTCACGCTGAGCGCTGTCGACCAATCGCAACAGACTGGGTCATCGGTCCAATAAGCGCAGTTTAGCATCGCGCTAAGGAAGGGTTTTGGAACAAATGAATCATTGAACGATTCATATAGGAGTCGCTGGGATAATGAGGTAAAAATAAATGCATATTATAAGACAATGAAAGTGATTTTTGGCCATGCATGCAGATCAGCCTGCTGTTGGAGACCCCCAAAACCAATATATGACCCTTTTTAATGTATAATATGGCCTCTTTAAATTACCCACAAGTTTTTTTTATGAAAATCTTTTTTTTTTCATAGCTTGTAGCAGTTTAGAAACTTTAGAACATGGCAACAATGCATGAAGCCATGAATATTATGGAAACAATGCATTATATTAACAGCATGTCAACAGTACATCCTTGTTAAAAAAAAAAAAGTATCCATACATCTCTAAATTGTGTCTGCACAACAGCTCAAGATCAAAATCCTCTGACTCATTGCACAGATTTAAAAAGTAAAAGATGTGTTGTTGTTTTTACATATATAGGCTAAAGAAAATACAAGGATCTGTGCAACAGCATTGAACCAGGTGTGCGCTGCAGATGCGGCTAATGTGCTTCATAGACACTGCTTTCTGCTCCGTTATCGCAGAGGCGTGACGTCGTGGTGTGCCCGCAACAAGTCTTGAAGCAAGTAATAAAATATGAAGTCTTTTGGAGTAATATTTGTAGGTAAATGTGACTTGTACGTTTACTCATATTTAACATGCGCTGTCTTCTTCGTCTAGTTAAATGCCAAGTTGCTGATGTCTGTAAAATCTTGGCTTAGCGAGGCTTGTTCACATGACCTTTGTTTTGGGTGAATCTGTCGTGATGACATCATAGAAAGCGTCTAGACCCTGAATTTGCAGGAAATCCATAGCATTTCAAAAAAAAAAAGCGAGATCTGCAAAATTTGATATGATTTGTGATTTAATTTTGTTGTCAAGCTTCAGCTCAATAATATGTAGTGTAGCTTCTTACTGATAAAATGCAGTGAGTGTTAGTTTAAAAAAGGAACTTAAAAGAAATTGTACTTTGCTGTTGCGTGCTACTAGATTGAGTGTGACTGGCAACTAACTATTTAGCAAGACGCTCCCTTATCTATAGCCACCTGTGGTGCTTTTAGGTGCTGGTTGTTGTGTTTCCTCATGCTGTGGCAACAATTCAGCGACAGCTCTAACAAATTACCTGTGACTATCTGTGACTTTAAAACCAAGATATTCTAAGACATTCCATTTTTACGACGTGCCGTTTTTCTTTGATATTAATTAACCTATTAATTCTTCTAAAGCGGCAGATGCCATCATCCTCATCCATGCCTTCCTGTTTGTTTGTTTTTTAATGTGGGCATTCTGCATAGTTCTGTTGCACTATTCTGATTGGGCAGAACGAAAGCCTGCTCACTTAATTGGTTAGTAAGACTGTCACACACAGACAGCAGTCATGCATTTGGGTGTTTAAAGAAAATCACCACTTTTGCATCCAACAGCAACACAAGAAATGCCATTTTTAAATACACAGCCAAAACATGACATTGTAAATCAATGACAGCGAGTAAGAGTGATCAATGCTCGAACAAAGCTTGTCGTCTTCTTGTAACAAAGAGCCACATGCCAAGACGCAAGAACAGGATCTGTTGTATGTCCTCCATTGTTGTTTACAGGGCCGTTGGTAACTCAAAAGGAGACATAATTGACTAGCTTGGACCAGCTTTTTTATGTGACTAACTACATTCAGACAAACACCAAAAAAATCTATGCAGCAAAACCACACAAGGCTAAAGGACAACAGCCAAGATCTCAATTATGTCTTTATTGCTTTCTGAGTAACAGCCAAATGATCTTGCACAAGCTTTGTGAGAACATCAGTTGTTATTATGAAACACTGGTGCCAAGTTATGACACTGAGAGCATTTTAAACAAAGAATAAATGTAGTAAAATAGTGAAAACTAAGATTAGGATCATTCTACATTTTAAGCTCATAGGGACTGAGAACATTTCATTAAGAGACATATATCAGCCATCATCTGATACTAGATTTTGTTTCACTATGAAGGCTGGTTGTCCAACGAGAGCATAGGATAAATGTAAAAAATCTCAATGGTCAATTGGTTCAGCGCTACAGCTGGAATTGCTCAACAACTCAGCTCTGATGGAATCTGTCTCAACATACAGCATCTCGATGTTTAAGAGGATTTGTTCTAAAAAGGCCACTGTGTGGTGAGCAAACCTCTCACTAGAAGAAAGAATCAAAAGACTAGACTAACCTCTGCTGAGGAGCATGTTGTGTTGTGCTTTCTAAAACTTCACACAAAGTGCTGGTGGAATAAAATGGTCAAAAGAAGGAAGATCGTCCAGAACATTGAAATAATGAAAATTAGAATAAGCATATATATTACTGTGAAAAAAAAGAAGAAAAATATTAAGTAGTATCTCAAATGAGAAAGAAATATCAAGAAAAGTATTTTTCTTATTTCTTATTTTTGCACCAACCTGTGTCGTCAGATTTGTGAAATACACAAACATAAAAAGTAGGAATGGGACAACTAAAAAATGTTAGGTTCTCTTGTCACGATTTGGTACACATGTATTGGAGTTCAAGCTTTTCACATTTATTTATTTTTTAACCAATTGAGAGAGAAGCAAGTGTCTAAGTATATGTATCTGACTGGAATCTGTCTATGTACCATGGATACCTCCTGGCTAGTGCTCTCTCATGTCACATCACAGCCGCTAGATGCAGCATGCGCATCACTCTCAGTTTGAAATAAACTTGTGTGCACAAAAGATTTGTAAATAAAGCAGTTTGTTGGTGTGTTACTATGGTTACGGCCCACCACAGCCTATTCTGTCCCATCACAATTTAACTTCTGTGTTTATTTATCTGAGTTCCCTGCTGGAAAAAAAAAAGTATATGCTAGTAAGGTATGTTTTGATGTTGGGTCTTGATGGTTTCAATGCTGGTTTTGCTGGTCTTGATGCTAGTCTTGCTGGTCTCAAAGCTGGTCAGGACCAGGTGGTATGCTGGTATTGCTGGTCTTACTGGTTTCAATGCTGGTCTTGCTTGACCAGAATTGAGACCAGCAAGACCAGCACTGAAACCATCATCAAGACCAGCAAAACCAACATTGAAACCAGCAAGATCAGCATCAAAATATACCTTACTAGCATATCTTGTTTTTTTCAGCAGGATTTACAGTGACTATCAGTTAATGCTGAAAAAACTCGCATGTTACAGGTTAGGTTAAGTATCAGTTTAGAGATTCTAGCACAAGAGACAGCAAAAAACTCAATACTTGCAATTATTTCATTCTTAGTTCAAAAATACTTCATTTTTAACAAAAGTTACATGTTTTTGCAACGCAACATATAGGCTGAATGCATTTAACATCATGTCAGAATACCCTTATTTTATAGCTGGATAAATCAGAGTCTAAAGTGAAAGTAAATGGAATACTGTTTTTAATGAAAGCTGCCTAAATTACAACATATCTCCAATTGCAGTCTCATAATTTCACATCAATTAAAATAATGTATTACTACGATTAGGCTGCCTCGTTCTTTCAGTGTTTTGATTACATGGCCTTGAACAATTAATAATTCTTTAAATTATGCAAACAGTAGATTATAAGGCTATGCATTGTATGCTGGTGTGTGGTATTTAAGTGTCACATGTAAGTATTTACAATGTAAATCAAACCCTGACCACAAAACCATTATACAAACAGGACTAACAATTCAGTGAACTGTCCCACCCAAATAAAAATGAACATATACATATAAAAACACACGATCTTGACATACAGAATGTTAAAAATAGTGAATTTTCTAGAAAGCTTTCAAATTTTCATTCAAAAGGATAGCAGACATAAAAGTGTTTGACTCTGGCTAGAAGAGCAGAAAAGAGGTCTAGTAAGCCACGGGGGAGAAAGAACAGAAGGATTGAGAGACAGAGAGGAGAGGATTAACCCTCCAAACAGCATCTACAAAAGACATCCATCAGTGCAAACTCTTCTCAAAACCTCCCTCTGCTTACAGCGCACAAATTCACCCGTTCTTAACCTCTTATCGCTCCTCTCAGCAGTCATAGAGACATGCCTGTGACACTGCCATAAAGACTCTGACTGACAGAGGCTGAACCCAGAACAGTTTTAAGGTGTAGAATTTAGGCGAGAGGACTTTAAATCTATACAAGATGACGGAAGTTTGAGATTGATGGTTTAAAGGGACAGTTCACCTAAAAGTCTTGTTGTTCCGAATATGTACAGCAAAAACTCAGTTTATTACCTTTGTAAAATCATCAACCTAAAGGACTGGCTGCCTTAATTAAGGCAACCGGAGCCGGGAACACTTCCCAAAAGACATAATAAATTGAATGCTATCTAAGCTTATGTTAATCTGTTTTTCATTATACAGAGATCTCCATAATCCTAGACCAGGCCGTATCCTGAGCAGATGCTGTGGTGGTCATGGAGGAGTGGAGAGCACGAGACTGATTCCTGAAAGACTCAGTGACAGACGAGTCTCTGCATTGATCCAGTGGGCCAGCCTAAACACCCGTCGGTGACCTACACAAACCTGCAGCTTCTACACGATGGACGTCCTGTGTTCTCCAGCCTCTGGCGCCTAGACTGCAGCTCAGCACAGGATGTTTGGCTAGAGGAGAAATGGTCATGCCCAAATGATCCTGATTTCTCTAAAGTTTTTTTCCTTTACTTTCATCAGTTGGTGAAGTTTGTAGCTCGCCACTGTCACCACTGGCTTGCTTGGTTTCGGGACTTGTGGAGCTGCGCATCGATGGACTTGTTCTTCAGTGTTTGGACTTTCAGCAGTGAATATTAAACCAAACTGAACTGAACTGAACTAAACTAAACTTCAACTCTGCAAACTGAACTGACTGTTTTAATTTACCAGAACTTTTCTGTTAAACTGCTTTGACACAATCTACACCGTAAAAGCGCTATAGAAATGAAGACGAATTGAATTGAATTTAAAAAGGCAGATATTTGAACAAATATTATTTTAACATATTTTTTTAACCCATTTAAGATTTCCTTTGAACTCTCCCTGGGGTCACTAAACTTTATCATTTATTATAACTTACATTGGACTAACAAATTAACACTTAAAAAAATGAAAGAAAAAAAAATTCCCCATGATAATAATGTCTTAAAGAGATATTTAAAGACATTTATTCACCCCCTTCTACTTGTTTCACATCAGTCTTTTTCTTCTATTGAACACAAAAGAAGATATTTAGCAGAATGCTGTAATATTGGGATGCTCATTTCCGTTAGATTTGCCAACCGACAACCGCAGCTCGTTTATCAAACATTAACAATTAACTGGTCAAACTAATATTAAATCATTATTTAATAAAAATAAATAAATTTACGTGTCTATTTTGGGTGACGCATTAAATATAGCATTTTAAAATATAGATTTTTTTTACTATGCAAACAACAGCATACAGAACAAAAGATCATCTTCACACACCTGCAGTGTTTCCAACAGCACAGAAAAAATAATAAACTAAATAAAAAGAATGAAATAAATAGGTATGCCGTAGATATTTTTCACTTAAATGACAAATTTAGATTACAAAACGAAAACACTGACTGAATCCTTTTTAAGAACTGGCATATGCGGTTTGTCCAATTATGTTTTTTTTTCTTCTGTCAAATAAAAATAGCAGGCTACCTCAAATCGATCACTCCATGGAAAATAGGCCTATGCATCTAACTGTATTGTGCGCAAGTGTGCTGTCAACGTTGAGATAATTGTAATATTTTATAATATTGTGATTTTCAAGATTTGTAAAGTTTTACAGCTGTAGATCAATTGAAACGGCGACCGATAGTTTCTCCTCTATCTTTAAAAGTTCTCCGCAGTTGTCTTGATAACACAAACTCTGCTGTCACCTCAAGGAAATCCCAATTCTGCTTTCATTTGATTGAAGGATGAAAAAGACGCGACTGACATAACGTGCTTTTTCCACTCAGGGTTGACATTTATTTTAACTGCAAGTACACAACACAACAACAAAAACGTGAGTAGCGCAAGGCGCAAAAGCAGCATGCAAAACACTCACGGTCGTTAGTAAACCATTCAAAAGATGCCCCTATCAACGCAAAAAGCGTGTTCACTGTAATCGGACCCTTATGCAGCCAGATTTTGCAAAATATATAAAATAATATTTTTTATCATTTAACTGATACCGTTAATCGGTTAAAAACGCACCCTTTCGGTTAACGGTTAATCGGTTACTTTGAGCATCCCTACTGTAATAGCAAATGACTTCCATAGTTTTCTGTTTTAAATGACTATAGATGTAAATGGCTACCATTTTGTCAATATGAATGTAACAACAACAGAAAGAAGCAATTCACAAATAAACAACTATTAAGAGTAAACAAGCTTCGTATTTTTAGGTGTACTACTCCTTTAAACCTGCTCCACTTTCACTCAGATAACCAAAGTAAACAGTGCAGTTAACACCACACATTGGCAACAATTGGTTCAAACTACTGAATAAATTATGATCTAGAAAATACTGGAAAATAACTTCCTTTAGAATCACTAAAAAGCTGCCAGTCATCTAAGTTGACGACAAGCTTTAAAAATTTCTTCTATATTGTGATTGTAGCTACAGTGTCATGCTGTTCAACCAATGTCTTATTTACAAAAAATCTAAAGCTTGTTTTTTTATAATGAGATGATTTGTGAGCAAGCAGAAAATGACAGGATGTGGTTCAGACGTTGTTACATGTGTTTGAAGGTAAGAAATGGCCATTTTAAATCTGCAGCAGCTTTAAGGAGAAAACCCAGACTGATGAATTTGCATACGGATTGGTTTCTTTATGAATATTAAAAACCCCAGACACACATGCAAACAATCTTACAAACTTGATTTTCAACACAGGGGGTCTTTAATATATTCTTCTGATCTATTCAAAATAGATTCATCTGTAAAGGGTTAATATTAACTAAATCTAAATCCATAAAAAAAATACTGTTTATCTGGGGAAATCAGCCATTCCTCAACATTTGCCATTTTTGCTTAGTTAAATCTACGATGAACTAAAATAAATCAGAAATAAACAATTCAAACAAAACTACACATCCACATTCAATAATAAAGTTAAAATTAGTTCTGGGTGATAAAACGTTATCAGTTTTTATTGATCGAGCACCACTGTAAATTATGATTTAAAAAAAGTTGGGTATAAACTGATATAGTTTATTAAAATGTGGCTGGCTGAGTGCTCAACTTGGAAGAAATACCAATAAGCTTAGGGACCATGCAAGTTTGTCATTTCCAATGGAGCACACTACATGCACATCATTCCCCATGCAATTGCATTTTCCAGGCACATCTACTGTAGTTGAAAACATCTCAACTTTTCTCTGTAACACTTATGCTTATGTTTGTTATGAGACATAAGAAACAAGATATTTTTGTTAAATTGTATGTTTATGTTTTGATTATTAAAACTATTTGCCTTAGTAAAGTCAGTAGATTAAAATAAAGTGGTTCAATTAAAAAAAGAAACTATTCTGGACTTTATTTCTAAATGGATTGTTAAAAAAATATTCAATGATTATCAATACCGAATTATATGAATCGTTATATCATGATAATTTCTTTGCTGTATCGCCAGCAAACGTTTTAAAAAGCATTTTTTGTAACTACAATAAAAAGTCAAGGGGGGGCACAGCGGCAAAGTAAGTAGCGATGTCGCCTCACAAGAAGAAGGTCGCTGATTTGAGCCCCAACTGGGTCAGTTCAGTTGGCATTTCTGTGTGGAGTTTGCATGTTCTCCCCGTGTTCACGTTGGTTTCCTCCAGGTTCTCTGGTTTTCCGCACAAGTCCAAAGCCATGCGCTTGAGGTGAACTGGGTAAGCTAAATTGTCCATAGCGTATGTGTGTATGTCCTGGGTCTCCAGGTTGGGAGTTGAGAGTTGGGCTAATGACACACCTCATAAAAATTTGATGTTACAAAACACCAACATGGTTCGGCTAAATATCAACTTCAATATAAACGGCCCCGGGAGCAAGCAAGTAATAATAATAATAATAAAAAAATAAATAAAAATAAAAATCAATAACAAAAAATGTAGAAGATAAAAAACAACCTCTCTAAGAACCTCTTAAAGTCTAATGCAAAATATTGCTATACTGTTATCAAAAAAACATGTCCTGCTATCCCTTTGATGATGCGCCATCTATAAGAACAGTCTCTCCACCAATAAAGTAAAATTCGTCATTGAAAAAAAAATCATTCAAACTGAACTGTCTCGTCGCTGCTATATGCGTTGACCCCTGTCACTCTGCAATATAACAGAATCAAACCCTCAGCATAGGCCTCTGCTAACAAACTACAATAAATAGACAAAACAAAGCAAAAAAACTAGGTAAAATCCAAACCAAATTATAACAAACCAAAACAAAAAAACAGAAAACAAACACCAAACCAAAGCACAAACAAAACAAAACACAAACAAAAACAAAACAAAAAAATAAACCCAATCATAACAAACCAAAACACAAACCAAACAAAAACAAAAAACAAACCAAAGCACAAACCAAACAAAAACTCAAACAAAACAAAAAGGCAAAACAAAAAAATAAACCAAATCATAACAAACCAAAACAAACCATAGTACAAACCAAACAAAAACACAAACAAAAACACAAAACAAAAAGCAAAACAAAAAAATAAACCAAATCATAACAAAACAAACAAAAACAAAAAAACAAACCAAAACACAAACCAAACAAAAACACAAACAAAAACAAAAAAACAAAGCAAAAAACAAAACTTCTCTAAGAACCTCTCAAAGTCTAATGTGAAATTTTACTATTCTGTTATTCACAAAACACCTCCTGCTATGCCTTGCTATGCCTATGGCTCGGATGATGTGCCATCTATAAGAACAGTCTTTCTAAAAAAAGTTAAATCCGCCATTAAAAGAAATCATTCAGACAGAACTGTCTCATCGCTGCTATATGCGTTGACCCTTGTCACTCTGCAATATAACACAATGAAGCCCTCAGCTGTTCTAAAACAGTTTAGAGCGCAGGCCTCTGCCAATCAATAGTAATAATAACGGGGGGGGGGAAAATGTCACCATGTCACACTATGGCCTAAAAGCTGCCCAGAATAATTCCCCTAATGAATAGCTCAGCAGAGACAGAGCCTGAGGCCTGGTAGAGCCGAATAAATCCACATTCCACTCGTCGAGTCCTGCAGTAATAATATACACCTGACAAGTCCAGTACTCCACTTGAGCTGCACTTCAGGTATTGGAGAAACTGGATCTTCATCACCAAATGCATTTCTGGACAGAGAGTCATGGTAACATTCAAATAGTCATCCATGCAGGCAAAATATTGGTCTATGCAAGCCATCCTCAAGTCAACACCCATCAGTCAAAACAATGCAGGGCTCAACAATAAGGACTGCCCGATGGCCCGGGGTCAGTGTGAGAGATGCTCGGGACATTAGACAGAATCGTTACTGGCCCGATCAGGCCAGTGCTGCCTTATCACTAAATTTTAATTTGCCTGCGACTATTTGCAGGCATATAAAGTCTTAAAATCAAGAAATAGTTTGTTCTTTCAAGTACTTGAATGCTACCTTCTCTGTGAAGTCGTAAATACCATATTGCTTTTTTGGGTTCCTCTTATCTGATTGGATGTTGTAAGCATGTTATTTTTTTCCCATAACCTGGTAAAAACCAACACAGTGAAGAGACGACAATATGACGGCAACATTAAATTATGAATGAAGAAAATGTCTGTTTTCAGCCAGGTCAGCCAGGTTTTGTTTTGCACATTTTCCTTAACGTTTTTAGAAATTATTTTTGACACATTATTTAAAACATGTGGCTAAGAAATAGCAATTTAACTTTTTTTTTGTTGGGGCCAGTGAAAAAGTTTGGCAGGGCAAGTAAAAATCTGAACCACTGGTCCAATCGGGCAAGTAGAAAAAATCCCTAGTGTTGAACCCTGCAATGTAAAAATTCCTTCATGTTGTCCCAACAAAAATAGTTTAACTTTACAGATTTAAATATACTGAATATAAAACAATTAAGTTGTCACAAAAAACTCAAGAATTGAGTTGATTCAGCTCATTTTAGATAAACAGTTTGAACAAGCAAATTAATTTTTGAGTGCATCAGATCACTAGACTGGCTGTGAAAAAGAGTCAGATTTTTAGTAAACATTTGGGGCGACTATAATTACCGTTTTCATATGGGATGAATTTAGTATCAATATTATTTGCAAATGCACGCGCTGTCATCCACGTGCTCTATTAATGTTGTATATGCAATTTTACATCCACAAACGAATAACTTTCCACCTGAGTCTGTGAATTTAAGATTTGCACAAACAAAAACATGTTCACAAAAACAAATATTATGTTTTGCATTCATACATCTTAATTTACATGCGTGAAAGTGAAAAGGAAGTTTTGCATTTGCGGATCAGGTGACGCGCGTGTGTGAATTAATTTTTTTTGTTTGAATCTATACTGCCGGCTTCGTTTGAATTTTGAGACTAATTTCACGCAGTTTGTCGGCAAATCCACGCGCGCGCAAGTCTTGATCTGCGCGCAACTCTTGATCTGCGCGCAACTCTTGATCCACGCACAAATGTACTAATGCAGTTTAACCAGTGACCCCTAGATGGCAATCTCACCATTACAGAGCAGGCCACATCCACAGTTTTTATAACGTTTTATAAAGACCTGTAAAAGCCAGCGAAGTTACAAAAATGGATATCACGACGCATCAGCTGGATGAATGGCTGTATATGGGTATTCTGACACACTATGCCTGTGTGAGGTCAACATTAAACCCATAGAAAGTCAAATCTCCTTTCAGGAGCACATTATAACATTCAGTATAGGTTTAAATGGTGACGTCCTATGCTTCCATTTTTTGGGTTTATGATTGATAGAAAATTTTGAAGAAAGGTTATGAATACTTCACCCTAAGGGAATATTTCTGCCCTTACCAAAACATGTAGGAAATAGGCTTTATTTGTATCTTTCTTATTTTAATAAATGCATGCAAACATACTGTGTTGTCTTATTCTGGCAATAACTTGTATTACTTTCAGGGATGGGCAAAAAACATTGAAGTGTATTTTAAAATAAAACACCAAATACCTAAATTTTACGTGTATCAAAATAAACTGCAAAATACAGCAGCCACAACATGAATGACAATAAAAGACTGTATTTTGTATTTTTAAAATATTACAAAATACTTTTACATGGTGGTAAAACCACCAATTCAATCAATTGCAAAAAAAACAAGCTTTATTTAAAAAAATATGTGAACAAATAATGAAAATAACCTCTTCATATATCACCCTTTTAAAATATGAGACTGTTAAGAGATGGGGCAATTAAAATGCTGGAAACACAATGAAGATATACTGTTTCAACTCATTATCTGCATTAGATGGTTTTTGCAGGGATTAAAGAGAACGTCTTCAAGACGGGACTATCTGTATGAAATTTGTACAAAATGTATACTAAAATCAAAGAGCAACAAATATTTGTAGGTGAATGAGGTGGCAGAGAAGCTGACTTAAGCTTGCTCAGAGAAACGTTGTTGCTGTTTACTTCACTAATATTTATCGAATATGCCTATTGATAGAAGGTTAGTGAAGAAATGTTATACTACCATGTAATGTTATAACACCATGTTATAAAACGTTATAAAAACTGTGGACGGGGCCTGCTCTGTAATGGTGAGATTGCCATCTAGGGGTCACTGGTTAAACTGCATTAGTACATTTGTGCGTGGATCAAGAGTTGCGCATGGATCAAGAGTTGCGCGCAGATCAAGAGTTGCGCGCAGATCAAGAGTTGCGTGCAGATCAAGACTTGCGCGCGTGTGGATTTGCCGACAAACTGCGTGAAATTAGTCTCAAAATTCAAACGAAGCCGGCAGTATAGATTCAAACAAAAAAATCAATTCACACAGGCGCGTCACCTGATCCGCAAATGCAAAACTTCCTTTTCACGCATGTAAATTAAGATGTATGAATGCAAAACATAATATTTGTTTTCATGAACATGTTTTTGTTTGTGCAAATCTTAAATTCACAGACTCAGGTGGAAAGTTATTCGTTTGTGGATGTAAAATTACATATACAACATTAATAGAGCACGTGGATGACAGCGCGTGCATTTGCAAATAATATTGATACTAAATTCATCCCATATTTTCAAGGTATACGGTGGTTTGAAAAAGTCAAGGTTTTCATACTGCCAAAATTTTCTGCTATACCGTTCCTAAGGTATGTGTAAGATTTTTTATTTACATTTTTTTAGGTGTAAATTGTAAGGACATCTGTGTTTTTGAAACAAATGAAGACCGCAGAAGTCAATGATTCACTTGAATTATTTAGCCTGATCTCAAAATATTTTAAATGTTTCTCAAAGTAAAATATATTGTGTTCAAAGGGGAAAAAAGTTTTGTTTTTTTAGCCAGGCATTTTAAAAGAATTTTAGTGCAGTAAACACAAAACTGTCATACCATGAAACCGTGATATTTTTATCCAAGATTATGATACCGTCAGATTCTTATACCGGCCCATGCCTAGGGGGAGAAGTAGCATGAATCAACACCACAAAAAAGTTCTGCATACGCTAGTCAAAGTGGAGCAAAAACGTTTTTTCAAAACTGTCCTAAGACAAGAATGGATGTTGTTTAACAGTTTTAGGACAACTTTCATAAGGGTTATGATCAACTTCAACTTGTAGACTAGTGTACATTATCCACAGAGAAACAAATAGGTGGTAAGGAGTTTAGCTATTGAATAAACAAATACAAATTTGGGCACATTCTACAACGTCATTATTATGTTATTAAACTGTTGGGGGCTATAAGATTTTATGTTTTTAAATACTTATGATTTCTTATGATTGCTACATTCATTTGTAGCAAATAATGGCTTGAAGAGCTCTATTTGGAAAGGATTCATTCATTTAGATTGATTGGGATGATTGTGTAGGAGTGAATCATGCATAAGATATACTAAACTAATTTACGGTTTTCTGTGGAGTTCAACAGAGCTAATATACGATATAGATCACGATACAATGCATTTCCTGTAAATTTGATCAAATAATAGTTTATCTACATTGCCCAACTGGAAAGAACTTTTTTGTTGTTTTTGTTTTACATTTAAAAGTATATACTAGACTCTATTTAAAATCTACTCATTCATCCACTCAAAAAATGACTTTTGCTGTTTGTTTAAACTACTTATTTCATTAGCTGAAACAACACAAATCTTAAGTTTCTTAATTGTTTTATGTCCAATCCACTTAATTTTGTAAAAACAATTACATTTACTTAATAGATTTGTGTTGTGACAACATGAAGGATTTGAGTGGAACCCAGCATTTTGTACACTGTAAAAAAAATCCTGGTTGGCTTAAATCTTTAAGCTTATTCAAATTAACTTTATGAGTCCATTGAACTTATATTATGTTAAACTGCCTTAAAACAGCTTGTGTAACTTAAAAAATTAAGTTAGTACATGATTAACTTAGGTTTATAAGTTACAATGACGTAAAAACATATGCTGTTACAGTGTATACAGTATGGCCACATTTCTAACTTTATTTAGATCTTCAGGGCAAACAATTGATAAATAATGTAGAAACATAAAATAAACATAAAACACTTTAAAAAAAAAAATGATCACAGGCCCAAAATAAAATAATCACTAATTAAATGCAAAACTTTCTCACAATGCTGTTATTCACGTTTCTGTCTGCATAATGCATTTAATATTGTGCTCATATGAATTATTTAAAAATATTACAGTAAACAATAAATTGTGGCTACACGATATAAACTATAGTGCAAAATATGATACAATGGATTGTTTATTCTGTCCACATATATAGTCATATTGCACAGCCCTAGAGTCGAATAGTATTCAGGAGTACAGAATTTAAATAATCCCAAAAAGTATAGTCTTCATTATATAAATAATTCAATCATTTCTATTTCTTGTTTATTAATGCTTTAAACTCTCTTGAAACGACACAGGCCTTAAAAACACAAGTGTTGTTACAGTTGTGATGCATAATGTTTAAAAAGATAAATAAATAAACGTCTATTTGATTATTTTCAGAATTATTGGGTGAATATAATATGTTTTTATTTATTTGAAATAGATTTTTCCTTTTAAAATTATGTAAAAGTCATTAATGTCTTATCAATTTAATATTGCATCTTTTCAGAAAAATTAAAAACTAATTTCAATTTTAAAAAAAACATTAATGGTAGTACATTTAAAGGAATATTCTTGCATTTTCAAATCAATAGCATCTGCGACATGCAAGAAGTTAATAAAATCTCTTTAAATACGGCCAGTATTGTAGCATTATACTGTATTATACCGTATTATTTAAAACAGTATTATAGCAATAACATATTAGCGATAAGCAATAAAAAAAAATTTTTAACCTATTTCTCTGTACAAATCATATTCGACTTCACAACCGTATTAGTAGTGTTACATAAGCACAAAATAAAAACAAGCTGACAGGAAAAAAGAAAGCAATTTAAACTATTATATAAGTTTATATAATTACAGGTCATTTAAAGATTTTTTTGAAATAACAAATCATATGATAAGTCATAAGTCCCTGAGTGAGCACACTTTATTAAAAATAGTTGTATTAAAAAAACACACCAGTCCGTTACAACCCTTAAATGACCATAAACAACTGCTGATTACACATCAAACAAGGCCAAACCTGATTATAAATGCTCCAAGAATAAAGCCCTGTTCATTTTCACAGTACGTGTCTGAATGTAACCTTGATTTTGATCTTAAAATAAAGACAAATCAAGTCCAAATAATGCTTTGCGATCATCAAAAGATAAACTCCTATTTATCAAATGACATCTGCTAATTCATCAATGCAAATTGATGGTAAACGTACTAAAATAAAAAGGACGCAAACTCTTAAACGTCCTTCCAAACATTTGCATCAGTGCTGATTTAATCAACATTCAGCTTGCCTGCTAGATCATTCCAATACCTGCAGCGCACCGAAGCTATGTTGAGACTTGTCAAAAACACAGGAATTTGTTCTAAACAAATGTTGCAATGCATTACACATATCCAACATATGGCGGACGACATTTATAAAACAAAACCTAATTAAGCACACAGACAAACAACACTAACAGTCTTGTAGAAAATGCACAGGCTAAAACACAAAATCCTCATCAGATCTTTAAATAATCTTAACAAAAAGCTAAATATTTGCAGGAACAAGTATTAGGTTGAGAAATGACAATAAAAAAAGGGTAAGCGCACTTTATTTATTTAGATCTGAGGACAAATTTCATGCAAAAAAACATAGCCTCAAGCGTAGCTCTGCACCAAGCCAAGCCTCCTGGAGTTCTCCCGATCACATTTGCATTGGAAATATGAAATATAGCTTGAGGTGGCCATACTCCACCCCGAAGCACAGAAATGCGCTTTGTTTTATAGATGATCTCATATGGCAGTACATAAAGTAATGTTTTCAAGAGAGACGTTTCACTTGGATGGACTTTCATAAACACTGTATGTGACATTAGCTCTCTTAAGCCGCCAGTTAGAAACTCTCTTCCTGTCCTGGAAGAGCTTCTAAATAATGAATGATTACCGTTGTACAATGCCCTTGTGATTAATGTCAGCACTATAACAAAGACCCACGTACCTGCGGTGCCACAACTTAGAAAACTCCAAAACTGCATGATGGATTTCTGTGAGCCTCTTTCCTCACCGCTTCTTACCTGTGCTAATGACGTAACGCTACAAAATACCTGCAAGGGTTTCTGATGCCTGCACATAAACATGCTTGCAGAAGCCCTGCCCACCACTGAGGGCTGCTGTGATTGGTCAAACACCCATAAAAAGCAGGTGAAGAGGGAACACTCACTGGTGACTCACTTCCGTTAATCCGTTTTATGGAACACTGTATTGCAATCAGGTTGAGCATCATTAGTTTGTTATATCATAATGTGTTTACATGTCATTAAGCTTTCATGTTGAAAATATGATTTAGTTTTCCTATGCACTGATTTAAATGGGATATTGTTTTTTATTTAAGAGTAATTCCATGTAAATGTCAACCTTCTCATCAAAATAGCGAAACCCTTTCTAGGGCTGTGCGATAATACGATATTTGATCGTCGACGATCAAAATTACTGCATGATCCACTTTTTCAGAAAAATCGTTGCATCGCCATATATAGTGCAGTGCTTCCGCTACATTCATTCTTCCATGACGGGGCGCCACACCAAATTTCATCCCACCACGGCTACATTACTGCTTCTCATTCAAAACATTCAGTCGTCTGTCTTTGTTGTTGTTTTTTTAAAGCGGGTTATAAATCGCACCAAAACGTAGTAAAAGGTAAGTGAATTATAACAGCGGGAACTTTTCTGTAACCGTATAGTGCTGTGCGCTATTTGTTTAACCCTTTAATGTGGCTTTTTTTTTTTACAAACACATTCAAATGTTGTATTTCAAAGCACAACAAAAGCAGTGCATTGCTCAAGTAGGCTTCTTCTATAAACACATTCGTATGTTGTTTTGAACTGCGTAACAATTAGGGATGCAAGGGTCATAGATTTTGGTTGTATGATTATATAGTCTGAAGAAGAATCATGGTTTCATGGTTATCATGATTATTATGCATTTATTAAATTCAAAACATTACTAATTTTGTTAACTTTGTAAAAAAAAAAAAAAGCCAATAAGATTGTCGAAGGTTGAACTAAGATTTGCTAGGTTTGTTAAATGTTCATTTTGATGGTACAGTCATTTTAATGCAAGCCTTGTTGAATGTTCTTTCTTTGCAGAATAGCACTTGCATTAAATCTTCACTTGATTTAAATATTCTTAAAGTACATGGTAAAAGTATATTTTTGTATGGTGACATAAGTTTGGTTGTATTGTACCTTTGTAATTGGAAAAATAGTCTTGAAAAAAATCAACTTGAAAAAGAATCGGGATAAAAATCGTGAACCGTGATTTCCCCAGAAAAAATCCAGACATGGTATTTTTTCCATATCGCCCACCCCTACTTTCTATGTTGTTTGCTTAGGCTTGTATTTTACAGTACTGTAAAAATACTCACAAATGTCTCTGTCAATGTTTTCAAACAATTATATATGATTTATCAAAGTCACGCAACTGTCAATTTCACATCTGTCACATCCATAACAGAGAGGTGTCACGTCCATATCAAAGTTTTTTCCTCATAAAATAAAATAAAATCAATCATTTTTGTTCTACAGCGAGCAGACTCTTTTCCTTTTGATCAGCATTGTTTCTTGCTGTTTCTTGAAGTATGTTGCAGACTTTTTTTTGCTCACATCCATAACGCATGTTTATTTTCCTCATTTAAAAATATTAAAAATATGTGCAGATTAGGCATGGGACGATAACCGTTTTCAAGGTATACTGCAGTATGGAAAAGTCAAGGTTTTCATACCGCCAAAATTTTCTGCTATATCGTTCCTAAGGTATGTGTAAGATTTTTTATTTACAATTTTTTTTGTTAGTTTTTTTAGGTGTAAATGCTAAAGACATCTGTGTTTTTCAAACAAATAAAGACAGCATAAGTCAATGATTCACTTGAATTATTTAGCCTGACATGTTTACTGCACCAAAATATTTTAAATGTTTCTCAAAATAAAATATATTGTGTTCATGGGGGAGAAAATGTTTTGTTTTTTAGCCAGACATTTAAAAAGAATATATTTTAGTACAGGAAACACAATATCATCATACCGTGAAACCGTGATATTTTTATCTAAGATTATCATACCATGAGAATCTTATACCGGCCCATGCCTAGTGCAGATTGATATTTTTTCTGATCTCGTAACTCTCTGCTTAGGTGTTATAGAAAATATAAACAGATGTTTCAATGTAAAGTCAACATATACTTTCTATGTGAATTTACGTTTTGAGTTTTTACTTCAAATGTTGCATCTATAATGCTGGAAATTTCAGTCCAAGAGTTTTTTCATTAGATGAACATTAAAGATTTTTTGTTGTTGGAATTGCACTCCTTTTTGACTCATAAACTGTACAAATAAAAAAAGTCAACAGTTAAAAATGGTTAAAAAAATTTTTTTTAAAAAACACACAAAGTCAAAAGTAAATGAATACCTGTGGCTCTGGGTGAATCATAATTGGTAATAATTAGTGCAAAAACTGAAAAGATGAGTCAAATAAAAACCTCAGGCTAACAAACTTATCTCTGACACTGCTGTGCACAGTATATCGTTTCAGCATCGATTTCGCAATGTGCACATACGCAACAGTCACAAATCACAAAGATGTGCCATGTCCAGTCTGAGTTATGCCTCATTACTAGCAGTAACTTTGTAGCTGCCTGTTATTATGGGTGGCGACCTGCTGGAAACACAGGTCTGTGTGGCTGTACAGCACAAAGAATACAACCGGAGAGGATCACGTGAGCTCTACTGGTGCTCCTATTAGCCGTCGCTCAAGAAAGTCGCTCTTCATTTGCGAGAAGTTGAAGGATTCTCAACTTTATCGCGTCACTCGACATGTCCACATGGTCGCCAACAGTCGCTGTCACTCTCATACACAAAGGTCACCGGAAGTTGTTCACTTTCCATTGAAATGAACGGTCGCTCGTAGTGTGAATGAGGCTTTATAGTTGATCAGGATCTACAAAATTGTAGGCATTTATATGATTTATGTAAAAAAATATCTATTTTCTAACTAAGAATATTTGTCTTGTTTCTAGTCCAAATATCTACATTTCAAAGCAACATCAAGATTATTTTACTTCCCCCACTAGCAGATATGTTTGCTTGTTAATAAAACAAGCAAAAAAAATGTATCTAAATTTTCACTTATTTCTTCCGGTGGTGAAAACCAAGCAATATTTTTACTTGGTCGAAGATTTTTTTTTTTTAATATTTGGACTCGAAACAAGACAAAAAGTAAGAAAAGCATTTTTTTTTGCATTCTGATTATTCAATTTCTCTACCCAAAAATGGGCGACACGGTGGCACAATGGATAGTGGCATCGCCTCACAGCAAGAAGGTCGCTGGTTCAAGCCTCGGCTGGGTCAGTTGACATTTCTGTGTGGAGTTTGCATGTTCTCCCCGTGATCGTGTGGGTTTCCTCCGGGTGCTCCGGTTTCCCCCACAAGTCCAAAGACATGTGGTATAGGTGAATTAGTTAAGCTAAATTATCCATAGTGTATGTGTGTGAATGAGAGTGTATGGGTGTTTCCCAATGATGGGGTGCAGCTGAAAGGGCATCCGTTTTGTAACATATGCTGGATAAGTCGGAGGTTCATTCCGCTGTGGTGACCTCGGTTTATCAAAGGGACTAAGCCGAAAAGAAAATGAATGAATGTACCCGAATACTGTTAAGGGGGTCGCACACTGGATGCGCCACTCGATGACGTGCCACGCTGCGCCGTGTCAGGCCACACAGCCCCATGCATTTTAGAATTCTAAATTTCTATCAGAGTACACAAACTGGTGCCAAAAATCAGTGGCTGTCTGTAGTGCCCAGCTACGACTCAGGACACTGTTCATATTTCTGCCGCGCCACAGAGCCCCATCTGAATAATTTCATTTTAAATAACATGCAAATTTGCATGTCTGGTGTGCCATAATTCCAACGAAGTAGAGCTATTCAAACCATCTTCCAAAACTATATTCATATCGTAATATTTATCGCAGAAAAAAAAAAAATCTAATATGCAGCCCTAATCTGTGACTTATGAAATGAAATAAGATTATTATTTACAACATTGTTACATTTAACCCGCAATCTCTGCAAATAGCACTGAGGTATTCATTTTGTTTTGCCTGTGTGTTTTTAAAAAAAAAAATTTATTGGACCTCAACTTGTAAGTGTCGGTAGCTGCTGACTGACTGACCTGTTTGATAAAGCAGCAGATCTTGGTTTCAGTGAAAAAGGTATACTTGCACTCAAAGAAAATCAATTTTTGACCCGTTTGTCGAAATTGTGTTCTGACAACATTCTGGTCCTGAGGTTGATTTGACGGCAAGTGATCTTCTTAAGACAGCTTCATGCCTGATAAAACACAGTATTCAAATGTAATGCTGCATTAAAAGCCAGGCATAACTGAGCATCTGTAGTGGCTGTGTAAATATATTTATACTTCCTCTGAGCAGCAATAAAAAGTGTGCATAAAGACTGCTAACTGTCACTTCAGATGTGTTGTTGCACCACCTGTGCAGTGTAAATTTGGCATTATAAAAAAACACCACAATCATAATCTGACATAAGTCAAGAAGCAACAAAGCATAAAACTTTAACAAACCAACAAAGTGATGCAGCTGTAGTGTTGGTTTTAAATTTGCACATTCAAACTTCTTAATATTCATTCATTCATTCATTCATTTTCTTTTCGGCTTAGTCCCTTTATTAATCCGGGATCGCCACAGCGGAATGAACCGCCAACTTATCCGGCATTTGTTTTACGCAGCAGATGCCCTTCCAGCCGCAACCCATCTCTGGGAAACACATCCATACATTCTCATTAACACACATACACTACGGACAATTTAGTTCCACACAGAAATGCCAACTGGCCCAGCCGGGGATCGAACCAGCGAGCTTCTTGCTGTGAGGCGAACGTGCTACCCGCTAGGCCACCGTGGCGCCACTTCTTAATATAATTTCAAAAAAATATTATTTGCAAATTGTGAAAAGGGAAATCATATTAGCAGCCAATGACAAATTACAACATTGTTCACAGTCAAATTAATACTGATAATGTTGTTTTGAAGCCATACTGTACTTAAATGCAATTTCAGACCAATAGTAGTGTGGCAAACAACATAGGGACCGTCAAAATAAACGAATGTGTGAATATAAAGCCAACTTCGCCTCATGCTGTAGCCTATACCTCATACAACATCTCACCTTGCTAATATATCCTTTTGCAGCTTATTGCCTTCATTTTAAGAGACAACTCAATTCAAGTTTAAATGTATAATATATTGTTTACCATACTTTGAATAGATTCTTTGAAATAGCAAGTAGTATGAGATCAAAACAACATTAGCACTATTTAATTGACTGTGAACACTGTTGTGCGTTGATTGTAATTGGTTGCTATATGATTTCCATATTTAGAATTTGCAAACAATACGTCTGTGAAAATATATTAATAAGGGTAAACTCTGAATGTGCGAATATAAAACCAACTTTACCTCAATTGTTCAATTGTGGGAAATTCAACAATACCAAACATCCCTTCGATATTTGACGCCACTTCTGTGTATCCCAAAAATAAAGCAGGTGACTTTCTAATAAGTAAACGCAATGGCTGCACATACAACCAGAAATGAACAAATACAAGCACCCAAATATAACCAAATGCTACTACAGTAAATCTGTAAACCCAACTGAATGCATTATGTGTCTCTTGTTATTGTTTTCAGTTCACCATGTGAACAGAAACAGTCTGACATCAATACACACAGCCCCAAACACAACACACTCAGCATAAACTCAGCATAACAATCCAGCAGCGATCGAGAGATTTCCACCGGCTTATTAAACATGCAGATTGCTGTAAAACGTGACACGACGCACACTCCGTGAGCACGAAAACACTGGGATTGGCTTGAAATGACTAGGTATACCCTCTTTCGCACTGCCAGGGGCACTTTTGTCCTGCAAAACGGCGCACGGCTGACTTTTATCGGTAATTTCCAAATGAGACGGGAATCCCAAGCACGCTGCAATACAATAACACGCCTCGCATTCACAATGTAACGCAATACAACATGTCAGAACGGCCCATGAAAACCCACCACTCTCCAGGTCCAAGTGCACACATACGAGCCCCATACGCTATGCTACCAGGCTAACACAGTTATTGCAATTATTATAGCAAATGTAAAATGTGCACTCTAAAGGAGAACCCAGATTTACCGTATTCTTTTCATCGGACGTCTCCAAACACGCTCCCTCTTGATGACCCGCCAGTAATCCGCAGTGTTTGGCTTTGATTTGTATCCAGTGTTAACGCTGTTTGCGGGTCTGTCCAGGCTCCGTGGGGTCTGTAGTGGATTTGAAGCCGGAATCCTCCCTCTTGCTCTCACTCTCGCTGCTTGCTTGCTTGCTTGCTTGCTTGCGATGAGCGAGCGCGAATGAATCATTACGCTGAACCGACTCTTTTTGATTATTCTGTGGAACCGACTCCAAAAGCGTTTGGAAACACGGAGCATAGACATATTTATAATGTTCCTAAAAAATATCTCAGCATGTTTTGTTCATATGTTCCCTCATTTTAAAGTACACTTATGAAAATGAAAAAGATAGTTCATCCATAAAGGGAAAGCTTACTTCCCACTTACTTTCAACCTTCAAATCTATTTTTGTGTGTGCTTAACTGAAGAAAGAAGCTCAAACAAGGGTGAGTAAATTACAGAATTATCATTCTTGGTTGAATTATTCATTGAACAGTAATTTTACCACAGATAAAACCAACAGAAATTGTTTGTGCAGTAATAATTCACCATGTGTTTGATGCACTAACTAAAATTAATAAAATATGCTACATAATAAAACCATTGTTCCTTTCTGTCAGGGCAGACTTGTTGACTTGTTGTGCACAAACATAATAATTAATTTCATTGTTTTAAATGTTTATATTTCTATTATATTAATATGTTCCTTTGTGAGTAGGCCTAATCAGAAATAAATACATGGTTAAATGGATTACAATAACAACAACTACAAGACTTAATTTAAAGTTTTGATACATTTCCATTTCATGTTGGGCTCTATATACAATAAACAACAGTACATATGTGACACGGGGGGAGCATATCAAGTAGCACCAAAATCAACATTTATATGCCATTTAAACAAATACAATTAATTCAAACTAACTCTATAAAACCTAATAATCTGTTGCTGAATATGGCGAATTAGAAAAGAACCACGTTCTCTAGACAGGTGACTCAAAAAGAATTGGTGAGTCGATTCGTTTGAAGGCTACGGGCTGAACGAACCGATTCGATGAATGAATCGCGCTTCCCAATGCTGCTGCAGTTCTGAATCAGTCACTCCAATATGGCTGACTCGACCTGAGGCTAAAATATTAACTAGGTAATAATAGACTTGCTGACATAAAAAGTAAATAATCTGCACCGGTACAACAGACGGAATTTTGGATTCATTTGCAATTAATTTGGGAATTTTATCAAAAGGAAAAACAATTGTATTCCTTGACATTACTATGGCTGCACCTGTAAACATTATTTCATATTGTAATCTTTGAAATCCAAAAATTGTTTTTTCATTATTCAGTGTTCTTTTATTTTGCTTCCTAATTATACAAACGAATTCAAATGTCACGCAGCAGCTCTGAATGCACTGATCTGTGCTGTGCGCCTACACAGACACACGCATACACACACACACTCCAGGGACGCTGGGACAGGATGGATGTGTGCAGGCTTTGTCTTTCAGACACATCCCAAAATTCCTTTCAGTGACGTGTAACAGTGAGATGTGTGACCCCGAGGTCACAGTTCTGCACATCAGCCAATCACTGCTCTCTGCAGGGGTGGCACATCTCCAGCCAAGGGCCCCTTAGCAAACACCTCCACAGCCACTCCATGTTTATTAATTCATATTTATTTGAATATTAAAGGCAAATACTGACTCCACGCTGCCACTACCATTATAATATCTGACATTAAACAATATATAAATTATTGATACTTTTACATGATATTGATATATTGAAATACTGCTATAATACTGATTTTGATAATTTAATATTTTAAATATATTTTAAATAATAATAATAATAATATATATATACAATTACATTTTATTTAAATAATTTATAAGAAAAAATACTGTATTGATTTTATTGCTTTGTAAACATTATTCATTCATTCATTCATTTTCTTTTCGGCTTAGTCCCTTTATTAATCCGGGGTCGCCGCAGCGGAATGAACCGCCAACTTATCCAGCATTTGTTTTACGCAGCGGATGCCCTTCCAGCCACAACTCATCTCTGGGAAACACATCCATACATTCTCATTCACACTCATACACTACGGACAATTTAGCTTACCCAATTCACCTGTACCGCATGTCTTTGGACTGTGGGGGAAACCGGAGCACCCGGAGGAAACCCACGCAACCACGGGGAGAAATTATATATATAATTTTTTTATTGGAAATTGGAACTTTAACTGTCAAAAATAGAAGTAAAGAAAAAGTAATATAGCAATTTTATTTATTTCTAATATATTGATATTTATTTCAAATTTATTTTAAAACTACGCATTTTTTCAATCACCTTTTAACTTAATAATAAATCCAAGAAAGTGTTTTCTGTATCAGTACACAATATTAATATATTTATTTATTTATTTATTTTTATTTTTTTATTATTTTTTTTATTTTTTATTTTATTTTATCTGCAAACAAAAAATTTAATTTGAATTGTGCTTGACAGCGATTAAAATAATGTTTCAAAATTCAAACAAGTGTGGAAAAAAAGTGCTTTATTCTTATTTATGTTTTAAATAATTTCTTTCTTGCTGTTATTTTTGGACCCAGTATGACACAGACATTTCTACATGAGATTCCCCACAAACATTTTTGACATGAAATAAATATACAGTGCTCGGCATAAATGAGTACATCCCTCAAAGATCTAATAATATTTTCTATAGGATGCGTTACTATACTATATTTGTGCATATACATTAGATTAGTTAGTATCAAAGCCAAATCTAAGACTCACAATACAAAAAGTTTGTTGAAATTTTGTACTTTGTAATTTTTGTCTTGTTTCTCTTAATTTAAATGCATTATCTTTCTATTGCTAAAGATGTCAGTTGACCAAACTCTTGTTTGAATATATATAACCGTTTAATAAAAATGTTTGTTTAAAAACTCCTCAAATTATTGGCTGTATTCATTGACAATGATATTCATTGATAAAAAGCTTATTTATAAAAAGGTGGTATACTCATCTATGCATCTATTTGGAATTTAGCTTTTCGCTTTACAGTTATATACATATACAGTATACTGTTTACAAATACATCCAAGCTATTTCTGCCAATAAATTCTGCAAGAAAGTTTCCCTGAAAACATATGAAATAAACAGAGAGATGATAACAAAAACCCAGACAGTGTTTTCTATCAAAGAGGGTTTCACACAATGATACGAGCCACTCGAGAAACAGAGCAAGGACTGACAGAGTGTTACACAATCTCTTCATTATGGCTGCAGTCCATCCTCAGGCAGAGCTGCTGTTTGGACCTCACTTCTCTTTGATCCACTGCTTTTCAGGAAATTGTGTACAAGGCAACTCCTTTCGCTAGAGCTTTCAGATTCATTCAGAATGATATAATCAACTGTTATTTATGTTTTATACTTAAGACTATACAGTCATACACTTCCAAAGAAATAAATGGGATCTGAGCAATCACATTCCCGAAGTGGAATATACTGTATGCTTCAAGAACATAGCAAATAGTTTTGTTTTTTTTTGTAACAAACAGCCTTGTAGTAGTAACTAATTAAACTACTATGAATCACTATTTAGAACCTATACTTTTTTTCTGTTGAACATAAAAACAGATATTTTGAAGAATGTTGGAAACTGATAACCATTGACATCCCTAGTAGGAAAAACAAATACTATGGAAGTCAATAGCTAAATGTTTTGAAATATCTTCTTTTGTTTTCAGCAGAAGAAATAAACTCACAAAGGTTTGGAAGCACTTGTGGGTAAAAAGTCATTTGTTTTTACATTTGGGTGAACTATCCCTTTAAATCAGATGCAGAATGTGAACATTTTTAATATAAGGCAGTGCATTTTGCATAAAATATTTACAAAATAAACCCGTATTTTACTTTCATTTTCTGAGAAACAAACAATAAAGAGTTAAATTAAGGGTCCACAGAAATGTCCTTGCGCCAAATAGAGACCCGATAAACTACTTTATTGCTGCAAATCCTGACGCACCTGTATTTGTGAAGCGGAGACCTCAAAGACTTGACTTCAAGTCTGTTTGTCTGTTTAATCAACCCTCCAGATGGCGATTCTGCCTTCAAGTTTTGCAGAGCCACTGAGGACGTATCGGTCCTCAACTGAGAACAGCACTTGAACACTGTCTTCATGAGCCTCCAGCTCCTTCTCCACCTCCAAACTCTCAGAGTCCAAGATCAAGATCTTCCCCACCACCTTACTGAGGCCTGAGCCACCACCACAACCAATCCAGACCTAGAAAAAGGGGATATTCTTAGTGACATTTAAAAAATAATACTAATAAAACACCATACAGTATAATGCTCTCACATTATTTCATGTAAATTTACTTTAAGAAGTTTTCCTTCATCTTTTCAAATACTTTTCATGCTCATACTTTAATTCAGTAATATATGTGCATCACACTGAGCAGTCCTGCAAAAGTGCTGTAAAGCATGAAGAAACTGATAGAAAAAGTGGTCGTAAGAGACACATTTTAAAGTTCACGATGGCTTGTTAAAGGGACAGTTCACCCAAAAATAAAAATGCTCTTTTAAATCACCCTCAAGTGGTTACAAACGTTTATGAGTTTCTTCCTTCTGTAAAACAAAAAAGAAGTTATTTTGAGGAAAGCTGAAAACCTGTAACCACTGACTTCCAAACAGGAAAAAAATACTATAGAAGTTTAAAGGTCTTTTGTATTCAACAGAAGAAAGAAAGTCGAACGGGTTTGGAACAAGCCAAGGGAGAGTAAATGATAACAGGATTAACATTTTTGGGTGAACTATACCTTTAAGATGTTGGGGGTCAGTGAGAGTTTTTTTCTGAAAAACATCACCTTGGGTTGGGTACAAAGATTTTTAAAATTCCATTTGAGTATATGATTTATATGAAAGAAACCACAAAAATTAGGACAAAAAACTAGACTTTCACTGTTTGGCTTGTATAGTGTGCATTCCTGTCAACACTGGGATGTTAAAATAAGGGATAAGGTCTCCCAGCAGGCACACAACATCAAATGTCATTAATATTAGGTTAGATTTAGGTCGTGATGCCAGGTGACCAAAATTCAATGTCAAGCTAGCCTTTAAGGACAATGTTATATTGACGTCCAATAATAACGTCAAATGACGTTGATATTTGGTTGATTTTAGGTTGTGTTGGAAAGTGACCAAAATCCAAGGTCGAGCCAACATCTTAAACCAACATCAAATCAAATTGATGTCAAATACTGATATTTATTCGTCAGGTATGGCAACCAAAATCCAATGTCTGATAGACGTCATAGTGGTGATGTCCACACAATGTCAAACTGTAACATCATTAGACGTTGATTGATACTTGGTTGATTTTAGGTTGGATGTTGGACATTGACGTCGGCCTGACATTGGGTTCTGACATCAACCAGATTTTCATTTCCAAGCAAAATGCAACGTCCCCGCGGTGTTGGGGTACAACAACATGTTGACGTCCTGCACCTGCTGAGATTTATTTGATCAAAAATGTAGTAATATTGTCAGTTTTTTTTTTCATTCATTCATTTTCTTTTCGGCTCAGCCCCTTTAATATCTAGGGTCGCCCCAGCGGAATGAACCGCCAACTTTTCCAGCTACAACCTTATTCCAGCTGCAACCCATCACCCAGGAAACATTCATACACACTCATCCATACACATACACTACGGACAATTAAGCTTACCCTATTCACCTATACCACGTCTTTGGACTTGTGGCGGAAACTCGGAGAAAACTCACTCTGAGAACACGAACACGAACACAGGGAGAACATGCAAAATCCAACTGACCGAGCAGAGGCTCGAACCAGCAAACTTCTTGCTGTGAGGTGACTGTGCTACCCACTGTGCCACCGTGATGCCCAGAGTTTTTTTTTCTGACTTGAAATAACTTTAATGTTTATAAATGCCACTTCTTTATAGGATCCACTGGAATGTATGCTAGAGTTCTGATTTGGTACTTTTAAAATGTTTCTTTCAGTATTATCAGATCCTTTACATTTTTGTTGAAAACTGTACTGTTTAAAAGGATTCTCTGAAGAACAGAATTGTTAATAGAACAACAAAATTAGGAGGATTAGGAAATTAGGAAATTAGCATCACTAACTGAATATGTATTCATTTATATTTAAGATTTATTTATACATTCCTGCAAACATGGTTCTCGTATGACCAGGAGTTTCATTTATAAAATTTGTGGAGAAACCTTCTTAAAAGTTGTACACTCATTACGGCTCATATAATTTAAGTGGTTCATTTAAGTTAGAGATTACACCTGCGCACATTCTCCCATCAAGTTTAGTTTTTTATAGATTGCACCTTTTGCGTAGGAAGCACATTTATTACATTTATTTACATTTCATTTATATTTAATAAAGGAATTTATGTTCATTATGTTCATTTATGTTGCTGTGCTCCCAGGTTATTGATGCACATGTAAACTAGGAAAACAGATTATTTCAATAATAATCTGATTTTGTGAGTTATCAAAATATTACAGTGTGTTCTTTATTGATTGACATTGTAAAGCTGCTTTGAAACAATCTCTGAAGTGCCATAAAACTAAAAGTGACTTGACTGGAGCTCCAGCCTGAGTTACCTGCTTCTTCACTTTGATCATACACGTGACCCCTTTGCAGTTTGGGAGCGTAAGGCGTTTGGGTTGTTTGATGGGGTCGTTAAAGTCCCATATGCAGAGCTCTGCGGAGTCTGTGAAACTCGTCCAGATCTGATTTCTCTAAAAAACACAACATCAAAAACCCGAGATCATTGGTTATATCTGAGCACATTATAATTTCATGCAGCTCACACCATTTAGTGGCATGGCTGACCTCTCTGACTGTCTGGGTGTCAGATGTGTTTGTGCAGACAGCATGAAACCACAGAGGAAAAACTACCTCACCATAAAACAACAAAAAAGATGAAACACAACTAATATGCAGAGACATCATGAATCTTGATTTTATCAAATACTGACACACACCTCTGGAAACAGTGTGACTCGGTTGAAGAAATTGGCTGTTTTTTTCATTGTGTCTGGGAGGTTAATTTTCCAAAGCCGATCTCCATTAGGCTTCAGCTTCATTATACAGTCCCTGGCACCTTCACATACAATCAAAAAAAGGATAAATTCAGATTGTTATTATACATTCAGAACTCAAATATTCTTTAAATAAAAGGTTAATTTCATAGCTATCTGAAAATAAAGTAAATAAATAAAATGCTATTGTTAGTTGACAACAGCGCTTGATGTGTTGGGCTGATGATAAACTCACCACACCAT
>CAIGQQ010032566.1:965411-982911 GCA_903798035.1 Danio albolineatus
CACCTTAAAAAAATAGGTGCTATATAGTACTTTTGTCAAATGGTGCTATATAGCACCTATATTTTAAGGTGCTCATAATGTTACTTTACCCTTTCCGCAAATAAAACCGGCATAAGAGTTATGAGAATTAGCTATAAGAACAAGTGTTTACCAGTATTAGTTGTGCTATTTAGCACTTTAACCCCCCCAAAGAACCACTAAAAAACCTATATGTTGCTTTAAAGGTTCATTACACAGTAAAAGTGCTATATAGCACCCTGACCACCTTAAAGAACCACTGAAGAACCATTGAAGAACCTTCATGGTGCTTTAAAAGTTCTTTACACAGTAAAAGTGCTAAATAGCACCTCAAATATCGTAAAGAACTACTGAAGAACCACTGAAGAACCTTTTTTTTTTAGAGTGTTCTTTTCATAATATGCATTGCAATATCAACTGTTTTATCCCACTGTCTGAAGTAGTTTATTTAAACTCCTGTCTTTCTATTTAATAGACCAGCTCCAGCCTGTCAAAATCTCCAACCGACACAAAAACCACCTTTCGTTTCTTCTCCTTTTGTTGTGTAACTACATTTTGTTGTTCTGGTGCCGCAATAAAGTTGTGCAACTGAGTTAAAAAACACATTGCTGTGTTGAATGAATGCACGTTGCTAAAAAACCTAAAACTAAAAAAAGTTTTGATATATTTACAGTTGGAAATTTACAAAGTATCTCCATGGAGCGTGATCTTTACTTAGTATTCTAATGATTTTTGGAATGAACAAAAAATGGTAACACTTTACAATGAGGTTGTATCAGTGAATGTTAGTTAATGCAATTACTAACATGAACAAACTATGACCAATACACATTACAATATTTGATCGTGTTAGTTGTATTTATTCATTCATTCATTTTCTTTTCGGCTTAGTCCCTTTATTAATCCGGAGTCTCCACAGTGGAATGAACCGCCAACGTATCCAGCATTTGTTTTACGCAGCAGATGCCCTTCCAGCTGCAACCCATCTCTGGGAAACATCCATGCACACTCATTCACACTCATACACTACGGACAATTTAGCCTACCCAATTCACCTATACCACATGTCTTTGGACTTATGGGGGAAACCGGAGCACCCGGAGGAAACCCACGCAACCACGGGGAGAACATGCAAACTCCACACAGAAATGCCAACTGACCCAGCCGAGGCTCGAACCAGTGACCTTCTTGCTGTGAGGCGAACGTGCTACTCACTATGCCACAGTGGCACCCTCATGTTAGTTAACGTAAGTAAAAATACAGTTGTCCATTGTTAGTTCATGTTAATTCTTGTTCATATTAGTTCATAGTTCTCAACTCACTGTGTATTAACTATTGTTAACAAGCATGAATTTGAATCTTCATAATGCATTAGTAAATGATGAACTATGATTAATAAATGCTGTACAAGTATTGTTTATAACTAGTTAATTTTATTAAATGCATTAACTATCATTAACTGATGAAACTTGATTGAAAACTAATGAATTGTAAAGTGTGACCCGAAAAATAGATGATTTTTACTCTGTATTTTTGGCTATTGCCAATAATATACCCTTGCTGCATAAGACTGAATTAATAATGATTTAAAATATAACAGGGATGCTTTAACATCATAAATAACTAATGCACTATATGTGCAGACCTGGAGAGTAGAACAAGACATCAACAGATTGAGGGGTCATCATGTTCTGGGATGGATTGATCTTGTGTTTCAGTGTCCAGGCGGTGTCTCTGGGGATGATCACAGGGACTGTGGAAAAAAGACTTTAATACAGCGGCCTTGTCTTCGTCGTTTAGTGATAGAGAGTCTGATACATTTAGGCTCAAACCCACCTTCTTGTCGTAGCTTTTCATGATAGGCCAGTTTGGAGGCAGCACAGACACTCTTCTGCGTCTGTAAACAGCCCACCACTGCATCCATAAGCAGGACGTTGGTCAAAGCCTGCTGCACATACTGGGGGTCCTGATAAATCAAACGATTTCACGAAGTCACAAGATACAAGCTTAGTTATTTTGGGCATTTGTAAGGACGCAATGAGAATATCTATTGGAATATGGAACAAGAGGAAAACTCAAACCCTTAAAAGCACAATTTCCATTTTAGGAAGGACACTGGTCTGTGTGTTTGTTTGACCAGGGGTAGGAAAAAAAACAAAAAAAACAAATAGGAAATTACACACACACACATTGTTTTGAAACCTCTAGATATTACACACACTAAAAACACCCAATGACCACAAATTCCAGTTTTAGATGTACAACTTCCCTGTTCAAATTATTAATCAGATTATTTTATTTTTTAATATATGTTCTGTTCTTGTGTGGTGTATTAAAACATTATTATTTCTCCTTATTATTACAATTCAAAATTATTTAAAATGTATAATTTAAAATGCAATGAGCACCAAGAAGGCAGCAGAGCTCCTAATTTCAGTGTAAACCACAGAGCTTACTGCATTTGTAAAATGATTGCCACATAATACATATATAGGAACTACTCTAATGGTAATTGCAACAGAGATGCTTGTGTTGGACAATGTCAGTAAACAATGTCAGGATTATTTGACTTGATTTGTAAGAAAGAACAAAAAACATTTCACAGTACAAGTGAACTTTACCTTATGGTTGTCTGCCATCATTCTGCCAGCCCACATCTCCTTGACCATGAGATTCCACAGTTCACACTCAGATTTCAAATTAGCCTCGAATATCTCATCCCTCAGGCTGTTCTTGATCTTTAATGTATTCCTCAAAATCCGTACAGGGGCAGAGATCTTCACTTCCTTTATTCACAGGATTCATACCATTACCACAAGTGTAAACTTCTCAGTTTAAACAGAATGTTATAGGCATGAAGATTTACAAACCTCAATGTCCCTAAACTTTGTGATGTCCACATATCCAGGAGTGCCTGTGGTCAGCAGAAAAATTCTTTTCTGAGTCATTGCAATTTTCCCAACCCCATAACTGGTCTTCACAGACTTGGACAGCTTGTAGACGCACTCATTATTATCCAGGTGCTCCAGTACCTCAGCAGGCAGAAGAATGTCCTGGGCTTCTGCCTCAGTCTCCTTCCAGAATTTGTAAAACATCCTGAATAGCTCTGGAACAATGTTCTTCTGACCACCTATGAAAGCAGGAGGAGAGTCTTAATCAGAACATACAGTATCAAAATTAAAGAACAATCCACAACTTGCTAAAGTTAGAGGTCACTGACTAGTCCTTTCATTAAATACACTAACATGAATAAAGCTTTTTAACCATATTACAGTCATTCATTCATTTTCCTTCAGCTTAGTCCCTTATTTATCAGGGGTCGCCACAGCGGAATGAACCACCAACCACTCTGGCATATGTTTTACGCAGCGGATGCCCTTCCAGCCGCAGCCCAGTACAGGGAAACACCCATACACACTCACGTTCACACACACACACACACTATGGTCAGTTTAGTTAAACCAATTCACCTACAGTGCATGTCTTTAGACTTTGGAGAAAAACCAGAGCACTCGGGGGAAACCCACGCAAACACACAGGGAGAACATTCAAACTCCACACAGAAATGCCAACTGGCCCAGTCGGGACTCGACGCTACTTTCCTGCTGTGAGGGGACAATGCTAACTGAGCCACCATGCCACCCCACCATATTTCATGAGTTAAAACATATTATATAAGATATATGAACACTGATGAAAATGAGAGAAAACATTTAGCAATCTCTGCTTTATTGGTGTTGATCTGGTACCTCTTTGTACATTTCTTTCTTATCTGACAAACCCTATTTAATTTGTAGCTTGAGTTTTAAGTTTTCACTGATTTTGTAGGTCAATCTAAAATGACTGAAACTCTCCAACAGCAGACTGTCCATATGAAGATCAAAGGGACAACTCTTTAAGCCACAGCAAAAGAAGCTGGTTGTTCCAAGCTGTGATTTCTTGAGTATTGCACCTTTACAAAATCACTAATTCATTCAGTGTACAGCACAAGATGGAAATGTGGACAATCTTAAAGGTCAATCACTTCAACACTGCAGCTGGAATTGCTCATCAGCTCAGCAGTGTATTAACTGGTCTTGATACACAGCGTGTAGATGTTTAGGAGACTTTGGACTGAAATGCTACTCTGCAGCAAGCAAAGCTCTCATTAGCAGAAAGAATCAAAAGGCTAACCTTTGCTGAGGAGCATGTTGTGTGGTCAGAGAACTGGTCGAAAGTTCAAACAATATTTTAATGATTTATAAAAGACCAATCACTCTCTGAAATTATGCATAAATTATACACATTATACACATCTGAGTGTTTGAACCTAATACTGTGGTGCATGACTTATTCACAATACAGCAGCAAGACCAATCTTAAAAAAAAAAAAAATGAAAAGATTGCATTTTACACAGTCACTTTATCAGTCTACACTGGCTGCCATTCACTATTCAAATTCAAATACAAGGCCATCATTTGTCTGCAAAAA
Organism: Danio albolineatus; assembly: GCA_903798035.1. NCBI lineage: Eukaryota > Metazoa > Chordata > Actinopteri > Cypriniformes > Danionidae > Danio > Danio albolineatus. The sequence goes on from CAIGQQ010032566.1 coordinate 969,901, forward strand.
ATATGGCTGGCTCTGAATCTCTCCATATGCACCAGACAATTCTGAGTGTGCTTCACACTGAGAGTGGAATTGACTAAACACCCGTATACAAGGGCACCACTAAGGGGTGGCACTTGACTTATTTCTGTGAGAATATTGGGTCCATAAGGGTTCCAATAGGTCTTCTGCAGTATTTGTGATGACTGTGATGCAGCTCAACAGATGATTCATTGGAAAAATCCACCTTCTGCCATTTTTTTTTTCAAATGATGACTAGAACTTGACTAGAAGTCAAGTCATTATTTGTTGCTCTTACAACTTGGATCGACAACAAGACTTTTGTCAGGTGTACAGTATATGTAAAAGACACATCGCTAAACGACTCATTAAAATATTGCTAAACTAAACATTACTAAACTAACTCCTATTTCAGTTATCTCCTATAACTGAAATCTATGTATTGCTGCTTTGTAGTGTTTTGAAGTGTTTCTTTTATCCTCATTTTTAATGTCGGCATGAAATCAAAATGTACTCTTCTTATTTTTATTTGTATATAGTAGTGCTTATCATAAACAATGTATCTGTGCACTTTATTATTTTGTAAAAATACATTTGCACACAGAATCCTTTATCCCATAACTTTCCCTGCCCCCTCGAAACAACTTTTCTTCACTTCTGGTCACATGGAATGCCTTTAAGGCAAGGATATCAGTGAGTGCCTTTTTGTCCATTCATTGTCCTCCATTTTGGTAGCAGCGTCCCTCGACCAACAATCCAATCAGTTCCCAAAAGAACAAAATTATGCAGTGCCCTACATTTTTTCTAGTAGACTTACCAGCATTAAGAGCTTCAAACAGTCTCTGAATGGTGGCCACATCTTGCACAATGCCAGACTCCTGAATGCACTTCACAAACTCCTCCAGCTGCATGGGGGCCTTGGGAAGCTGGAACTTTTTCACATGATAATCCTGCTCCATCTGCTCTCCTTTTTCTTTGCTCTTCACCTGACAGATAAGTCGCCTGAGCTCAGATCTCTCCTCGGCCTGGACTCTCTCAACTTTCTGCAGAGAATGAACCAGCATCTTCACCAGCTCTCTGGGGAAAACCTCAATGTCTGTTTTGTAGAGGTTCTGGAAGTCGCTGAGAGCGTCCAAGCGCTTTGAGTTCTGCATGTTGATGAGGCCGCGCAGGTAGAAATATCTGGCTAGCAGGGAGGAATCATCAGGCGAGATGGTTGATATGGCTTTGTTGAGCTTGAGGATTAGATCTTCAATGTAATGGTGAATGTTAAGGTGGTTCAAGGGACGAGGGAAAAAAGGAAGCTGGAAGACCTTAACTGGCCTGGCTGGAGTATTCAGAGCTTTTGGGACAGGAGTTTTGAAAGGATGATCAATGACATCAATATATTGAAAAATCAATACTGAGCTTTGCCAATGCATTAGAGTGCTGTAGATCTCTTACACATTTCAGGAGTGGTTGTTGGAGACACCTGCTTGTCATCTTGGTTGAAGGAACTTGTGTGATGGCCATTCTTAGATGAACTCCGTCTCATTTCTTGTATAGTGGGTCTGCGAGAGGAATCTACTGAATTCCTGTATCTATTCAAAGAATTTACAACTTTAAATTTTGTTATAGGAACTTTTTTATTAGGTTAGTGAGCTTTTATTTCAGGGTTTTTAAACATTTTTATGTCTTTACATTTATTTATTAAAATATTAAAGAGACTACTACATTAGTTGTTGTTGGTTCTTTAGGTTTGCCATTAATATGTGTTTTGAGTAAAATGTTCAGTTTTGTTCCATTTCAAAACTACTGACAAAGTCTCTTTCAAATTTTATATAAGAACATTGTTAAAAAATCTAGATATTGTAATGACTAAGGAGAATCAGACACACAGTTATTTTTATATTTAGCAAATGTTTCAATGTTACTCTTGTCAATCCAACTAATTGTCAGGCTGGGTGAAACAATCCCTATGCAACTAGACATTTACGAGCTAAAGTAATGTATTCACTTTGAAACAGAAAAATGTACCCAATTCTACAAAGACTATCAAGGGTATGTTCTCTTTATATACTGAAATCAGTTAAAATTCATAAAATCATGCATCTTATCCATCTCTGTATACAAATGTTTGTTTATCTGTTCTCTCTTGTTTAAACTGGTTCAATTGGAATAAACAATTGGTTTAAACTTCAACAAAAATCAGCTGGAGCCATAACAAACAGCATCAGAACTCTCAAAGAGGTGAGACATGCAAGTATTAAACTTGCACATTGCAATGCTGCTGGAATTTTATGCTGTTATTCTTTACTCTTTACTGCATAAATGTGTATGTTAGATCAGTTTAATGTACTTAGTAAACCATCACTTGTATTACACTTAAAGTTGTTCATGGTTTGCTCATAACTGAAGCCCCCAATCATGTTGAATTTTGGATAGCATTGCAGTAAGTAGTATTAAATAGGTTATTTCTCATAAATTAACGTTCTTAAAACAACTGACCCAGAAATGTCAGGTAAAAGCTGATCTAAAAATCTTATTCATAACTAATTTACTGTAATTATTAGTTATTGCCAACTGGTTTGAGTAAAATTATGATATATTTTTTTTATTCTACAAAGGTCTGGCAACAATTCTCCAAAATATTTAATAAAAGTATTCTCGTTTAGAAAAAAAAAAAACTAACATGTTCAATTGTTGTGAATGAAAATCAGGGTCATACCAACACATATTGATTTCTTGACTCATGTGAACGTAAAACACTGGCATTGTGTTGTCTAAAAATGAATATAAACATGTCCGAAAACATCACTTTTTGTTATTTTATGCCACAAAAAAGTGTTCTAAAACGATTGCATTTTTCATCAGTGTTTTACATAACTGTTTTCCCCTTAATAGTAAGCGCTGACAACATGAAATATTTTATGTTTGTATTTTTGTTCAATTAATTAAAAGAGTTAACAGAATAAAAAAGCTATTACTTTGATCCGTCTTTTGTAACTTTATGAATGTCTTTAATGTCACCTTTATGCACAGTACACGCACGCACGCACAAACGCATGCACGCACACACACACACACACACATATATATATATATATATATATATTTAATCTTTCATCCTAATGTGATTAATATGGGGGGTAGATAGAACTGTAATTATGAATGCAAACAAATAGGTCATTCATATACATAAACATAATATATTCATAACTTACTTTTGGTCTTCTGTCAGAGTACTAAGCTCCATTTGAGCGAACATATCCATTTTTCTATTCAAACGTTCTTTTAAGAAGGAGTGGAAAATAGGTGTTTCCAAGACCTGTCGTAAAGAAAAAGCTATCGGTTATACAGTTTGGTTCTATTTCTAGTAGTCAAAGGCCAGATATATTATTTAATAGAACACAGAAAATCACTTTTTTATAAAACGGCTGGTCCTCTGGGTCTCTGGTCTTGAGAAACTCATCAGTATTGAAAACCCTGTGTTCGTAATTAAGGTAATCACTGACATCTCTGAGAAAAAAAGGACAAACATTTCAATTAGTTTGTTAAAAAGTCATAAGCAGAGTTCTGCACAGGCTTTTACTGACCGAAACATGTTAAAGAGGAGCTCCAGGCTGATGTTTTGTATTTCCATATTGAGTCTCTGTTGCCAACATCTTCTCTGATTCCGCAGCTCATTAAGATCTCCACAGATGCTCTGATTTACCAGATTTAGGTCATAATGCAATCGAAGACTTTTCCTTCTGCATGAAGATCGAGCAAAATTACAACATGTGACAAATACAAGACCATCAGTGGTGCAATGCAACTCTGTCACACACACAAAAAAATGAGTTTAATGGTTAGATGTGTCTCACCGACTTTTGAAACACTGAGCAGCTTCATGTGGGACATCTGGGATGTCAAAGTCAAGAATGCTGAAGCAGGATACGGATCCCTCATCAATATTGATCAGAATCAGATCGTCATTTTCCTGAGACATGAACAATTGCTTTACTGACCACAAATTTACACTTAACAACATTTAGCATAATACAATGTTAAGTGTATTTGTTTCTATTAGCTAAGTTCATATAATGGGAAATTTATGACAATAGCTCATCTGATGAAAATCTGCATAAGAATCCTAAGGTATAGATCTGCTAATAAAATTACATTCCCCATACAGAATATGGAAAACGTAACAAAAGAAGAGATATCATAAACTACATATTTTATTAGTACTTTCCTGAATAATCTATTTAACATCCTTACTTATGATCCACAAGACACAAATAATAATAGAATTTCTTACATTAACATTAACTTAAAATTCTATGATAGCTTGTCTGATGTTGTGGGGAAACCCACACAACCACAGGGAGAACATGCAAACTCCACACAGAAATTCCACACAGCGACCTTCTTGCTGTGAGGCGAAGCCATCGTGGCGCCCTATATTATATTATATTATATTATATTATATTATATTATATTATATTATATTATATTATATTATATTATATTATATTATATTAAACATATTATATTATTAAATATATTATTATTAAATATATATTATTGTATATTTTAATAACCCCAGTATGTTATGTGTATATTTTTCCTCATTTTTTGACATCCACAATCCAGTTTCCCATCACTTCTTTATGGACCTCAGTTTTTTTAAACACCTGCACTAAAGAAAATTTTATCAATTAATATGTAACTTAAATTAGGCTTTACCTTGGCGATCTCCTCATAGTGGCTGATGTGGCATCCCATGATGAAGGCAGTTGGTGCCATAACGAAATCCAGCATCTGTTGGGACAGTATGGGCACTAGTGGGTGCTGCCAGCGCAGAGGCCAAATATACAGCATAAAACACTCTGCAATCAGGGTCAGTTTGGCCCAGTCCGAGGAAAAGAACACCATACGCTGCTCAGTCAGAATACAGGCTATGATCTGCAGAACAACAATGCACAATTATTCCTATTATTTAGACCAAGACATTCAATATTGTTCAGTTTAACTCTGTGTTTGGTCTTAGCATTCATAAAAGTTAAAGCAGCTGTGTGTGTTTGCTGAAATGTCCATGTGTCTGCCAGTAGGTTTAGTAGTGTAAAAATGTTTTTATAGCTAGCGCATCAAAATTGACTCGTAAAACCATAATTTTACCCTACCCTACAGCCTTCATGAAATTAGATAAAAATAGTCCTAATGTTGGGTCGAAAAAAGTCATCAAATTAAAAAAAAAAATGTTTTCGTTTTTTGCTGCTAGATTTTTGTCATGTCAATAATTGGGTCAAAAAGGTTTTTGCATCTCTAACTGACTGATTTCCAGACTTTTGTCTAAGAACCCCCAATTATTGATTTTCCACTCTGCGACCTGCAGAACTTCTCTGGGCTTGAAGCAGAGGAACGGAAGATGAAGGTCCAGGTCAACCACAGGATGATGTTGATCCTCTCTTGACGGAAGGACAATCATCAGAGGTTGCATGATGAACATCTGAAAAGAAAAACTGCATAAATATATTTCACATGCAATTAGGTAAAAATGGAATGGCCGTTTTAATCAGCCTCCTGATCCAGTTGACTAAACTGAACCTACCACATGCAGCTGACCAGGAGGGGGAACTGGGACCACAGTTAGTTTAGCAGAAAACTCCTTTACTCGCTCTTCCATCTCAGTCATTTGGCAGATTTTGAGCTCACGTAAGAGGCTGCGAATAAGACAGTAAAAAGTTTAATATGCGAAGACAACTATGTTTGGAATTTGCTGCTGCTTTGAGGTCACGCCACATTGGAAATGGTTTTACGGGTCTAGTTCCAATCCTAGGAATCGGCCGAATATGATATAGTTGGTTTTGACCATATTTGGAAGGGTTGTAATATTAATGAGCTCTACTTTGATTCTCAAGCAGCTCATGCCAGTGCCTGACACTCTCTTTCTCACACACAAACAGAGCATGGTGTACTCTGAAATACACATGCGCAAAATAATCAGTCATACTTTGTATTCAATATTCACTCAGAAAATGTTTTAACAAATTGAATAGATTCGTAGAAATGGTTTAGAGGTTTATTTTAGCTAGAAGGAGTGACCTATCCTTATGCCACCAGAATAACCCACATGTAGTTTGCTTCTGAGATGTGTTGTAGAAGAAATGTATTGTAGAAGGGGTGGCACTGAATAAATTTATAATCTATATATCTCGCATTTTGCATTCTAACGTGCTATAAATAGATAAGATCATGCTTGTCTGCCTGCTTCACAAAACATCTCCTCTTTCTTCCTTAAACCCTATTCTGTTTCCAAAAATAAGTTCCACATACATAGTACAAGCTGAGATAAACTTAAAAATAAGGGGGAAATTTATCATTGTTGTAATCTCACTCAGAAACATTGTTGCCAATCAAATGCTGCCCGGGGCTTGCATAATAATTGTCTCATGTAGATCATCAGATTATATTTTTGTTCTGATTGGTTTGTTTTTTGTTTTAATCAGGATTTCACACTTACTAGATTTACATGAGAATGAGGAAACAATGGTGTTTGAGGAAAAATGGTATGCCACTTCCATGTACTCTTATTATTCAGCTAAGTGTATATCCAGATTTTCATTCTATGGCACCTTTTAATGAGCCCATATTATGGATTTTTAAAAATGACCTTCCATGCAGTGTGTAACACAGCTCTAAGGGAAGTGAAATGTCCAGCTAAGGCTTAAATCTGAAAGTGCACAGTGTTTAAAACTATTGATTCATCTATAAAAGAGTCGACTCATCGTTGTTTAAATAAATCGTTATTATAACGAGTCTTTAGCCGTTTCGGCTTGACGTCAACACGAAACATAAGTTAACATAAACACTAGTTGCGCGCGCAGAACCCGGGAAGTTCAATTTCGCCCACAGACAGGAAGAAAAAGTGGACGACAAGCACTGTATCGCATTCCGGTTAAATCATGTCCCGTAGACGCTGTGCTCTGAAGTGCGAGGGAAAAGCTGTGTTCTTTTCTCTACCTAAAGATTAAGCTGTGAAGAGTCAGTGGTTGAGGTTTATTTTTGGCAAAATACCTGAGAATTATAGCCCCAACATGGTGCTGTGTTCGCGTCATTTCTCTGAAGAGAGCTACACCAATCTACACACTTACAACGCGGGATTTATTGCACGGTTGTTGTTAAAGGATGGATCAATACCCAGTTTATTTGGACCAGCATGTTCTTCCAGTCTTGTTCACTGTAACAAGGTAAATATGAATGTAGTTGTCTGTATTGTATTGGCTCTGTGCAGCAAGTAGCGGTAGCCATTTAGCTTACTGCCGAATGAAACTATTTGTTGGCTTACAATAGTCCATGAAGTGTTAATTATTACTGAATGTTTGTTGTTATGACGAAGAATATAGCAATTTGCTGTTGTACAACTGCAGTGATTTTTTTCAATATGTTCCGGCATTGGGCTGCTGACACGTAAAGGACATGACGTGGTAGTGTGACGTGACGTGGTAGCGTCACGTAAAGGAGGTGCTTGGGAAAAAGACTCGCTCAGACGATTCATATGGGAGTCGGTGGGAAAATGAGGTAAAAATAAATAGATATTATAAGACATCGAAAGTGTTTTTTAACCTTGCATACATATCATCCTGTTGTTTGGGACTTCAAAAAGTGAAATTTAACCGTTCTCAACCCAACATATGGGCTCTTTAAAAATAAACGTCTTGAATATTGACTCTCGACAATACCTGGATAGACAGTCCTTGAGAGCGTTGTAATATGGGTGTTTTGATATAACACACACAGCATAAGGAGTATAAAGTCGTGGAGGCTTGTATGAGGTCTGGTGTCCATTTTGGTGCAGCTTCCCTTCCTGTATAAGATGGTTTTAAAAAATGTTTGAATATATCAACGTCTTAACAGCACTCTATCATATATATTAGTCTTCTTTAAACCGAATTACTTGCAAACTAGGCATATTAATCAGTGTTATTAGTTTATTTCTTCTTCTTTTTAACAGCCATATGAAAAAAAAGACTGAACATGTCAGTGCCTGAAATACAAAACTGCAAGATCACCAGCATCTTATAAATTAGTCTGCAAATTTACTCACAATCCCAACTATAATGCTGTTGGGATCTTTTGTCTTTATTTACTCCATGACATTATTTACTTAAAGGCGGCACTGAGACCAACTATCAAACATCACATTTATCTGCAAAGAGTAATAAAACTACCGCTGCTTCAAGCAGCAGTAATTCGAGAGATGCTCATAAACAGCAGGTAAAATTCAGCACAGGTGATCTGTCAATGCACAACCATTACGAGAGGCTATATAAATAAGAAACTGACCTGCGTTGCTCTGTAGAACTGAAGAACTACTCCATGAGACTGGTTTCCAAGCACATCAGTGAAGACCAAGTAGTGGAACTGTTCATCCTTTTGCTCCTTAGTTACCTGAAGTCCTCCTAATTAAGAAGAAAAATGTTAAATCTGATTTTATGTACCGTGCACTGAAATATTTTACATTTACCGTGTGAATTGCTGATTTTATTGCTGTGTGCTGACTCTGACCTTTGCCACTTCCTACAAATTTTTTACTCTTTCTACTAGGGCTGAATAATATATAGTTTGAGCATTGATATCACAATGTGTGTACTACAGTAGTCACATCACAGGATTACATTATTTATTAAAGATCAAAAAATAAAGATATTAACATAGACATAGAAGAAGATATTTGGTCAACAATTGTCAAAAAACAGTGCAAAGTAGTCCACAGAGTTCACTGGTCTAAGTGTAAACTGGCTCGCATGTTCCCTGCTATTGACTCGAACTGTGACAAATGTCATGCTGAACCTGCAAATCTAGTTCACATGTTTTGGACCTGTCCAGCTTCGTTTCCATTTTGGGATTCATTTTCAGCAATTACATCTATTAAAATTGATCCTTCTCCATTAATTGGCCTGTTTGGAGTTCTACCCCCTGACTGTGAGTTACCATTTTATTTTTCAGAACTAATAGCTTTTCTGTCATTATTAGCTAGGCGGTGTATTTTGTTGCAGTGGAAGTCTCCTCAACCCCCAATTCATACTCAGTGGATTAAAGATGCCTTATTTTTGTCAAATTAGAAAAAAATTAAATATAGTCTTCGAGGTTCAATGATCAAATTCTCTAACATTTGGTTGGCGTTTTTGGAGCATGTCAAATCACTGAGACTTGAGGCAGCTACTGTGGAATGAATAGTAGCCAATCCTGCACTTTTATTTTGATCTGTTTACATGCTTAATTTGAAAAATTTATGAACATCATTTATTGCTTATGCACATCATATACTGTGTGTTTCATAATATGAGGGTTATAGTGTGTTTTATTTTTATTATTTTAATCAAGTTTTTACTGTTGTATACTTTTTTTTCTATTTGTACTGTTATTTTCTTTTTTTTTTTACTTTTGTTTGTTAACTGTCATAAAAAATCCAATAAATAAATCTTTGAAAAAAATAAATAAATAGAAAAATAAAGATATTATTTAATATATTTTTTATTACACATTCAATGATATCCATGTTATTTTACATTTCATTGTTCAAAAACACTGTTAAACTCCCCAGAAAATAATAAAGTACTGTTTATTTTTGCTTGTAATTTATAATATATTATTTACTTTTTTACAGTACTAAACTATGTGATGTATGAATATCTATGTGGACTTGAACCGCAGCAACAAAAAGTCAAGCATTTACATACAATATTGTTTCACCTGGAAAGCACAGTTGTGGTAAAGCAACCAGATCCAAGTCTTTGAGATTGCTGGCATTCTCTGTGGTTTCCTCCTTGGGGTTTACAGTGTTAAAAATGGGTTTGTCATTGTTTTTCTGAATGGGAGAGCACCATTGCTGAGTCGGACTTAAGGTTTCCACAGCTGGTTCAGCTACGCTCTGTTTAAAGCAAAACAGAGGCGTGTGGACCTGCAGGACCTCAGGATCGAGCAGAGGAAGAGGACTTCCATTCACCTGTGGCAAAGACTAGAGGAAACATACAAATCATAGGGTGCATGGTGCATTTCGATTAGCTTAAAAAAAGTGCACTAAGCAAAGTCTCTGTTTGAGTACATGGAAGTGATCTGTTTTGCCAGTGTGCCCTTTTATTCCTCGTCCAAATAATTTCCAATAACCTCCAATTAATTTAGGCTACTATAATTTTAATTTCCTTTCTGTTTTAATATGAGCATAACAAAAAGCAGCACAATTTTACTTATGTGGAAATATTTGTGAACAAAAGCAAATGAATTATATTTTAATTACATAAAACATTTCCATATACTTTTACATAGATGGTTTTCCAGGTCAAAAAAAATATGAATAAGAATAACTACTATCAATTTGTCGATACGTTCTCAGAAAAACAGCACAAACAATTGGCACAAATATTGCTGCAAATTTTGAAAAAAAAAAGGTGTGATTTTTTTTTTTGTCATTTTAAGGCACAATATTTCAGAAATATTTTCAGCAAAATCCCTGAACAACCCTATACAAAGGCAAAAACTTGGAAACACTGCATGTATACATACATAAATATTGCACCATACCAAAACTTTGTACATTGTATGCAATACAAGTAAATTATTATAGTAGTAGTATTATTATCTATTACTAATATAAAATAATATAAATACTAATATAACTACAGCTGTTACAATAATACCAACATATAAAAGCAGTAACATAAAAAATACAACCCCAGTGATAGCTTTTGTACCATTTTTCAATATAGAAATAGTTCTTAAAGAAACACTCCATTTAAAAAAAAAAAAAAAAAAAAAAAACATTTTACAACTCCTCAGAATTAGCATGAGTCAATTTCCTGGTTTGGAGTGATAACTTTTAGCTTAGCTTAGCATAAATCATTGAATCAGATTAGACCATTAGCATCTTGCTCAATTTCAATTTCCTTTGGTTTAGTGCCTTATTTATCAGGATTAGCCACAGCGGACTTTTAAAAAAGCATTTCAATAATACTGACAGAAAATTAAAAGTTGCTATTTTCTAGGCCGATACAGCTTGGAATTACCCTCATTCAGGTGTAATAAATAAGGAATTTTGCATCTGTACAATAGCTGTAGCAGACGCAATGGTTTTATGCAAATTCTAACTGGTGGTGCAAAAGTATATGGAGTGGTGCTGGGGAATATTTTCAGTTGCTTCATAATATCAATTGCTCCCACTAGATCCAGAGATCACCTGAATAGATTAAAACATTCACATGCTACAGATGACACATACCTGTACCATGTTTCATTAAGATACTCCAATGTGTTCATTTTCAGTTCATGAAAAAATTCTAAATGGCTGACACAGAAAAACTAGATATTATTCAAGTTCACTATGCTTCTCTGAATCTAATGAGCCCAGTCTTAATAAAAATATCATTTTCTGACAACTAGATGCCACTGTGCAGGTAATCTCAGGTTATGGTTGTCGAAACATATACCAAGTGTGGTTAGTATCATCTGATAAAGAGACCAACTGTCTAGGACATAGGTCTCAAACTCGATTCCAGGAGCGGCGTAGCTCTGCACATTGCTCCAACCCTAATTAAACACAGCTGATCCAACTTCTCAAGGTGTTCAAGACTAGAAACTATTAAACAGGTGTGAGTTGGAGGTGGTTGAAGCTAAATTGTGCAGAGCTGTGGCCCTCCAGGAACTGAGTTTGAGGACATTGGTCTAGGAGGAGTTTCAAAAAGTTTTTCTAAAAATCAAAGCTCATCAATTCATTGACAAAAAAATTGAAAAAATATGGAAATGGGAAATTATAAATAAAAAGGGGGAATAGAAAAATTTTCATGTTACTAGAAGCAAATTAATATAGCCAGATAATCAAGTCAAACAAAAGAAAAACACATTTCAAACTCTTCCTTTTTTGAAAATTATTACCTTAAACATGAGTAAAATTTTGGACAGTTGGTAACGTAACATGAGAGAGACTACAAATTTGTGTAAGCCAATGTTATTTTTTAGTTAATGGTACTGTTATATTTAGCTAATGTGAATGTAAGTAAATACTGTCCTATGCTTGTGTGCCAAATTACATAACTGTTTACCATAACATTCTATTGACTATCACCGATTCAAGAGGAAGAAGACAGGTAATAACAGCTGCCTATACATGTTCTGTCACATAAATATTAAAATAATAAAGCCTCACACCCAAACTGAAACCAACATAGAAAACAATCATGAATTCCATAACACAACATTGTTTAGCCCAGGGCCTGTCAGATCATGTCTCAAACACATAATGTTTTCAAATAAAGACATCCAGTGCAGTAAGGTGCTTTACACTTTTTCCACATTATTCTACCTGAGACAGCTTATTCAACGTATCAGATGAAGCTCCAATAACAACGCATGCTTCCAATAGTCCTGAAGGCAGACCGTCTGCCATTGAAAATCAACAGATCTGCAAAGATAAAAAGAACAATGAAGAAAATACTATTATTCATTTCACCCCATCTTTAATCTTAAAGAGGATGAATTTAGTTTTTGATTAACACTCAGCTGTACTGTGGAAACCTGCAAAGATTCTATATTAAAATAAATGAAACATTAACATCTAACACAAATTTAAACTCAGCGACAAGTGAAAACAAACAAACTCTTTTGCAAAGACAAAGCAAGATACAGGTGAAATTTTAAAAGACCACACCAATGATGCCAGCCATTGTAGTAGAAAGCATGAAGAAACAAGTTATAACAGGCTCCCAGGAAACACAGATGAGAAGGCATGTGTCACTAATCTGATTTTTAAGCTCTGGAAAGTTCATGGGTTAAACTGGATTCATGTGTGGTAAAAGAGTAAAAAAATTTCAGCAGAAGAGCTAAAGCAATAGTAAAAATTGGGTTTGCATTTACTCATCCCTTATTTGACACAAACCTGTTTGACTTTCTTGCATCTGTTAAATATATTTCAAAGAAAGCTGAAGACCTGTCACCATTGACATTGAGTATTTCGTCACCTTAAAATGATAAGGTTCTATCTGACATTTTTGTCAA
>CAIGQQ010032566.1:985411-992982 GCA_903798035.1 Danio albolineatus
GGTCGGGACCTGCACACAGAACAAAAGAACAACAGACTATCCAATACAGAGCACACATTTCAAAATAAAATATTTTGCTGTGCTGTTTTTCTTAAACAGTAAACATTTCCATTTTAGTATCTCCAATTATTACACACAGGAATGTTAAAAACAGGTGCAAATGATAAAGTCACTGCGTTTAAATTTGACCTTAAATCAGTCAATGTTTTCATTACCAGTCAAATCAAAAAACACTCTACTTTTGAATGAACCACTTTAATAAAGATGATGTATATATTTCATTCATGCAGTGATGGAGGGTTATTCAGATTTGGCTTTTCGTTTCAGTGGGGCCAATGGAAATTTCTTCTTTGCAATAATGCTTTGAATGAACTAGAACAGGGACGGGGAACTTGTGGTCCTGGAGGGCCACTGTCCTGCAGAGTTGAGCTCCAACTCTCATCAAACACACCTGCCTAACTTGTTCAGGTAAATTTTATTAGTGTTGTAGCAAAACTCTGCAGGACAATGGCCCTCCAGAACTAAAGTTGCCCATCCCTGAACTAGAAGGAAAAACATTTTCACTACTGCACAAAAAGATTACAAATCTATCAATATCAGTTTAAACTAGCATTTTTTTTGTTTTGTTTTTACTATTTCTCTTCATTTTGAAATTCAATATGTTTTAATATAATAAAATAAACTTGAAAAAAAAAACTTACACAGGAATAATTCTTAATCAAGAACAAAGCTGACTTACTACATTTGTATATAGGCCTACTTTAAATTCTATTATGCAGTAATAGCAAATATGCACCCATGGTAGTAATTGTCTTTTGATATGCCAGTCTTTCATGGGAAAATAAAACTACTCACAATAGTTTGATAGATATTGTTGAATAAACACCTCTTGAAAAAGATTTTTAAAAATGTTTTTAACCCGTTTTATACACCCTCCTGAAAGGTGTGACTGCAAGAGCCTTTGTATGTATAAACAGCGAATGTGGAAGGTAAGCGTTAACATATAATACATTATTATTTCTTTACACATTATTATTATCTCTTACCTCCTACCCGACGAAAGCAGAAACAACAGGGGTAAAAGGGTCTGAACTAGAAACGCGTTCAAACCTCTCTTGTTGCGCAGGCCACTTTATTATGATGTACGTACGCCATCTTGTGTTCACAGGCGGCAAAGCCAAACCAACAGCGGAGAATAAACAACAATAGAACATGCTACTATTTTCTTAAAAACAAACAAACAAACAAAAAAATGTATACTAATAGAGCAGAGCACAGATGTAAAATTGTTACTGGGGGAGGACCGCAGTTCGGCAAAGTTTACCTTTAACGCTAACAAAACACACCTGAACAAAAAGTCCATCAGTCTTGTTTGAAATCTACAGGTGTGCTGAAGCAGGGTTGGAACTAAACTCTGCAGTTGTTGCTGTTTGACACCCTTGCTATGGAGGATAAAAATGTGGGTAACACTTTAGTTCATGCACAATTCATGCTATTATTACTGGTTTATTACCTGCCTATTATTAGGATACTTACTGTTCATTAGAAGTTATAAAGTATGATCTTAGTCTGCATGTCTTACCCTACCCAAAACAAACCAGACTTTTTACCTATTAATAAACAGCTAATTTGTAGTTTATTAAGCTAGTAGTGTTAGTTAATGGCCTGCTTATACCGCAAATTGTGACCTAAAGTATTACACCAAAATGTACTAGTCACCTTTGAAATAAAATTTAGGCTAAATAAAGCAGACTAAACTGCATGATTAATTTCTGAATGTTAATAGCCAACAGCAAATTGACTTTTAAAATTTGTTACTAAAAACCTAGTCATTGAAACGAGGATCTAATGAATATGCATAAGTAGGTACGAATACATACACTAATAAAAGTACTGGTAAATAACAAATATACTACCATTTAAAGAATTACTACTGATTACTAAATGATATTTAATGAATAATTCTTAAGTTTCTAATGAATAAATACTATTATCTAGTCTACTACTATATAGTAGTAGTAAATAAAAACTAGTATCTAACTATCTAAACAGGCTGTCTAAATAAAAACAAGTATTGATTAAAAAGTTACCAAACTACCTAAAAACACACACTAGTTCTTAATTGAAACGATGCTAATATCTAAAAATAGATATACTAGCATGGAGATAGATCATAATATTTTTTAATTAAGCATTTAAACAACTAGATATTCATAATAGATTAAAAAAATAAAATAAATTCAATCACATTGTGTGACCGTTTTAAACAAACAACCATTCAAACAAGAAGAGTGTAAAACTTTCTTTATGGAAACTGAACAGAATTCAAAACCAACGACTGGAACCAGTGTAAACGTTCAATTTGGTTCAAACACTAAAAAAAAAGTCACAGCAGTACCACAAAAAAAGAGGATAAAAAAAGTGTCTACCTTGCTCAGGTAACACACAAAAAAATAAAAAAAGAGCCAGTCCACTGACCTCTGTACAGCAGTTACAGACGCCAGCAATGTATTCAAACTACATTTAGGAGCGGCCACTTAGCCAGTGGAGTCACGTGACTAACTAGAAGAAAACATTTGGCCTTCCTTCTTAAATAAAAAAAACAACTTGTGTATATAAACTACACAACAGTACCAGAAACGTTTATGAAATTGGCTGTGAAAAATACTGCTACTACTGGAGTGTCATCGCTGAAGATGGAGGCTGACAGACAATAAAAAACCTGCCCTGACAGCTACACACATTTCTTCATTTCGCACACCAATCACTGCTCTACAGCAAAGCCGTTCCTTTATTCAGCATCCCTTCTTCCTCTGTGCTCTTTCTGCCTTGAAATAGTGTACCTAATAAAATCAAGTCAACTCTCAAAACTAATGTCTTCACCAAAAATATAAATGCAGATATATTTTGGCATTGTGCATAGTTAAATCTACAGAAGTGAGCGATCAAAAAGCGCTCGAAAGCAGCAGCCGTTCAGCTTTAACCTGAGTGTTTGTCATGATTCGAGGCAGATGAAGCAAACACAATGATAATCAGGCGTATTTTAGCGCTAAAACATACGTCTAGAATGATGAAAAACTTATATCTGGTATATAAATGACTTGAATGATGGAAAGATTATTAGCGTGTGAAACCATGTTTTTCACTGTAGTGACGTAAACAAAAATGCAACTGAAATTAAAACTTGTGTAGAAAATGGAGATTTTGGCCCTAAATAATAAATAGCTTGAGAAATAATCTCAAGAAATTACATATTTGACTCAAATAGGTTTGTTTCCGTACCATATCCACAGAATTACATTCAGCATATGTGTGAGTCAATGACTGATAGAGAACGTCCAACTTGGTCTTGCTTGTGCATTCTGGGATTTGTACTTTTAAAACTCAAGTACTATTATTATTATTTTTAGCTCTAACACCTAAACTGAGGATTCAGTCTCTGGCTTGTTTCTTGGTTTCTCTGCACTGCTATTTGACGCCGCCTCTGATTTCACAGATCCCGGGCCTTGTTCGTCTTCATCATCGTCATCCTCGTCGTCGAGTGTATCAGGGTAGATGACGAGGAACGCCGCGGCCAGGAAAGCCAGACAAGAGCCTCCAGATGCCACCATGGGAATCACTCTCACCGTGCCGACCGCATCTACGACTGCACCGAGAGCGGACGCCACCAGGATCTGAGAGATGTACACTTGACACGTCAGGATGGCGCAGTCGATGCCAAAGCCTCGCCGTGAGTTGCCAGGGCTGTGGTGAATGTACTGTCAAAAAAACATAGTCGTTGATTGAGAGCACCGCTGCTGTGAGCAAAAATGTTACGAATTAAGCGTAAATACAATTAAAAGTACAATGTGCTACTTTTCTATAGTTTTTTTAGCACTTGACAGACATGACTGTTGTGTACAAAACTTGTTTTTTTAAGACACCGTGTCAAGTTTAACAAATTTAAACTTTTACACTCAATGCCACTCATTAATGTCAGTTCCAAAGCAGTGGACCAATTACAGGAACTCCGAGGAAGGGCATGTGTACCAAGTTTATGTTTACAGTAGCAAGTTGGCATGACAACGATTAAATTTGATGGCAACATGGCAGAGAAGGTGCTTATTTTAAAACCCATTCCTTCTGAGCACTATGTTTTGCATTTAGACACGCAGACGCATTCTGTGTGAACGGCCCCGAAGATGATTATAATATTAAACAAAATAAACTTTTGAACTTTATATTCATCAAACTTTTTGCACTATATACTGGTTTGCATCTGCACTCCTTGCCGTGTGCCCTTAAGTGTAATTGTTTTGGAAACAAATTTTTATTTTAACTTAAAATTTTAGATTATATTATATGCGTAATTGTATTTACTGTAATTTCTTTTCCAAATTTTACTTTTTGTATTAATATTATATGTTAGGCACCTAGGGTTAGAGAGAAACGTAATTTCGATTGTCTGTATGTCCTGTACATGTGGTTGAATTGACAATAAAGCTGACTTTGACTTTTATTACTATAAAAAAATGTAGTATGGCTTCACCAAAAATTTAAGCAATAAGGATAAACAAATAAGGATTCAAAAAAATTCTTAAGCACCAAATCAGCATTTAGAATGATTTCTGAAAGATTGCATAACATTGAAAGCTGGAGTAATGAGGCTGATAATTTGGCTTTGCTGTGATAAATTAAAATAACATGTATAAAATAACATAAATAATAATGTATTTATCAAATAAATGCAGCCTTGGTTGAAAAAAATGTGTGCTGACGATTCACTGTCATACAAATAATTGTGATAACTGATTTATGTATGTTTTATTCATGTTACATATTTTGTTACAATTTTTGGCTTCTTTATTCAATAATAAAAATATGTGCATAGGATTTACTTCAATGCAAGTAAAACGTCATGACATAATTCATGACGTTATATTAGTATTAGATAATATAGTGCTCAGCATAAATCAATACACCCATATTATGAATATTTTAATTCATTGAATATAGATAATATATTTTGGTTCATTTGAACAAAACAGAACTATTAAAGAGTTATATCCATAAAATAGAAGTTTGTTCAGCTAACATCTTCAGGAACTGAAAGACTGAAAGATTTATGCTGGGCATTGTAAATACTTATAAATAAATAAATTTATATATTTATTTAATTCATAATAAAATATAATTCATATCACTAACTTGTGAGTAACTTTGGATAGAAGCATCTGCTAAACGAGTAAATGTTAGTATAAAATAATCGTATTATATATATTATTGTATAATATTCATTCATTCATTTTCTTTTTCGGCTTAGTCCCTTTATTAATCCGGGGTCGCCACAACGGAATGAACCTCCAACTTATCCAGCATTTGTTTTACGCAGCAGATGCCCTTCCAGCTGCAACCCATCTCTGGGAAACATCCATACACACGCATTCACACTCATACACTACGGACAATTTAGCCTACCCAATTCAAAGGTGGGGGAAACCGGAGCACCCGGAGGAAACCCACGCAACCACGGGGAGAACATGCAAACTCCACACAGAAATGCCAACTGACCCAGCCGAGGCTCGAACCAGCGACCTTCTTGCTGTGAGGCGAACATGCTACTCACTACGCCACCGTGGCGCCCATTTTATAATATATAATCTCTTATTATTTGGATGAAAAAGGTGATCAGATGTCATCATATTACAATATTAGAATATTAATCCATTTTTGTGATATGGCTAGACTATGTCCTCCAGAAATGTTAAAGGAATCTTGATGATTTCAAATTTTTGAGTGGCAGTGAATTACTAACATGATATATATGGCAAACATGAGTCTATAAAACAATACAGACCTCTTTGATCTCATGGTATTGTCCCAGCAGAGCATAAGGGCAGTATGACATGCTCATAGAGATGACCCCCATGGTGCTTATCATCACCATCGCTACATATACATTTGGAAAGATGGACATGACAGCTGTGCCCACTGCAAATCCCAGAGTCCCCAACATGTAGGTGATTCTTATGCTCAGGTCATAGTTGTTCAAGATCCTCTGAAGCACATCTGAAAAACACATTTACGGTTATTCGTCAAGAATAATAACTAACATGAACACCAACAAAGATATCAACCTGTAACAATATTTAATTATATAACACAATTATACATATTCAATATTTATATAAGTGCTGGGCAAAAAAATGGCAAAATTTACATAAGATTTGTGTGTTTATTATATATTTATTATCTATATGTAATTCACACATACATAAAAACAAAACAATACTTTTTTTTTGCACAGATATTTCAATTTATAAATAATTTGTATCAATATACATTTACTCAAATACATGCATGCATGTGTGTATTTATATAAACAAAATAAATACACAGTACACACATATTATAAACAATATAAATCATAAGTAGGGCCAGACGGAATCTGCGGGCAATTTTTGCTATTTCTGCGGAGTATTTTGTTAAAAATCTGCGGATTTATGCGGAATGATTTCAGGAGTATCATAACAAAAAAATTTTATATATGAAATAAAAAGTAATACCTTTTATTTAATGTTTACAATGCGAATCCAAATAGATCCACTTTATTTGGTAAACAAAGCAAGTCTCTCATATAAAATCTCTACTAAAAGACAGAAAATAGTACTTTACAAACTGTGTTGTAAATAAATCATATGGATATTTTCATATTAGTCAATATTATTACTGAAATTAATAATAAAAAAATGGAATAAATATAAATTTACACACATTTACACGAGTAAATAAACAGAATCAATGATGGGCTAAAAATCTGGGGAAATCTGCGGGATTCTGCGCGTGCAGATTTCGTGTGGCCCTAATCATAAGCAATCTGAACTTTTATTTTGGAAATTGAAATGAATCTTTGCCCAGCACTAATTTATACATATAAAAATTTACTGTAATATGATACATTTTAATAAGGACATGAATAAGGAATGTAATGTAATAAGGTCAGTTTAATATTGTTTTTTCATTTGTTTCCATATAATATCATTTTTATAATTAGCCAACATTATTTACTTTGATGATATGAGAGAAAATGCTGCTACAGAAAATTGAATTGATTTCTCTGGATCTACTAGATTCATTATGTATTTGAGTAAAAAAAAAAATGTTGTTTTTTGTTTGAGCTCTAATACAATGTGTTCCAAATTTCAGATCAAAATATCGTCATTTTGAGCTTTTGTGTCAATAGCAAATTTTTATTTGTTTTAATTAAAAACAAGGGTTAACAGCATACTGATTTAATATATCTTCAATCTGTAGAGTACATCGCAAGAAATGTTTGTTGCTGAAAAATCCTTCTGACATTCAAAAAAAGGGAGTGAAAGATTCAAGACAAACAAGAACTCAAAAAAATAAAAAAATCTGCTTATTTGACACCGTGGTCATGTGAGTGTCCGACTACAGAACTGAAACCTGATTATCCTATTAGAAAATACAAACAAAAAAGCAGTTCTCAAGGTTCACACCGAATTTTCAAAACAGATGCACGCACACACACACACACACACACACACACACACACACACACACACACACAC
>CAIGQQ010032566.1:992992-1005889 GCA_903798035.1 Danio albolineatus
CACACACACACACACACACACACACACACACACACACACACACACACCTGAGCAAAGCGCAGCTGTAGCCGCATAGATCACCAGCCCCCAGCAGCCCATCTTCACACCTTTACTGTAGTCATGTAGGGCGGTGGAATTTGCAGCAGCCTGCTTTCAGAAAACATCAATAAGATATCATGCATATTCACACAAGTACATGCAGTAAAATAAAGCTTGTGTCATTTCAAAATGCAACAGTAAATTACTTCTTACTTATCCATTAGACCTATTAGAGAACTTATGACTGAGTTAATCAATCAGTTAGTCTTACAGAAAATTACAGAAGTGCTGTGTATTTAATGGACTGAACTGTTAGCCAACTTTAGCCATGTTTAAGTTACTAATAATAACAACAAAGTTCTTTAATTAGTCAAAAAAACATGTTTGAGACCCATTTTGAAAACTGGTTGTGAAAATGACCCAATCTAAAACATTTATACAGTGTGTGGCATTACAATACTATCTTTGTTTGCTTGGTTTGGGAAATAAAAAATCTGATCCAACTGACCCGTTCACACCCTCGATTTTAAGACCAAACTAAAGATAAAGAATAACATAATAATAATAAAAAAAATCTTCTAAGCATGCAATAATTTTTTTATGGTTAGAACTTAATTTAGTAAAAATGTGTACTAAATTAAAAAGTGTCTGAAAATTCCTCCGTCACAGACACACATGCAGACACAAACAAATAAATCTCCTGTCATGACTTATTCCTGACATCAGTGTTAAACAGTAATGAGCAACATCACAAATATGAAAACAAAACAGGTGTGCTTGAGCTTCAGCCTTGTTTATGATCAAATAATTGTGACATCATGTCCTGTTTTTGGGTTCATTTAGACGTCATTGTTATTGGTTGCATTCATATTTCAGCCATTCGTATTTCTGAGAAGTTTCTCTTTGTTTGCTCGGCTCACACTCAGGTTCGGATGGCAGCCATCACACTTCAGTGAACCACAATAACAAAGCAATTGTACCAGACTTTTGTTTGAACCTAACCAAACCTGCTCCGTGTGAACGCCCTAAATCTAATCCCTCACCACATCTTTTCTTCTCTTTACTCTCTTTCATTTCCTTTCATTAACCTATTTTACACTAGCTAGAAAAAAAGTTACAGTCAAGAACGTAGGAGCAAAAATTTCCCCATTAAATCTTCAATATTTAAAAAAAAACCATTTATAAGTATACTTATAACAGCCATACTTATAAGTTTGGCAGCTGGAAAAAAATGTTTTCCGTTTTCTGATTTTGAGCACCATAGAACAAATGAATTAAAATTATGATTAACACTTAATGCTGAGTTCAGACTGTATGATTTTAGCCCCGATTCTGACTCGGTGACAGGTTTTGAGAAATCGCCGACAAATGCCTGAAATCACAGGCAAATCAGTGCTCCTGCACGCGAGTGACAATCACACAATATGAACTATCAAAGGCGCGATCTGAGAGAATCGCCGATGAGTCACTGATGCCCGGGAGATATTTGGCATGCTAAATATCTGCAGCTGTCGGCGATTCAAATCATGCCGTGTGAAATGTGTTTTGACTGAAAATAACATCAGCGATCGCCTACAGCCAATGAGAGAGCAGCATTCACTAGTGTGTGTACCTGCAGGCCACCGGGTGGTTGAGGGAGAAGTTAAAAGCGCTCATTTTCAGTTTATTCGGACACAAGAAATAGGGGGAAAATTAGTGTAAATTTGTCATGAGCTCCCGTGTCTGTTTGACGTGTCATGTGAGCAATATCACAACCTAACCCGGTCAAAAAATTAAAAAGTCAAGTAGAAATTGTTAATTCCCTTCAAAGCAAGGTGAGCAAATATGCATTTTCTACCCCATTAAAGACTTCTCTTTCGTTATGTAGTTAATAACAAAAGATATTCTAGGTGTTTTTGAGTGTGAGACGTAGGCCCCGTTTACACTAGTGCGTTTTCGTTTTAAAATGCATAAGTTTTGCTATGGTTAGGCCATTCGTCCACACTACGCCGGAGTTTTAGACGTGAAAACGAAGCGTTTTGGGAATGCTGGAGAGGCCGTTTTCATTCTAAAATGCTCCGTCTCAGTGTGGATGTGGGAAAACGGAGACCTTTGAAAACGGAGGCGTGGCTGCTGAGATTGGCTACGCGATTGGGGCTTTTGGGTCATTGCGTATCCTTCCCTTATTCGTCAAGCGCACATGACTAAAACGTCACCGGAAGACAGCAGACCAGCCATCACTGTAAACACTGTATTTTCGATAGCCATGGATGTTTTATATTCATTTGTTACTTTAAGTAACAACTCGACCTCGTCGTCTGTCCACAAAAAGACCTCTCTTGCTTTCTTTGCCATCGCGTTCATCGTTCAACCAGCGTTTGTTGACTAAAAATAACCAAATGCCGAGCGAGACACATGCTTCCTGTTTATACTTGAACGCGCATGCCCAGAGTGCGCGAATGGTCACGTGATATACGTTTTTGGTGGCGTAGTGTGGACGGAGATCTGTTGAGAGATGCTTGGGCGAGACGCTAGTGTGGACGCGGATCGTTTTCATGCTAAAACGCACTAGTGTAAATGGGGCCGCAGCTTGGACAAAGTTGTCGGCAATTCTTCCTATTTTGAAGTCATGCAGTGTGAACCTCCCTGTCGCCGATCCATCTTGCAGTGTAAACAAAGCAGCGACAAATCGCTAGCCCAGATAGTCATGCAGTGTGAACACATCTGTGACACGACTACTTTGAAAATCATGCAGTCTTCACACCACTTACTACTGACGTATTACCTGCCTATTACTAAGATAATCACTGTTTATTAGCACTTATAAAGTATGATCTTATTTTGCATCCCTAATACTACTCAATACCTAAACCCAACTACTACCCTAATAACTATAATAAGCAGCTAATAAGTAGTTCATTGAGATAAAAGTCTTAGTTAATGTTTTCAATGTTTTGTTAATCTCTCTGCAACTCTCACATGGTCGCTCACTGAAGCTAAGCAGTGCTGCGCCCGGTCAGTATCTGGATGTGAGACCACATGAGAAAGCTGGGTGGCTGCCGGAAGTGGTGTTAGTGAGGCCAACGGGGGGCGCTCAACCTGCGGTCTGTGTGGGTCCTAACGCCCCAGTATAGTGAAGGGGACTCTATATTGCTCAGTGAGCACCGTCTTTCGGATGAGACATTAAACCGAGGTCCTGACTCTCTATGGTCGTTAAAAATCCCAGAATGTTCTTTGAAAAAGAGGTTTAACCCTGGCATCCTGGCCAAATCTGCCCATTGGCCTCTGTCCATCATGGCCTCCTAACCATCCCCGTATCATAATTAGCTTAATCAATCTGTCTCCTCTCAATAAGCTGGTGTGTATGGTGTGCGGTCCGACACAAAATGGCTGCCGTTGCGTCATCCAGGTGGATGCTGCACATAGGTTGTGAATAAAGCTCTTTGAGTGTCTAGAAAAGCACTATATAAATGTTAGGAATTATTATTATTAATAATAATAAAAATTAATAATAATTTTCGGTGCCACGGTGGCGTAGTGAGTAGCACGTTTGCCTCACAGCAAGAAGGTCGCTGGTTCGAGCCTCGGTTGGGTCATTTGGCATTTCTGTGTGGAGTTTGCATGTTCTCCCCGTGGTTGCGTGGGTTTCCTCCAGGTGCTCCGGTTTCCCCCACAAGTCCAAAGACATGTGGTACAGGTGAATTGGGTTGGCTAAATTGTCCGTAGTGTATGTGTGTGAATGAGAATGTATGGATGTTTCCCAGAGATGAGTTGCGGCTGGAAGGGCATCCGCTGCGTAAAACAAATACTGGATAAGTTGACGGTTCATTGCGCTGTGGCGACCCCGGATTAATAAAGGGACTAAGCCGACAAGAAAATGAATGAATGAATAATAATTTTAATTATTATTAAAATAAATATGACCAAATTATGCATTTTGTTAATCGTTTTAAAATTATAATTATATGTGTTGGTACTAAACTGATGTGCATAATTATAAGTTTGAGCAATAAAAAAAAAAAAATGATTTGATAAAAAACAACAACAGTGGCATTATGGAAACAAACTGCAATTTGAAGTGTTAGAAATACTAAAACGTAATGAACTTTTGCTAGATAAATGGACTGATGCTGGATAAGTGAATTATGTCACATAGTTATTTTTTTTAACAGACATTTTACCCCTTTAAAAAAATCTATGTGCAACATTCAAAAATAATTGCAGCACAATAAATAAATATATAATAGTTAGATAGATAGATAGATAGATAGATAGATAGATAGATAGATAGATAGATAGATAGATAGATAGATAGATAAATAAATAAATACATTTTATTGTCTGTTTGTCACATTATTATTATTACTATTTTTACAGTGCATGGTGACTTACTCTGTATATTAGTAATTATAACTGTGGGTATGGTAACGCATTTTAACCATATTTAGCAAAAAATATTATTAGAATTAAATCTATGATACAATTAATTTTAAATGAATGACAGGATAAATATCTGCTCTTACGGTCGGGTCTCCTCCGTAGATGACCTGGCCCATGAAGTCGGTGTAGAACACAGCCTGTGCGATCATGGAGAACCAGGTGAGCAGGTGACACACACATAGACGCCACAGCTGAGGCGGCATCTTCAACATGGACAACCACAGGAGTTTGACCGTGGTCTCACTATCACCATCCTCACTCTCTTCATCCTCCTCATTTCTGCGGGATGCAGAGATGCCACCGAGCTGCAGCTTCCGCCGTTCGTGCCGTCTAGTTATTTTGTCGAGGTCATTCAGGCTTCGTGAAGATTTTATCGGGCCGGCCATATTGCCATAGCGTCTTCGCCACTGAAAACCCACACGTCCGTGATAAGAGAAAGTGAATGAGGGCTGACGGTAGAATGAGGGTGTCCGGCGGCGCATTGGGCCATTGTATGGACGCAAGCCAACTTTGCCCTGTTGATTAGGGGCATTCGCTGCTCCATTGATTGGATTTCCAGAAGCAGAAAAGCTTCCGTTTAGAGTTTTGTGAGCTGTGCAAATATGATCTCCATTGCTAGAACAATTCTGTAAGTGATCACCAGAGCACTGATCTGGCTGGTTTGTGTTGTAGTAATGCAGCGTCGCCCCATCATCTTGTACACCCTGATAGTCCTGGAATAAATTTGGTTCTAGGTCGCACAGAAACTGCCCATCGCGATCCAGATCTGGGTCCAGCTCTATGGTTGCATCTGGCATGGCTAAAACAGAGTCGCTTTTACTACGCACCAGGTCAATGTTTAAGAAGTCAGTTGAAAGGTCCCGCTCAGACCGATCATCCTCGTGGGGGGTAAACGGCTCTTCCTCTGGAATAATTTCTAGCTGGGGCAAGAGACGAGTGGATGGGAAGCTGCCATAGTGCTGGACAGGAGCTGTTTTTTCTTCATCCTCGTCCTTCAGTGCGCCTGTCAGGTTGGGGTTGTAGAGACGCTCTTTGATGCTGAAAAGGTGAAGCGTCGCAGAAATGATAAAGATGATGGAAGCGAAGAAAAACAGCACCTGCTCTTGGGCTTTAAAAGCTTGGCCCAGGAAGGTATTGGTCCAGTCCAGTCCTCCAAGCATGTAACCTAAAGCACCTCCAAGCCCTTAAAGACAGGAAGAGTATCACTTTAAACTAGCAAAAATAAAATATACCATATTAATGTAGCTTTCAAGGCAAAACATTTTGTACAATTTACAATACAACCCCTTCCAGTTTTTGTTTCTGGCTATTGCAAATGGTTAAAATTCTACAAGTTTGAACTACATTGAGATACCAATAATAATATTAGTGGGGAAAAAAGAGGAGAAGAACTGGAAAAGTTGGGCTCTAAAATGTTTTAATAGTTCTACAATACAGGCTTGTAAATTTAATGAAAAGATATTTACCTGTGAAAAATTCTGAAGCTTTATGCAAAGTGACCTACATTTGGTGTTGACCACTAAAAATATGTACAATTTGTCTATTTACCTGTCAGGACACAACAGATAACGAAGGGCTTTAAAATGTAAAGATAAGAAAGAAAAAACATGGAAAGAAAAGGTTGTTAAAGGGAAAATTGTCGCATCATTTACTCACCCTTGACTTGTACCAAACCTTTTGGGTGACTTCTTAAGTATTTGTTTTTTCTACTAGGGTTGTCAATTGTTGCAGGCTTTCAACATTCTTAAAAAATCTTCTTTTGTGTTCAACAGAACAAAAAACAACAACAACAATTTTGAAACAAGTCAAGGGTGAGTAAATGAGGGCAGTGCTCCATTTTTGGGTGAACTGTCTCTTTAAAAACAACAATTGCATCTTTCAATATTCATTTTTACCCCCCTGCAAAACTCAATAAAATGCATCCAAGACATTAGATATTTTAAAAAGTTGCAAAAATTTGCTTGAACAAAAATGTAATAAAAACTACAAATTTTTGTAAACTTTTTTTGTTAAAGACCCTTTGATAAATTAAAATTTAAAATAATTTATATTATAGTATTATAAATATTTACCATCACCTTTGTGCCTTCAATGAGTAAAAAAAAAAACAAAAACAAAAAAAAGAGAATTTATTAGTAGCATATAAGTCACTAAACGTTTTTCCGAGTAAAAACTGAATTTGGATTCTGATTAGATCTTTATTAACGCATAATTATCTAATAAAAACAACATTTTTTTTCCTGAGTTGAGTCTTTCACAACTATGACATTAAAGAGCAGAGCATCCCTGTTCCAGTTCCCTCCCAGTCCCAAAATATATACAATACCTGCTGAGAAAGCATGGATATTTAAAGCCACATCCTGTTCCTCGCTATCAGCCACATCCAGGAGGTAAGCTCTGATTGGACCGTCCAAAGCATCAGCACAGAAGTCCAGAACTACCACACCAACAACAGTCAGCACAATCCCCGCCGGCTGTTTACTGGGGACATCACCAAGAGACAGACCTGTTTGACACACACATTTAAACAGACCATGAGTCCTATTTAAACAACAGTACCATGCAATCTGTAGTGTGAATAAAATTACTAATTTTAAGCTAAATAGAAATATATCAAATAATAATGATTACCTATAAGAGATCCGTTGAGAAATAAGGCCAATCCCATTAACAATCCTATACACAGTGCCAAAATGAAGGGTCTCCTCCGACCCCATTTCAAAGTGCAACGGTCACTTGCTGAGCCAATAAGTGGAGTGAAAATTAAACCCAAAATGGGGCTGAGGAACCAGGTTAAGCTGTAATACTGCTCCGGGAGACCTGCAAGGAGAAACAGACATCAGGACCAATTCAATTCCAAGATTTCAGGCAGATTTTTTTCAGTCTAATTTTATTTAAGTGTGGTCTTAGAACTAGTTTACTGTGTTTTTCCTAAAGGTAAAAAATTACCCATCTTTTTACCCATTACCCAAGTTTTCCCCCTTTATCAGTGTGCAGCGTTTCATCAATGCTTAAAAAAAAGGCACCACTCATTGGTCAGCACTGTCGCCTTACAGCAAGAAGGTCGCTGGTTTGAGTCCCGGTTTGGCCAGTTGGCATTACTGTGTGGAGTTTGCATGTTCTCCCCGTGTTTGCGTGGGTTTCCTCCAGGTGCTCCGGTTTCCCCCACAGTCCAAAGACATGCGCTATAAGTGAATTGATAAACTAAACGGCCCAGTGTATGAGTGTATGTGTGAATGTGAGTGTATGGGTGTTTCCCAGTACTGGGGTTGCACCCCTAATAAATAAAGGGACTAAACCGATTGAAAATGAATGAATGAATGAATGATCTATATACTATAGTTTTTTTAACAAGGCAGTATTGATAAAAGTTAAAGCAGCAGATTCTTATTGTGTCTGTGTGCAATTACAATGGTTTTATAGCTGGCGGGTCAAAATTGACCCCAAAGACAACTGTCGTAACGTAAATGTGTACAGCTTTCATTAATTTTTTTTGTTTTTATAATGTTGTTTAATGTTGAAATATTTATCAAACTTCAAGATAAAAAAATAACCTAATTTATAATTTTTTCTTCTGATAAAATGGATAATTTTTGACCAGGAATTCAATTTAAAAAGATGTCTAGCACATTAAAGGTCCCACAAAGTGCTTTGAAACATGCATTTTATTCGATGTTTGACATTAATTTCAACCAAAACATGAAAAGAGGGTGGGACATCTGCAGCTTCTTAACTTTTTTGAAAACAGCCAATAGTGTTTTGTCTAATCACCGCTCTGCGAGTAAGAGTGGTTGAGCTCAAGTGCATCAAATGAAAAGCCAATGAAAAGCGTTTTGAAGTCTGTGGGGCGTGTCAGACACTAGAGAGCATTTAATTGGTTACAAATTAATGAGAAACTGTAGTGTGAGGTGTAGGCATGGGACGATAACCGTAGTCAAGGTATACCACGGTTTGAAAAAGTCAAGGTTTTCATACCACCAAAATTGTCTGTAATACCGTTCCTAAGGTATTATTTCATTCTTTTAAAAATAATTTTATTTTAGTTTTTTTAGGACAACAGCAAACTAATCTCCATTAGAAAAAATATCTAAAGATGCCGTTTTAAATTGTAAAGAAATTGGTGTTATTGAAACTAATGAAGACAGCAGAAGTCAATGTTTCATTGTAATTATTTAGCCTGACATGTTAACTGCTCCAAAATATTATAAATCTTTCAAAAAAAATGTAATATATTGTGTACAAAGAGGTAAAAGTTTTAGTTTTTTTACCCAGACATTTAAAAAGAATATATTTTAGAGCAGTATTCACAATACCATGATACCGTGATATTTTATCCAAGGTTATCATACTGTCAGAATCTTATACCAGCCCATGCCTATGAGCTGTGACGTGAATAAAACCGTTGATCCATTTAGGCGGATGTGGCAAACTACAAGTTTTATATGTCATATATAATTTTTATATCTTCTAAATGCAATTTGTGTCACTGTTTTGGTACACACTAGCTTATAGATATGCTACTGATACTAACATCTAAAAAACTTTAATTTCATGGGACCTTTAACCATCAATTTACAACATTTACAACACTATAAACCTTTCCACATGGAAGATCTAAAAATGTGTCATAGTAATAAAGCAATCGCACTGCCTCTGATAATCAAACGACCGTCTAATGCGATGACTCAGAATACATGAAGAGGTCGTGAGAAAAAGTGAAAAGGATTTTTTGGGATGACTCAGTGAGGATGGAATTTTCCATGCGTCCAACATTTTCTAGTCAGGCATGCAGAACTCGTGCCAGCATTGATGACATGTTAAATCCAAACACTTGATTACTCAAGTGAAACTCAATTGTCAGACTTCTCCTTTTCATAAGAGGAGAATGCGCAGGTCATGTGTGAAGTGGGCTGATGACTGAGAATGTGAGAACAGAAAGTGCAGACAACAGACGTATCACATGTCCACTTCACAAATCATAGCTCTTGGGCTTTTCAGATCAACATCTATCCAACAACAAGCTAGCCGGATCAGTTTAGGGTGCAGCATGAAGTAATGAAGTAATCAGCTTGTATTATAAAGCAATAACACTCAGTGTTAGAACTCTCAAGGGCCAGAACTTAAAGAAATGGTTTTGTCAATACACTGAATTTAATCTACCACAGGAGAGGATTTTATCCGTTTTACTTTAAAAACAGCCTCTGGTTGATGGCCTATTAAACCACACTCAAAATTTCAATTATTTTACCTATTTTCATCAAGAAGGCTATTTAAGATTTTGAAGCGATGCATATCTTTTTCCGAAACAATTCCTATTAACGTGACAAAACAGAGTGATTTAGGTTCAATTACACTAAATCTGCTGGGAAAATGGCTTTTTGAAGTTACATGTTTTTTTTATGGCTTGTTAAATCTATGGTAGATGTTTTTGGTATGAGATCAGAGGGCCTTCAAAGCAATTCAAACCTTTTGTTATATTAACCCTGCAGTTTCCTGAGAGGATCTGTTGACATTGATCTTATTCAAAATGGACTAAAAAGCTAGAGAATGTGTGAGTGTGCACATTCCTCTTTCTCTGCATTCCATGCAAATGCCACCTCAAGCATTTTTGCATGCTACTGTGGAAACAAGCATCCCTCCAGCTTACTACTACGACAGAGGGTTTGCATTGGAATAACATGCGATTCCCGCCAGATGTACAGAAATGTCCCCGCTGAATGAAAATTAATTGTTTTTAAGCATAAAATGAATAATAATAATACAAAAAAAATCATTCCATAAATATAAAGTGCCAACTAGAGCAAAATGTATGCAAGAGACGATGCAATGTACCAATTATAAGATGTTTTCACGTTTGACTAGGAGGTGGTTTTTGTCAAATTAAATTTGTACACACTTGGTGAGATGATTTTGACTTGTTAGTGTTTTATAGTTTATATGCGATTCTGCCTGTGTGTTTTAACTGACTTTTAAATTAATTGATTATTATTGTTTAAATTTTGACCTGTCCAGGGAAAGCAGGTGGAAAATAACAACCTGCTACAACCTGACACAATGCATCGTTCCTTTTTGAGGTTAATGTAGTTTTTGTGCATGTCCCTGTTAAATAAATTTATTCGTTTATTCATTAACTCAATTTTGATTGCATCAGACTTTTCATTTTAAACAGATAAATGACATCAAAAGTTAAGAATGGTTTTGTGGAATGTTTGCAGAATATTTTCGCATTTACCATTAAAGTCAGTTGTGTTCAAAGAAACATTGGAGCCCACTGGCTTTCCTCTAAAAAAAAAGAAAAAAAAAAAAGAAGCCCTCTAGATACGTTTTCCAAATAAAAAAAATTAACTCAATCATTCATTAATTTTCTTTTCGGCTTAGTCCCTTTATTAATCCGGGATCGCCACAGCGGAATGAACCGCCAACTTATGCAGCATTTTTGTTTTACGCAGCGGATGCCCTTCGAGCCACAACCCATCTCTGGGAAATACATTGTCATTCACACACATACATATAGACAATTTAGCTTAGACTGTGGGGGAAACCGGAGCACCTGGAGGAAACCCACACAACCACGGGGAGAACATGCAAACTCCACACAGAAATGCCAACTGACCCAGCCGGGGATCGAACCAGCGACCTTCTTGCTGTGAGGCGAACGTGCTACCCACTAGGCCACAGTAGCGCCTTTTAACTCAATCATAAATTCAAAATGTTAAATCATATGCGAATAAGACACAGTTTCTATCTAGTAAGCTATAAAGAACTTCCGTAACTTCCTGATAAACTCACCCCAGATAAATCTAAGAAAAAACGGTTAGTTTCTGCAATAGGAAAAGCCACTGCATTTCTTTTCCTTTTCTGTACGTGAACCTATTTGCTCTTCAAAGCACAAAGTTGAAACACATTTAATATGCGTGATAAAATAAATTAACTGGTGAGTTATTGATTGTGCGCTGATGAATTGTAAAAGTTTAATTGTAGTTTATGTGCATGTCTTATTTCTTTTACTCTTTGTATTTTTTAAAAACTTGATTTTGTATCTGACTTGTTGTTTGTGGCGTTTAGTTTTTGCGAAGCACATTGCTCAATGGGGCAGCATGTGGCTCAGTGGATAGCACTGTCGCCTCACAGCAAGAAGGTTGCTGGTTCAAGTCCCGGCTGGGCCAGTTGGCATTTCTGTGTGGAGTTTCCCCCACAGTCCAAAGACATGCACTATAAGTTGAAGGGCATCCGCTGTGTAAAACAGATGCTGGAATAGTTGGCGGTTCAAATACCTCTGAAATAGAGACTAAGCCAAAGGAAAATGAATGAACATTGGTCAACTTGGGTTGTTTTTAATAGTGCTATATAAATAAATTGCCATTGTCATTCTTATCAGGTAAAATATGATCAATCAGATAAGTCAGACATTAATTTTCACTCAGCCAACAGACATATTAAAGGCACGATTAGATTTCTGATGAAATGTTTGTCATACTGGTTGATTACTAATACTAACCAAGCTGCAACAGCACAGGAGTGACAAGTGCGGTCTCCATGGCGTAGCAGAACTCCCTCCCGAACATGACAGCACCGTGCATCACCCATAGCCTCTTGGGAATGAGGGTCACAGAATTCTCACTGGATGAGTCCTCTGACATCTCCACGTCCTTCTCCTCTGCAATTTGTCCACCGTTTGCTTCTTTCTCCTGCATCGCTGCCAGCTCCAGCACTGGAACAGACTCGTTGACAGCGTTTTTGGGTGCCATTCTGGCCTGCATAAACAGAGCTGTTTTGAGGTCTTGATCCAGAAACGGTTCCACTCACCCCTCACAAATCCAGATGCTATTCTTTCCAGAGCTCCAATCCGATCTTTCATAATCCACAGAAGCTTTCTTCTGAACTCTTTCAACTCAATCTATATATCTTAGGTCTAACGGCTGTTACAATGAACGCCAGTCCATATAGAGCTTTGTTGTAAATTACAAGTCAAGTTTTCATGAGCGGAAAAAGGGAAAAGAGAGAGGGAATGGAGAGCAGAACAGGTGGATGTTCCTCTTTGTGCCTCCATGGAATTACTTATTAATCTAAAAAAAAAAAAGAGAGAGATAGAATCAGCGACGGAGGAATGGAAATCTTGGCTTTAACAACAAACATCCAGTGAGAGATCAAAGCAGTGGAAAAATGTCAGTGAAAAACAAGTTGGGAAAAATCCTGGCATTGCGACAGTAAACATGATTTCTGCAGAACTTATTTGGACTAGCTATAATCCCTGGAGAAGGAAGAATGAAATATTAAAAGTGACTAAAATAGGGAAAAGGGACTGACAAGTTGGTAGAATGTAGATCCTTATTCCTTAAAGAAGCTCTTAAAGCCTTAACTCATAAACATTTATGAGTCATTTATGCACTCTACACACACACACACACACACACACACACACACACACACACACACACA
>CAIGQQ010032566.1:1010295-1030355 GCA_903798035.1 Danio albolineatus
AGTATATCTCTGTTTATATCATAATAACTTTATTAAAGATATTAGTAATTAGTTAAAGTTATTAGTAACTCATAAAGTTAAAACTGGGCTGCACAATGGTGCAGTGAGTAGCATGTTTGCCTCACAGCAAGAAGGTCACTGGTTTAAGCCTCAGCTGGGCCAGTTGGCGTTTCTGTGTGTAGTTTGCATGCTCTCCCTGTGATTGCGTGGGTTTCCTCCGGGTGCTAAGGTTTCCCCCACAAGTCCAAAGACATGCGGTACAGGTGAATCGGGTAGGCTAAATTGTCCGTAGTGTATGAGTGTGAATGAGTGTGTATGGATGTTTCCCAAGGATGGGTTGCAGCTGTAAGGGCATCTGCTGCGTATAAAACATATGCTGGATAAGTTGGTGGTTCATTCTGCTGTGGCGACCCCAGATTAATAAAGAGACTAAGTCGAATAAAAAAAGAAATGAATAAAGTTAAAACTAACAATCTTAACTTTGAAGCAATAATTATGTGAAAGACGCGAAATAAATAAACTTGAATTTAACTGAATCTGCCAAATCTTATTTTTTTCTTAATTCTCACTTTACCCCATGCAATTACAAGTAGAAATTTTGCAGTTCTGTTTGTAAAAAACAAAAAACTAAAATAATTTTGAGATCATCATCACAGTTACCTCTTTAAAATATATCGTCACCTTAGAATTATAAGGTTCTATCTGACATGTTTGTCAAAATTGAGTTATTGACATATTCTTATTAAGAATTTATTTACATTATGGGATGTTTTTATAGAAGTTGTTTACATATTAAGACTTTTTATTTAAAAAACAAAAGTTACACACATACTGTTTGCTATGGAATGCAAAAACTTTGAAGCTCAATATCTCAAAATCATCCAGAATGCAGATAGAACCTTGCAATACCAAGGTGACGATATGTATAAATACTCTACTGGAAATGGGCTTCCATATTAATTCCCAAATAATATGAATACTATAATTAATATAATATACATTTATATTTCACTTCAGTAGAGCAACAATAAAACAGACAAAGTATAAATATTCACATGTCTTCAGGATCCCTCACTATAATCCTTGGCATAACAAAAATTACAAACCCTTTCCTGTAAATTGATCAAATAAATGCTGTTGTATATCATAATAGCACATTTGTATGGTCATTGTAGTTAAACTAACAAGTCGCAAAGTTGCAGTCTCATAAAATCTACGTCAAGCTATTTACAGTTTGCAGAGAAACAATCACGAATTCCAGTGGTTTGACATTGTAATGCCAACCATCTGAATCCCACACTGTTCACATGTGAGTTCTCATGCAGATCGGCTGTTCATATTCATTCTTTTCCCATTATCCAAAGCAATCACTGCCCCCGAAGCCTTGGAGCTCTTCTGGATGCTCGCAACGTCTCCACTTGTCTGCTCTCTCTCCGTCTTCCTGAAAAACCTCTTCATAGTCGACTGAAAGTTGCTAGTGACGAAACAGTAAACCACAGGATCCAAGCAGCTGTTGAGGCTGCTGAGAGTCACGGTCACGTGATACACAATCACATGATGAGGAAGATCTGGGTGGAAATAAAAGAGAACCTGACGGACATGAAACGGTGTGAAGCAGATGGTAAAGATCACTAAAACGGTCGACAAAAGCTGCATGGCCTTCATACGTCTGTCGCGACTCTGCTGCATAAGGCCCGGACTGGAAAGAGCGCACACTATTCGTATGGTAAACACTACGATGATTACCATTGGCAAGAAGAACTCAAATATGGTCAGTGCAAAGAGTTTCGAAAGACCAGAGTGCTTGAACGCCGTTGTCAAAAGCGAATACGTCACAACAATGGCGAACAACCAAATGCAAACGCAAACCGCTTTGGCTATAGTGGGGTTTCTCCATTTTCGTGACGCTTCCGTTTGAACGATGGCTAGGTAGCGGTCCACGCAGATGCTGGTGAGGAAGAGGATGCTACAATACATGTTGACGAAGTAGCTAAATATGTGCATGTAGGAGCAACTGAGGCATTTTCCTCCACTGTAGTAGAGCACGATGCGAGTAGGCAGCGAAAGGTTGACCAGTAGATCCGTCACTACCAGGTTAATGGTGTAGATGACCGATGTGGTTTTGGGTTTGGTTCTGTAGCAGAAAACGTACAAAGCCAGACTGTTGAGGGTCATGCCGACCATGAAGATGAGGGTGTTGATGACCACCAGGGCAATCCATAGACTGTAGAAGTCATTATAGAGGCCCTCGTCTAAGTGGGCCAGTCTGTGAAGGTAAGGTTCAAGGTTTGGTAGAGAAGCGTTAGTGGTGAGAGGAGGAATCAGTGTTGAGGTGAGGTTGAGGTTTGATGAACCCTCGGTATGGGTCATCTCTGTGGTTTGGATGCTGGATCTGGGGGAAGAAAGGTCAAATTGTGATTACATAAGAAGAATTTTAAACATGCAGTCAGTTTCTGTGGTTATGGGTTTTGTATGGTAGGTCATAAAAATATATGACAGTTTTAAAGCGAGACACAGAAGGCATGTGCCTGTCGATCTTATGTTTTTGGATCTTTTGGTCCAAAAATTTGGGATTTTTTTAGTCTAATGGAAACCACACAATATTCAATTTTAAATGTTTGTTCTATTCTGAAGGTTTTTAACAGAGGGATATGTCTACACTTAAGATTGTATTTTGGTGTAGTATTTGCTAAAAATCCTTTAATTTTATTTGTTCCCATGGTTGGGAACAAAGAGAAAATTAGGATTTTTTTTAACCACTTAACTTTTTTGTGTGTGTTCAGATGGCAAATGTACAAAAACTAGTCTCGAACTGCTCAAATTAAGTCAACTATTTAAAAAATATTAAATTATTTTGCCAAAATAGTCCTCTGAGTCACTAGGGGGTTAAAAAGGCTGTCAAAATTATCGCGTTAATGCATGCCGATTAATTTGAAATATTTAAACCGTTAAAAAAAATGAACACAGTTTTTTTAAATTTCCTGTTATGGCCGACGTGTGTTCAGGGCCGATGCGTCCATAGAGGCGACCTAGGCGGCCGACAAGGGTGGCAGAATAGTGAGCAAACCCCCCGGTCCTCACTTTAATCCGCGACACCTACCCCCTCCCTCCCGGTCCTCAGGTTCATCTGCAAAATGAGGGCGGCGTGATCACCGTTCGCCTAGAGCACCAGTTCAGCTTGCTCCAGCCCTGCGTGTGTTTAATGAGCAAAGGAATATGGATAAAGGATAATATGGATAATATGCATCCATGTAAATGTACTCAGTGAAAGTGCCAGATGATGTCGCAAGCTGTCAAAGACAGCCCATTCCTCTCTAAGTTGATTCCAAGCACCCTCAAATGTTTCATTAAGTTTGACGTGTTTCCCCCCTACACGCAACTTCTGTAAAGTGTCTGCTTCACGTTGCTTTATCAGAATCCTTGCTTGAGAAATACAGCCATACTTTAAGAACCGTAGTCGTGCGTGGTGATGATTTGAGGGGAGTGCACTGTACTGCACGCACTCTCTCTCTCTGCCTGTGTGTGTGTGTGTGTGTGTTGTCACCCGATAATGTCAATAGACTGGCCTGTCTTAGCAACTGGCTTAAGGAGGACTAAGCAAAATTGTTTCTACTTTATAATTAATGTTCTCAACTCGCAAAACAACTTTACAATGAACACAATTGTTTGTATTCAATACTTTATTATTATCATTTTTTTCTTCCAATTTCCATATTTGCAATGCCTGTATTTTGGATTTTTTTGTAGTTCACTTAGAATCCAACATGGAAATAATTTTTGTTTGTTATTGGCATTGATTGTTTTAAAATTCAAATGGCACTTACATACCTGTGTTTTTATTTCTGTAATAAATACGTCTTTTCGTGATTAATCATGATTAATGACAAACAAAAGTGTGATTAATTAGTTAATTTTTTTAATCAATTGACAGCCATATATATATTTTTACATACACACATAGCAGTGCGATAAGACTGTATATTGCCACTGATAGGACACTGATGGTTCACTGACTGTTTACTGATGGGCCTGCGTCCTCAAGCCAACACACGCCTTCCGCCAGTGCTGATATACAGCCATATCGCTCTGCTAATTGTTGATATTGCTCATATATTATATACAAATATAAATAAATATATATATTTGCCCTAGTGTCTCATCAGTGACACTATACAGCCTTATCGTACTGCTACAAGTGTGATATTGCATTTAAACAACAGTTCGATGATGCATGATTGTGTATATAAAAAAGAAAATCAAACACGGAGAGTTTTTTCAAAAACTTGCAATACAAAAGTTAGTAATTGTTAACATAATAAATCAAATCTAAATCTGGTGTTGACTGTTTTCATTTTACCCTACTCAAAAAATTATGCTTGCTTAGCTTACTGTTTGTTCAAACTACTTATTTAAAATAAGTAAATGAGCAGTCTTACTTACTAGACTAGCCTGGTACCTTTTGAGTTTTTTTCCCTTCACTTTTGTCAATTAGTGACAATTTTTTTTTCTTGCCACTGTCGCCACTGGCTTGCTTGGATTGGGACTTGTAGAGTTGCACATTGATGGATCTGCTCTTCAGTGTCAGACCTTTCAGCAGTGAAAGTTATATCACACTGAACTGAACTAAACTGAACCTCAACCCTGATATCTGGACTTTACTAGAACGTCTATGCTAAGCTGGTTTGACACAATCTACATTGTAAAAGCGCCATAGAAATAAACATAAATTGAACTGAATTAAAATGAGCTAAAACACAATTCTTGAGATTTTTAAAATTGTTTTGAGACAGCTTAATGGTTTTATGCTTAATTCGCTTAAAGTTGTCAGAACTAATAAGTTAACCTAATTCTTTCATGTTTCCCAGCACAAATTGATTGTGTGGAACCCAGCATTTTTTTTAACATTGTATTCACCTGCAGTGTCTCGCATTTAAAACTGTGTGCGTCTCAGCATCTCAAAGCCTTGTCACATGGTACAATGTGGCATCATGGAAAATTGCCTGCAAAAACAAATATGCTCTCCTTCTATCGCAGGAAGAACGAGTCTGATAAACAAACAGCCTGGAAGCGAAGAGGTGCCTACGGTCTGGCACAGTTCACAACGAGATGTGTTTATCATTAAGACTAATGGGAGGGATATTTGTTTGGATACTGAGATTCGTGGGAATAGACGTCCATCGCACTGTTGCGCAAATGAATCCTGAGCAGCGTCTGAAAGCGTCAGACTTCTGGCTCTTCTGCCTGTTTATTTACTTGGTTCTCTGCTCAATTTACATCTTAATTGAAAAGGCAGAACAATATACAATATTTATTGACCGAAATGAAGTTGTTTAGACATCAGGGATGAAGCTCGACTAAATGAATTTTAAATATTTAAAGAAGGTCACGCTCTGTTGCATAATTAAAATGAATCCTCACTCAATAACCTTTGACTAAGACAAGAAACAGCAGGTGAATGGGGTAAAAAACTAACTATAGAGCTCAACAGTTGATTTATTATATTAATAGTTGTGTACATAGTTTTGTCTGTTTTCAAAGATTTTATGTTATATTTATATAGCACAAAAGCCTGAATATTGCATAAATGTTAATTAAATTTTTTAGTGTCAAAGAAAATTTTCAGAGGGAGTTTTAGAATTGTCTTTTTATTACTTCATAATTGCTAAAATAAATGGTCACACTTTATTTTGATGGCCCGTTGGGGTTAGGGTTAGTGTAAGTTGACATGTACTTGCAAAGTTTCTTATACTCAGTTAAATGTCTGTTGAATGTCAGTATCAACAGATATTAAGAAGACAGTCTACTAATTCTCAAATGGACCATTGAAATAAAATGTTACCAAATAAATATATATTTTTATTCATTAATTATATTTAAATAAGTTTAATGTACAATGTAATGCAGGTTTAATCGAGCAAATTATGTATGAACAAATTCCTCCTTAACAGTAAGTGTTGCTAAAGTGCAAATGTATGGCTCAGTGCAGGAAAAAAATACAATTAAGTATTGAAAGTGAAATCTACAGACATAAACTGTAATAACCTGTGGCGTGAGAATGTATTTGGGATGTTTTCCTTAAATTAAACAACAACAACAACTATGAAAAAAACCTTGGGTTTTTTTTTCTGATTCTTTTGCAGTTTCACAGTGACACTGAAAGTCCACATGAAGTGATACAAAAGGATGACGATTGAAAAGCGAATAAATTGTTTGTGAGAGAGAGAGAGAGAGAGAGAGAGAGAGAGAGATAGTGAGAATTATTGAATTATTGCTCCTGTCTAGAAAAGTATATTGGTCATCAAAAACCTGAATCTCAGATTTAAAGGGATTGCCGTTCTCCAAGACATCAACAAAACTAATGGGCCTCTCTGAGAGACAGTGATGCATTAATGCTGTCCAAATAAATATCCCTGTGTGAGTCCCGGCACAGCTTTTGATGTATGCCAAAAACATGTTTTCCAAAGATACAGGAACATTTGGGAAAGTCAGAATGTAGTCACATCCAAAATATTATGAAAACAGATATTTATAACATATTTTTAAATAGAAAAAATGCAGAAAAAAATAAAATAAAAGAGAGAGAAAGACGTTTAGCATATGGTAAATGACTACAGAAATTTAACAAAAAAATTCAACTGGGAAATTTGAATTTTAACCTGAACATAAATGTCTAATAACACACAATAATACATTGACTATAATTAATTAATAGTGTATAAATAATTCTATTATAAATTTAAATGAACTTTCTGAGTTGTATTAATTACAAAAAATAATTACATAAAAATCAACTGGCAATGAATTACATATATTTTAATAGGTTAAAAAAGTTCATAAAGACTTAAAATTGCAAGGCAAACATGACATGATAAGAAAGGTTTATAATATATATTGTACAGAACAAAAAACAAATATGACTGCTTACCTACACATGTGGAAAGACGCCGTTGATCTGGAGTGTCAAACAGAAATGTTAAAATGAGGGCCAACGATCTGACACTCAAACGTATTTTATTCACCTAAAATACACCAGAAAGAGCCTTAAATGATGCAAAGCAAATCCCCTGTGCGAAAAACATGCTGACCATCTTCACCTCGAAGAAGCAGGAGAAAGTCAGTCTCCCAAACTTATCTGTGCTGCATGTCTCTTTTCTGCCTCTTTCTGTCTGTTCCACTCTTTTTTTGTTTCCTTCCCTCCCTTCATCCTCTGGCTCACAGGAAGCTGCAGTTAGTTTGGATAAACCCTGACATCACAAACACTGGATTCTGGGTTGTAATATGCCTCAATTAGATTTTTTCACAGTGGGTCACTAAAATAATATTCAACATACTTAAAATAAAATGTAGACTTTCTTGGAAAAAAAAAATGTTTTGATTACCGGATTAGCTCTATAGAGGGCAGTGTGCGAATTGAACAAAATTCATACACTCACCGGCCAATTTAATAGGCACACCTGTCCAGCTGCTTTTTAACAACCTAATCACATGGTAGCAACTCGCAGCACTTAGTCATGTAGACATGGTCAAGGCAATCAGCTGCAGTTCAAACCAAGCATCAGAATGGTGAACAAAGGGGATTTAAGTGACTTTGAACTTGGCATGGTTGTTGGTGCCAGATGCGCTGGTCTGCTGATCTACTGGGATTTTCACGCATAACCATAGGGTTTACAGAGAATGGTCCGACAAACAGAAAATATCCAGCGAGTGGCAGTTCAGTGGGCGCAAATGCCTTATTGATGCCAGAGGTCAAAGGAAAATAACCAGACTGGTTCCAGCTGATAGAAGAGCAACAGTAACTCAAATAACCACTCGTTACAGCCGAAGAATGCAGAAGAGCATCTCTGAATGCACAACACATCCAACCTTGAGGCGGATGGGCTACAGCAGCAGAGGACCACACAGAGTGCCACTCCTGTCAGCTAAGAACAGAGAACTGAGGCCACAATTAGCACAGGCTCACCAAAATTACACAATAAAAGATTGGAAAAACGTTACCTGGTTTGATGAGTCTCAATTTCTGCTGCGACATTCGGATGTACGGTCAGAGTTCGGCATCAACATCATGAAAGTATGGATCTATCCTGCCTTCTATTAACAGTTCAGGCTGGTGGTGGTGGTTTAATGGTGTCGGGATATTGTCTTGTAGCAATTATGGACCATGTCCATCCCTTTGTGACTACAGTGTACACGTCTTCTGATGGCTATTTCCAGCAGGATAACATGCCATGTCATTTTCAGGTGCATTTTCACTGTACTCAAATGGCCTCCAAGGTCACCAGATCCCCAATCCAATAGCACATCTTTGGGATGTAGTGGAACGGGAGATTCGCATCATGGATATGCAGCCGACAAATCTGCAGCTACTGCGAATCTGCATACAGACAGGAGGTGGAGCGGCTAGCT
Organism: Danio albolineatus; assembly: GCA_903798035.1. NCBI lineage: Eukaryota > Metazoa > Chordata > Actinopteri > Cypriniformes > Danionidae > Danio > Danio albolineatus. Next base: position 1,018,699 of record CAIGQQ010032566.1, read on the forward strand.
TTATGGTGCAGTTACAACAATCTGGAGCTGAACACGCTCAAAACGGTGGAGATGATAGTGGACTTCAGGAGAAACCCCCCTGCACTCCCCCCGCTCACCATCATGGACAGCACTGTGGCTGCAGTAGATCATTCAGGTTCCTGGGCACCACCATCTCTCAGGATCTGAAGTGGGACACTCACAAAGCCCAGCAGAAACTGTACTTCCTCCGTTAGCTGAGGAAGTTCAAACTGCCACAGGAGCTGCTCGTGCAGTTCTACTCAGCTGTCATCCAGTCCATCCTCTGCACTTCAATCACCGTCTGGTTCGCCTCAGCAGCCAAATCTGACCTCCGTAGACTACAGCGAATAGTCCGGACTGCTGAACGAATCACTGGCACTACCCTTCCTACACTTCAAGAACTGTACTCTTCCACAGTGAGTAAAAGGGCTCGCAAAATCACCCTGGACGCCTCGCACCCAGCACACTTCCTGTTTGAACTGTTACCGTCTGGCCGGCGCTACAGAGCACCGAGCACAAAAACTGCCAGACACAAGAAAAGTTTCTTTCCTCAGGCCATCTACCTCATGAACAGTTAATATTTCTCCTATTGTGCAATAAATGTGCAATACTTTCTCACACGCATTTGTACACAGCACCTTATAATATACAATGCAATACTTTTCCTTACGCATTTGTACACAGCACCTTTTAACAATATATAATGCAATACTTACTCTTTTGCACACAGCACCTTATAACCTGTATATTTATAACAAATCTGTACATACATTTCAACATCCAGATCGTTGGACTGCATCTCTGTTTAATGTCTATTGTCTTCTTTTATAATATTTATTCTGTGTTGTCACTTGTCACTTTATGTACACTGGAAGCTTCTGTAGCCAAAGCAAATTCCTTGTGTGTGTGAAGCACACTTGGCAATAAAACTGATTCTGATTCTGATGCTATCGTGTCAATATGGACCAATATCTCTGAGGAATATTTCCAGTACCTTGTTGAATCTATGCCAACAAGGATTAAGACAGTTCCTAAGGCAATAGTGGGTCCAATCTAGTACTAGTAAGGTGTTCCTAATAAATTTTGCCAAACGGTTACGTTTGCATTCCCACACTGATTTTTAGAAGGACGAGCATAAAATATCACACTCACTGTTTACTGTAGGCCAAGAACTTTTGCTCAAGCATACGCGTGTATGAAAACACACGCTATGAGTCTAATTTGATTAGGCTGTATGAAGATACAAACACTTAATTTACAAAAAAATGTCTTTTGAAGGCTAAATCTGCACAACTGCCCGTTTTAGACTACCGACTGAATATTTTCCCTCACCCCTGCTCGGCGTGATCATGCATTGGAAATGGTATGAACTATTATGGTGGTCAAATGTATTTAGGCTATTATTTATATATATAGTCTTGGATACTGTCTTTTCAGACAGTTTTAATTTCCATAGAAAAATGAGAAATGCTACAAAATTAGCAATAAAGTTTGATGAAATGTCTTAAACAGCATATAAATTCAAACCTTATTCTCTTATTTAGACACTACAGTTCATTAACGTAAGTGAGCATAGCAAAATAAACTGTGAGTATTACACCCCAAAAACTCGTGAAAAAAGCAACATAGTTGCTGCAGAAGTTTTTCCCGGAAAAATCTTGAAGATAAGGTTTGTATGAAGCTTGACGGCAAAGACAGAGACGTGAACCAACAACCTATCACTAGCTTTGTAAATATTGTCATACTAACAGTTGGCTGGTTTGTTTTTGGTTGATTGTAATCCATATTGTACCTTTCTATCAAAATAATCTAACATTATCCAGATTAATTTGTTCTGACACTTTAACTCTGAGCTCTTGAAATATTTTATTACCATTTTCTAAACTATAGGGAATAAACTGTGATAATGTGAGAAATGTTGAAGGTGTCACATAATTTTTGACATGACTGCATATATCTAAGACTTTCCTAAGATATTTTAAGAGGTGTCAGAATGGCAGAAAGATAGCAGGAATGAAAGAGCAGGATGTATTAATATGTTTTTTCCACATTTCCTGTCTGGACACTCATCCATCAGCATCTGCCAGAGATCCGTCCTGATGTTTCCGAAATTTCTCCAACCAAAGATATAAAGTCTGTAAGCTGAAATATGGCCAAGAGTGACTTTGAATCATCGGGACTGTGTTCTGTCCTTTGTCTCAACAGGGTTTAACAGCATTTGAAACATGTGAATTATATTTGTAGGTGGCATTTACAGTACGCTCGTAAACTCTTGAAAGTTACACACACACTGTATTCAGTAGGACTTTGAGCTCCGGTGGTCACTAAATAACAGCTGTCAACCATTAAAGAATGCTGTCTGTGTGGAGATGTTGTTTTAAAAGTCAAATTGTAACTTCAAACCAATTCTGATCTGGATGTCCTGGATGACCCTAATGAATATTTCAAACAGGAGAATTCTGATTAAGTGTTTTTTCCTTTTTCTTTTCCAGAAGTAGGTCAGTAGGTGGATGGGTTAGATCAAATCTGAAGGGTCATGAATCCATCACAACAACATAATCAAATCTTTTCTATCTAGATGTAACATAAGGGCATCGAGCCCAGAAACCAAATCACACTGTAACGCTACACTCACTGGCCACTTTATTAGGTATATCCGTCCAACTACTCGTTAACGCAATTGTATGATCAGCCAATCACAACGCAGCAACTCAATGCATTTAGGCATATAGACATGCTCAAGACAATCTGCTGCAGATCAAACAGAGCATCAGAATGGGGAAGAAAGCTGATTTAAGTGACTTTGAATGTGGCGTGGATGTTAGTGCCAGACTGGCTGATATGAGTATTTCAGAAACTGTTGATCTACTGGGATTTTCATGCACAACCATCTCTATTGCTTACAGAGCATGGTCCAAAAAAAGAGAAAATATCCAGTAAGCGGCAGTTTTGTGGGCGCTCCTGTCAGCTAAGAACAGGAAACTGAGGCTACATTTCACACATGCTCACCAAAAATAGACAATAAAAGATTGGAAAAACGTTGCCTGGTTTGATGAGTCTCGATTTCTGCTGCGACATTTAGACGGTAGGGTCAGAATTTGGTGTCAACAACAAGAAAGCATTGACCCATTTTGGCTGGTATCAATGTTTCAGGATGGTGGTGGTGGTGGTGTATTGGTATGGATATTTTCTTGGCATACTTTGAGTCCATTAGTAAGAATTGAGCATTGTGTCAACGCCACAGCTTACCTGAGTATTGTTGCTGACCATGTCCATCCCTGTATGACCACAGTGTATCCATCTTCTGATGGCTACTGCCAGCAGGATAACACGCCATGTCATAAAGCGCGAATCATCTCAGAATGGCTATCCTCAAATGGCCTCCAAAGTCACAAAATCTCAATCCAATAGAGCAGTGGTTCTCAAGCTTTTTCCTCTAAGTTCAGCCTCAGAAGAAAATTGTCTCTCCAAGTACTACCATAATAACTGGTATTAAAGTACAGTAGCATAGTAGGCCTAATTAAGCAGCTACAGCACTGCACAGTTCAAAAACGAGGCAGATTAATTCTTCTAATTAAGAATATTTATTATTGTCAGCCACTTAAATAGAAGGTTTAGCCTATTAAAATCCATTTACTGATCACATCAGTGTTATGGTACACGTCAAAGGGTTAAAAGTGTGTTCGTTTTTTTACTCAAATTATTCACCAATTCCTCCGCGTACCACTAGAAGGACGCTCGTGTACCACTAGTGGTACATGTACCACAGTTTTAGAACCACTGCAATAGAATAGAGCACCTTTGGGATGTGGTGGAACAGGAGATTCGCATCATAGACAAATTGAGGTTATCATGTCAATATGTCAAAATCTCTGAGGAATATTTCTAGTACCTTGTTAAATCTATGCAACCAAGGTTTAAGGCAGTTCTGAAGGCAAAAGGTAGTCCAACCCAGTATTAGTAAGTTATACCTAATAAAGTGGCCGGTGAGTGTACATAACCTATGCAAATTAAGGTAAAAAGATGACTTGTTAGAACACTTTTGAAAAATCAAGGTTATTAATTACCATTGATTGTTCAATGATTGTCTGTGAAATCCTCCATTTCACAAAACCTATTTATTTTAAGAGTTAAGGGTTATTAAACTTAATTCTGACCGATTCTGACTCTATATAAGGGTTATGAATTTAAAAAGTTACCAATTACAGTTTCTTTCTTTAATTTTTATTGAAATTCTCTACTTCGTGTTTTTTCATAAATATCAAATTGAGGCAAGTTGTTAGATTTTAAATTGTCATACATCAACGTAAATTTCGGTATTTGTCGTTGACCAGAACAATGGTTTCATTTTTAGATGAATGGCTTCATAATTTTAACATTCAGTATTTATCATTGTCCATCCTCACTTTCACTGTATATGGGGAAAACATGGTTTTAAAATGCTTTACCTCTTGAACAAATGGAAGTTACCACAGGGCAGAAGAAATTGAAACAACCCAACAACAATTCTCGATATTTCTGATCTGGGTGTGAACCTATAGATTTTATTAGGAAAACACAAAACAATCATACAGTTAATGTCTTAATAGCACTAAATGCTGATTTGACAACTCACAAATTATGGAAATTTTCAATTGCTCCAGCACACCAATACGAATAGCAATTGTGACATGATTTAAGGAAAATGTATTATTCATATTTAAATTAGGTCATAGTTTTGAGTTCTGACACTTTTAAAATTGTATGAAGCTAATGTTGTTGGCCTATCTCCATTTCATGGCCTTACTGACCATGTTTACATTTATACAGAAATATATCTAAAATTATACAGGCACTGAATGGGTATAAAAACCGGGATATACACCCTTTTGTAAGATAAGATAATTCACATTATACACTGAGTTGTGTGATTATGGCTTAAAGTGTTTGGGTGGGTTTAAAACCAAGTGCTTGATATGAACCACCATTTTGACTGCCTGACAGGACTACGCTGTAAGTGAACGGCATGAATACAGGACAATTATCTGCTGAGTGCAGAAAAATACTGTATAGCATAGAACTGAACACTGGGTACCTGTTTCAGAGCGGAAAAACGTCATCTCCTCCCTGCTGGATAATACATCAATGTCTCTGTTTCTCCTCTAGTGCAGCTACAGAAACAGAAGTGACAGTTCAGAGAGCGCCCTGCAAATGACCCACACGCCTGAAGTCATTTTACCAAAGTAAGGGCGTAATTTGTAGAAAGATGAAGGTGAGGTAACAACCCCCTATCTCCACCCAATAAGTTTAGTTATCAGAAGAATGTGTATATTTTGTATAAACAAATAATAATTAAATCTAATTCCATTGAGAATTTGTAATTAAAGGAGGCTTACCTTTAATTAGGTCGATTTGTGCTGTCCAGAACAGTATAAGTAATAAAACGAGTTCTGTGAGAGATGTTTGATAATATTATAACCTAAGTTTAACTTTTTTCAACATTAAATAATTTATATACCATCCATGGCCATTATTCAATATACCGGTACTCGTGTTTCAGTTGATTCAATCTAATTTGCTTTATTTTATTTAATCTTTAATGTGTAGATTATGTGGTCACATTAAAAATGCAAAGAGCAGTTCGTTCATGATGGAATTATTGATGGTCTTTAAGCACCACCTACTGCTAGAGAATAAATTAACATTGTTATTCAGCCTGCCTACTGTTTGTTTTGTTTTCTGCATGTGTATTTAATGTAGCATAATTTCACATTATGTAGCATAGTCAAACCATTGTGTTTTAATTCATATTTTGAAATTGGGTTTACTAATTTCTATCTACAGTAAGTAATCAGACTATCTAACTTAAATGAACAACTACTCAAGCTAGCTTATACAATGGTGTGAAAAAGTGTTTGCTACTTACTTATGTTTGTCACACTTTATTGTTTCAGATCATCAAACAAATTAAAAAATCAGTCAAACATAACAAATAACACATCATGCAGTTTTGAACTGAAGTTTTGCTTTTATTATTATTAAGGGAAAATACAAAACTACATAGCCCTGTGTGAAAAAGTGTTTGCCCCTTAAATATAAGCACTGGTTGGACCACCCTTAGCAGCAATAACTGCAATCAAACATTTTCGATAACTTGCAATGAGTCTGTTAATTCACTGTAAAGGAATTTTGCCCACTCATCTTTACAGAATTGCTGTAATTCAGCTACATCGAAGGGTTTTTAAGCATGAACCACCCTTTTAAGGTCATGTCATAGCATCTCAATTAGATTTAGGTCAGAAGTGGACTTGCTGGTGTGCCAAACTAGTTTTAGCTTGAGGTCACTAACCGATGACCAGACATTCTCCATCAGGATATTATAATGAATAATAACCTGTTAATAATAATAATAATAATAATAATAATAATAATAATAATAATAATATTAGCTATAGTATAGTTTAATACCACAAAAATTTAACATGCTCTCCAAATGTGCTTTGTTTGTTTGTTTTTTCAAATTTTTAAAGATTTGTTTTTTGAAGTCATCATTCGTGAATGTGATTCAACAGGTTTTTTTTATGCTTTGCAAATTTTCAATAATTTCTCCAGCAGCATGTTTAAGTAATCTGATGCACAGAAGCTGCTGGCACAAGCCACTGTTCTTAGTGACACCTCCGGTGGCACCTTATTTGCTGTGAAGCGACTAACCACTGAGCCACCATGTCGTCCCCCTGACTGACACCCATTGGAGCTTATGTAGATCACAAACAGTAACACACACCAATAAAAACAGGATGTGCCACAGGAAGTGTCACTTGGCACAGTGGCATATGCCAGTGGCTTTTGTACGTGTCATGCCACTTAAATGTATAGTTTTAGCTTCTTTCCTCTGCTGAACACAAAGGATGGTTTAAAGAATGTTGGAAACCAGTAACCATTGACTTCCATGGTATATATTTTCCCTCCTGTGAATGTCAATGGCTAGTTACTGGTTTCCAACACTCTTCTGAATACTTTATGTTCGACTTGAGGTTGTGTAAACGATGAGGGCATTTTCATAATTGAATACACATTATCAAGCGTAACCTATTTTTCCTGCATGTCTCATTCATTTGAATATGGATGTTCTAAGAATAAGGCTTCAACAAAAGTACGTTTAACTGATTTACAACACTGGAGCTTAACAGATCTGTCTTCAGAGGTTTATCAATTATTGTTAAAAGTCACTATCCTTGAGGAGAAAATAAACAACATTACTTAAATTCCATTAACAAATATTCATGGCATTTCATGGTAGCTTACAACACATTCGTATTGTCGGTATATATTTTTATTTCTCACTAATGATACATCTACTGGACTGATACTGTTTCAATTTACCATAACCGTCTATGTGAAGCTGCTTTGGCACAATCTACATTGTAAAAGTGCTATACAAATAAAGGTGAATTGAATTGAATTGGGGCAACACGGTGGCGCAGTAGGTAGTGCTGTCGCCTCACAGCAAGAATGTCGCTGGTTCAGGCCTCGGCTGGGTCAGTTGCCGTTTCTGTGTGGAGTTTGCATGTTCTCCCCGTGTTCACGTGGGTTTCCACCGGGTGCTCCGGTTTCCCCCACAAGTCCAAAGATATGCGGTACAGGTGAATTGGGTAAGCTAAATTGTCCGTAGTGTATGTGTGTAAATGAGAATGTATGGATGTTTCCCAGAGATGGGTTGCAACAAATGCTGGATAAGTTGGAAGTTCATTAATTAATAAAGGGACTAAGCCGAAAAGAAAATGAATGAATGAATTGAATTGAATCTATTTGATCCAAAACACAATAATAATGTGGTTCTGTAACATCTGATCATTTCACAGCCTATTTTATTGTAATTTAACAATAAAAGAGCTACATTTTCAACATTGCACCTTTCTTAAATCATTTTTATCAATGTCATTTGAAAAGAAATGACGTGTAATATTAAACATTCCTCTACTTTTGTATAGATTTACTCTACTGCCTCTAAACTTCTGAACAACAGTGCATCTGCAAATAAATAGTCAACTTTAGCTCTAAGTGAGAATGTTTTAAACTTGATATAAGTCGTTTAACGGAATAAACAGTGACACATACAGCATTGATTTTCTGCGCCGTAATCATTCTTCAGCTGTTCCAATCTTTTGTATGTATGGCAATGTATACTAAACAGATCGCAGCGCGGCGAAGCACTATCAGCCTATTAGATAACACAGCTCTTGAAGAGCGTCTGTGGCACTGCGGCACACGATAGGATGTTCATACAATATGACCCGTAGCTATTATAAGACTTATCTCCAGAGCCATTTATCACAAACTTGCACTGATTGTGAGGATCTGGCACCCTCATCATGTGAGGACAAATTGCCCTGGAAAGGCCTGATCTGTGAAAAATAACACACTGTGAGATTACAATGCATCCGCTTCTCTCTAGTGAATACAATTACGCTTGATAAATGCCTCCATGAAAACAAATAACGGAGCAACAGTAAAATCATTTGCAGAGTTGTTTAATCTCAAAAGTCACCACAAGGTGGCGCTTTTTTAAAATAAGTAGGTCCCATAATGCCTGTAACGGAGCACAGATGGCAGCAGTAGTTCAGATAGATAAAAACACCATTTAAAATCATTTTAACACATAAAATGACAGTGACAAAAATACGGAAGTACCATATTTTACATTTAAAAACATTTCCTTTCACATCCCTTTGCGAAAACCACTCACATGTCGATATTTTAAAGTGTATGCACGCACATATTGCCTTAAAAACATTTATAAAAAAGGTATGTATCTATGTCTGTACCTGTACTGCACCGCATTATATAGATTTATGGACTGGCACTTAATTACATAACAACATATATATTTGTGCAGTGATCAGTACCAGCATTTTTACAGAGTTACTACAATATGCAAATGATAAATAGCTGAGAAAAGGGACAGAACATAGACCTGAGTGTGAGAAAGTCTCTCGAATGGTCAGTAATGCCATAAGAGTAATATACCCTCAAAAAATAAGAACCATTTAATTTAGTTAAGTTAAAATGAGCATTTGACACCTGCAGAGCCACGTGTAAAAGCTTAAAGACTCCTGTGCGTTTCTATTGGCAGTTCTAGATGAGATTTGCATAGACTGGCAAACAGGTTTAAACATCATATTGAAATATTCTAGTGTATCTCGCAGCAGTATCTCTACAATGTAGTCTTACCGCAGTATTTAGGAGGGTAGCTGCTTAACCAAGTGCACCGATGGGGATTATTACAGATCTTCATTGATTGTCAGGTCGTCTTGGTGGTTTGTGACGTAGTAGTCATGAACATACATGAGAACGGCGATAGGTTGACCAATAATGAGTGAGAGCCACACAGCGGCATTTCCATAGTTGCCCCGAAGAAACCTGGACACCAACCATGCCAGTGGGATCTGAAATAAAGATCGGTTTTAAGTAAACTGTAAAAAGATTGCATTTTTAGCAATAGCAGGCTTGCAGGCTTGGATATTTTTCACAAGCATAACATGTAGTTTTTGATACACAAACTTAATGCAAATACATAAAAAGGTTAATACCTGTGCCATCATGCCCATAAATGCCCACAGTCTGAACATCCTGAGAGGAACACTGACCAGATACTGCAGAAAGAGAGATACACTCATGTTTAACAGGTTAATCTACTGAGTAAGCGTTTCCAAATGGCTTTTCACACTTGTCTTGCTTCACATTTCACACTGCCTTTGCAGAAAAAAGAAGTTTATTCAAGTGTGCGATTAGTATAGACCTATGTCTTCTAACCAAAAAAAAAAGTACAGTAGACGTTAGGGCTGCACAATATATCGTTTCAGCATCAATATCGCAACGTGCGCATCCGCAATTGTCACATCGCAAAGATATGCAATGTTGAGTATGAATTATAGGTTGACCAGGAGCTTCAGAATTGTATTTATATGTAATTTTTTTGATTTATGCAATAAAAAACAAACTGTTATTTTTACTTAGAATTTTTGTTTTGTTTCTAGTCCAAACATCTACATCTCAGAGTAACAACAACAACAACAAAAAAAAAACATTATTTCACTTACCCAATGACAATGACCAAATGACCCAATGAGTTTTCCCCTTGTTTCTTAAAGAAACGAGACAACGTAAAGCATTTTTTTGCATTGTGACTATTCAACCTTCATATTGAGCTATTCAAACTATCTTGTTAACTATTCATAATCGCAATATCATTCATTTTCTCCTCAGCTTAGTCCCCTTATTAATCTGGGGTTGCCACAGCAGAATGAACCGCCAACTTATCCAGCATATGTTTTATGCAGCGGATGCCCTTCCAGCTGAAACCCATCATTGGGAAACATCCATACACACTCATTCACACACATACACTACAGACAATTTAGCTTACCCAATTCACCTGTACCGCATGTCTTTGGACTTGTGGGGGAAACCGGAGCACCCAGAGAAAACCCAAGCGATCGAAGGGAGAACATGCAAACTCCACACAGAAATGCCAACTGATCCAGCCGAGGCTCGAACCAGCGACCTTCTTGATGTGAGGCGACAGTGCTATCGCAATATTCATCACAGAAAAACATCGCAATATCATTTTTTTCCAATATCGTGCAGCCCTAGTAGAAGTATATTAATGTTTTCACAAATAAAGCCTGTTTTGCATAATTTTTTGAACGAAATATACTATAAGCATTTAAAGTAAAGTTGTTGTGTTTAATTTTTTGCATTGAATAAATACTGTCTTATAAACTTGGAGAACAACACTTAGATAGTAACACAGTTAAATATCTAAAGTGCAAAAGAAAACATCCACAGTAATGCAGTATAAAAACTATACAAATGAGCTAGCGCAGAAACAATAATATGGACAGTAGTTTACTAAGGTTAATCAGAGTATACTTATTACTTAACAGAGTAAATTGTTGCATAAACTTAAAAAATATATATATTTAGAATTGAGACAGGATGAAGACATAGTTGATCTAAAAATGGGGCTATTGAAGATGTAGATGACTGGAATCAGTAGTTCTTGGTGATTCATTAAATGCAAGTCAACGGTCACCAGATTTTGAGATTTAAAATAAACAAATACAAGCAAGTCCTAAAGATCAAAGCCTGTAGCTACCGATGACATACAGAGGTCATATGAAGTGTAATGATTGGTTTGGGCAGGAAACTGAACATTATTCACAATACTATTAGCTTTAATGCAGAAACAGTTCTTGGCTTGCTGACTACACTTGCATCCGGTCGCTTGATGATCTATGTTTGAGCGCGCACTCAGACGCCAGTTCATTTATCAGAATGGAGTCATGCCTGCAGGAGTAATTTAGAGCCGCATCTTGGACACTCACAGGTTAGAACCATTTTGGCAAAAATGTTCATCCTCACTTTAATCACCTCATGCCTGAATGCATCGTATGCACGAGGCTCCTGCTCACTAAATTTTGAAAACGCTTATAAAAAACTTGTTTGAATCTAAAGTGACATTGTGTGACAAAAACGGTCACGATGCGGCATTAGTGGACAAAAACAAGCAGATTGACCACCATGCATAACATCTACAATGTTGGTCATTCTAAAATCCCTTAGCCAAAGTCTGTAACTTAAGTAGCTAAATTTTTTTATCTTGAGCGGCGCTGCAC
>CAIGQQ010032566.1:1030365-1041964 GCA_903798035.1 Danio albolineatus
CGGATTATTAAATTATCAGACACTTCGGATCAGAATTGTCGACCCCTCTGTAGTGAGTGATAATTACTGTGAAATGGCACTGAACACTGCGTTGTTCACATTGCAAGCGCATGTGGGAAGTTCCAGATTCCTGTTCTAAAATAGAAAACAGCCTACTGTTCCCCATTAAGCGAAACACAGGCACAGAATGTGCACTCGCTTCAGTCATCTGCAGTCCGTTTGCTGTGTTAACAGGCAGCTTTTTGGTCCAGATGAAACCTCGTCTGTGCTAGTTGTTTGAAGTTGGTTTGGTGAGTTCCTGTCCTAATACCATCCACTGCTTTCCTCACCAAGCCCCAACCATCTTCACATTTAGATTCCTTTAAGCTTGTATTTTACCTGTTTAGGTCAGGATTACAATAGATACATGTATAGTTCTCTGACTTGAAATGTTATTAAATCATTATTTTTTAAAATTGCTATTATGTTAAATCGTTAGTCTTGTTAAAAGACTTTAACTAATGTATTGTTTTAATTTTTTTACTGTTACTTATGTATTGTTAAAAATCTTATACAAAATAAAGTTTGATTGCAGATAATGATTCAGTGATTGTTTTATTCTATTTGACATCAGCAGCTGAAATAAGCATTTTATTCTAATATTTGCACTTGTGTATTTCGCTGTCACTTTAGATAAGCAATAAAAATAATATTTATATTAATTATGATGCAAAATAAACTTTTATCTAAAAATGTAGAGTATTATCTAAAAATTGTTACGTTCAGGGGTGGTTTGACAAAAGCAACGGAGGCGAGGATCCAGTTGCAGATTATTTATTATAAAAAGCAGTATGGCAATTATCAAAAGGGGCAAAATCCAAAATCGTAGTCAGTAACAGGCAAAAGGTCCAAAGGCAGGCTGCAGGCAAAGAATAATCAAAATACAAAGCTGTGGTCAAAAACACAGAAAAGACAGGAACAAAGAAACACCGTTGAAGTCACTAACAGAAGGTAACATAACAGAAGACAATCTCGCTACGAAGACTGTGAGTGTGTGTGCTGCTTTTGTGGTGCGTGCAATCAGTACAGACAGTCCTCTGGTGGTGCGTGCGCAATTAGTCGTGATCAGGAACAGGAGTGTGTGTGTGTGTTGCATGGCTGGAATTGTAGTCCTTAAACATGGCTGATTGTAGTTCATGGAAGTGTGTGTGAACCAGCGATCTCTGACAACGGAGAGAGCGAGAGAGAGAGAGAGAGAGATCGCTGGCGATCGTGACAAAAATAACTGTGTTGCAATACTGTGCTTTTACTTGATAAAAAAACAGTAAAATATTTTATTTTACAGTATGTTAGTAACTAAAATAGTCCAGTACAGTAATTTTAGTATTTTTAAAATTTTCAGTCATTTCTTTATGTGTTAATTTATGTAGCACTGTGGTTGAACTTGAACTACAATATCTGGACCAACTGCAAAGTATTATTCCATTCTGCCTGTAAATAATTAGTTATTCATAAATTGTAGCCCATAATTATGTGTTCATTGTGGTTATATTACAGATGTCCAGTTCCAGAAAAGTGGTTGAACTGTTTTTTTGTTGCTTAAATTGTAGTCAGTTGCTATGGTATCAGTACCAATATAATTGATTTTCTATGTTTAGGTGCTGTGTCGCTACAAAAATGTTTGGAACATTGACCTCAAATTTAAACCAGCGTTTTTAGGAGGAGTTTTTAAGGGTTCAGGTAATAGGGCTTTTTTTTTTTTTTTATTGCGGTTACTGAAATAATCCTGACTAGATCTAATTTAAATAATCAAGTTATGGTGCATTCCTTTAAAAATTGACCATAAAACAGGAAAGGAGTTGATTTGTTTTATGTAATTATTTATCAGGCTCTTCTGGTTGCATTACACCATAATTCAGCTTCTGTACACATACCCTGTATTTTGCTTTTATTAATAAAGAGATGAAAACTTTCAATCCAGTTTGATCTAATTCTAGGTAACACTGAACCTGGATCTGAAACTGATGTCTGAGTACTATGGGGTCCCTGTGAATCCACCGTCACCTTGTAAGAAAGGTATTCAAACCACTGTTTTTCTTTATCATGATGCTAACGGCCTTGGGAACAATGAAAAGCAATGTACAGTCAAACCAAAAATTATTTAGACTCACAAATCACAGTTTGTTCATTATCATTTCAAAAATAGTAGTAAAATATGACTAACTCAGTGTCAGAACAAATTCATGATACTCAAATTCTGGTAACTATGGGACTATAGGAGTATGCCAGACGATCAATCACTCTGAAGAGTAAGAAAACGTGCCAATCAGCGATCAGCTCCACAGCTGTCAGTTATTAGCCATTAGTGTGAAATATCAGCTGGCGGCTGAGAGTGAACATAAGAATTTCGCTTTGAGAGCCTCTCATCAGACTGAAGACACTTTATCTGCCAACCTAATTTCAAGACTGAAACCAGTTTACTCACCAGTGCGGGAGAAGACGCGACAGCGGCGGTTGATCTGAGCTTTCCTGTCCCCTGGGTGTTTCGCTGGTGTGCAACACATTCAATCAAAGAGTCTTTTTCAAGATGCTGTTCTGACTGTGCATTTTTGGATGCGGTGGTTCCTATCTCCGGATGATGGGCAAGGGTACTGAATCATAGGTCTGGGGGTCCAGCATGTCGATGCAGTGCTTGTGGACAGCTCATGCTCTAGCTGTGAGGACATGGCAGGACCTCCCAAGATGGCTTGTCCTCCAGTCTCACTGCCGGGCCGACTAGAGGGTGTGACATGCGGGCTGATGTAAGATGAATCTTCCAGCTTCCATCCCCTTCTTCCCAGGGCCGCACAGGGAGCACGTAAAGGCTGTTTTTCTCCGCCCGGCCCTTGTGCGCTTCCGTCTTCACCTCTCCTGATGGCAAGGCAGCGAGTGGGTATAAAGCTATTTCTCAGGTGGAGGGCGCCTCAGGTGGTGCTCCCCCACCGGGTCCATCTGTACAGGCTGTTCCTCGCTGAGAGCGCTCTTCCTGCGGCTCCAAAACGCTCCACCGGCACAGCCCATTCCACTGGCTAGTGAATGCGCTGAGCCCCCCAGCACAGGAAGTTGACACTCCCATCACAGGTCACTGTTAAGTCCAGTAATCGGACCGCGAAGTAAACATTAGGCGGGCCTTTTGGAGAGGAGGAAAACTGTTCTTTTCCTAGAGGAGGGCCGGGGCTCTCCCCGAGAATGAATACAACGGTCCAAAAAGAGCGGCTTTTCCTCCCTCTGGGTGTGGAAGCCCAATTGCTGCCAGAATGGGATGCAGTGCCTTCCAGCTCTCAGCTTTGGTGGCACAGGCTTTGAGGGCGCCAGAGCATGGGTTGCTTTCTCGCACCTCCAGCCTCTCCAGATTGGTTGCAGCAAAAGACCTGAAGGATGCTCACTCCATGTCTTTTTCTCCCCCTTCTTAGACTGTGTTTTTTCAGGTGTGCGACGGGGGCCAAGCATGGCAGTGAACGGTCCTCCGCTTTGGGCTCTTCCGGTTTCCATGCGTGGAGAATGCCCTGTGCCTCTTTAGCGCAAGGGCATCAACATTTTTAATTATTCATTGACTGGTTTATTTTTTCATGTCTTTGAAGTAGTTGATTATGCACAGGGACCGGGTGCTCGGTTACTTCGGCATATTGGGGTTTTGGGTCAATCGGGAATGAGCAAACTCTCCTCTGGCAGAGCTTCTCTTATCTCGGGTTGGAGCTGAACTCAGTCGCCATCACGTTGCGCTTACTAAGAGCGTGCTGGGCTATTGCTGCCCTGTCAGATTAATTTAGTAGTTACAGTGGACTCACTGAAGTGTTTCAGAGACTTTAGTGGCATATGATATTTGTAGCCGCTATCACACCGCTCAAATTGTTCATATGAGACCCCTTAATCGCTGGCTTCGCTATCGAGTACCCAGATGGACATGGCACGTGGAGATGCACCGGGTGTCCATCATCATGCTGTATCACTGTACCTTCAGACCCTGGATGGACCTTGTATGTATTCAGAACAAGTAACCAGTCATGCTGTCTTTCTGACAGATGCTTCCAGTATGGGCTGGCAGGCTGTGTGTTTCGAGCATGCAGCTGTTGGCAGCATTTCTCGCTCTCCGCCGGTCCCTACTGGTACGGAAGGGCAAACACGGGACCTCCTTGGCCCAACTGGACTCTAGTTTCTGCTCTCATAATTTCTAGACAAAGTGCGGAGGACTTAGGTGACCACCCCTTTGAATATTAGGTAGTGAACCTGCAAGCAATGTCTGCAGAGGAGGCAGACTCGGCCCTTTCATTGCTATGTCCGTGCACTGCGCTTTATGACACATAGACTACGTCTCTAAGCAGCTTTTTTCTGTTATGATCGGCAAAAGGGAAGTGCTGTATCAAAGCAGATGTTGGTCCACTTGATAGTTTTTGCCATCGCCCTCACTCATTGCCAGGGCGAGCCGTGTGCCTCGGGAGAGAGAGCACACTTAAAAGAGGGGTGCCTCCTTTTTGGTGCGAGTATGCCGCGCCTCTTAACAGATTATGTAGAGTTGCAGGCTGGCCAACACCCAACACATTTGTGAGATTTTATAATCTTCGAGTGGAGCTGGTTTCCTCCCGATTACTGGCTACCAATTGTGAGGAAATTAAGCTCGGTATCAAAAACACCGGCTGCGCCATGCTCTCTAACCCAGAGATGTGTGCGTCTTTTTTATTCTGCTAGAAAAAGTTTCCCACTTGGCGAACCCTAGAGAAATACTTCAAGGCCCCCAGCACCCAATTCAGCAAAGAAGTCAAGTGCCTGGCTCAGTGTGATGTCTAGTATGCCCGTATTGGTCTACCCACATGCTGAGGTACCAAACCAGCTATGTGTGGTCCCCCATGGCGACCAATATGCTTATTTCAGCCACGGAGTGTTCCCCAATCAAGCGGACCTGTGTCTTTCCTACCCGCTAACCAGCTTATCATATGTAGCACTCCCCTTTCATAGGGCTAGTCCATATGCTTTTATTGCAATCAATTCTCCCCTCTTGGGTAGCAGGTGGCCTCCGCAGCGTCCTCTCCCTTTGGGGACTGGCATGCTTTCCCAACGTACTGCCGTATTCTAAAATCCCTAGTCTATATTAGCTAGGTAAAAGCACATTTACGACCCCAATCTAAATTGTCTAATTATTCCTATGTAATGGTAAGTTAAGGGCCAAGTGGACGTTGAAAGGTTGCATGCTTGATGATGCTTGTGTGCTCATGCTATGCCTGGCAAACTTTAAACTGGCTTAGTTGCTGTGGCGTTCTTCATACAGTCTCTCATAGTCTATTACCAGACACACGCTGGAGTTCCCATTAAGGGAAACGTCCTGGTTATGTCCATAACCCACATTCTCCAAATAGGGAATGAATACGTGTGTCTCCACTGCCACAGCAGCTGAGCCTCCAGCTGTTAACTGCATGATCGGCTCTTCAGCAGGCAAAAATTTTAATGCTCACTCTCAGTCGCCAGCTGATATATGCCACTAATTGCTAATCACTGACAGCTGAGGAGCTGAGCTTCGCCAATTCATTTGGCATTCATTGGCTTGTTTTCTTACTCTTCAGAATGATTAGTCATCTGGTGTACTCCCATAGTCTGTTACTAGACACATGTCTCCGTTCCCTATTTGGTGAACGTGGGTTACAGATGTAACCTAGTTGTTTCTCGTGCTGTTTTTTACTCCACTAGTAAAAAAAAAAAAAACCAAAAAATAATATTTCTGGTGTGTAAAATTTTTGAAAAGATGGCATGATTTGAATTTTTTTAGTGCACGTTATAGATCTTATTCTGAACATTCATTAATTCACTTTCCTTCAGCTTAGTCACTTTATTCATTAGGGGTCACTATAGCAGAATGAAACCAATTTATCCAGCGTATGTTTTACACAGCAGATGCCCTTCCAGCTGCAACCCAGTACTGGGAAACACCCATACACACTCATTCACACACATTCAATTCACATATACCGCATGTCTTTGGATTGTGGGAGAAATTGAAGCACCCAGAGGAAACCCACGCCAACATGGGGAGAACATGCAAACTCCACACAGAAATGCCAACTGACCCAGCCGGGATTCAAACCAGTGACCTTCTTGCTGTGAGGTAACAGTGCTAACCACTGAGCCACCATGCTGCCTCTTATTCTAAACAGTTAATTAAACAAAAAAAGGCCTTATGTTTGTGCATCTTCATGAACATTTTTGATTATTTCATCATGTTGGCTGGGTTAATGGAAGGTTTTTAATAGTAATCATAAATTTTAAACTAGTTAAAAAATGATTAATCAAAGTTTTTTCTCTCTATCAAAGATACTTTGCCTGCAATGCGCTTTGTGACTGCTATAGCAGAGAAAAAACAAGAGGAAAATGTGCTGGTGGAGAAGGTGTCTAGAGAGCTCTGGAAACGAATGTGGCAAAAGCATCAGGACATTACCCAGCCTCTCTCACTCACTAAGGTATCCTTTACCCAGAATAAGGTTGTAAAATGTAAAAAGTATTTATTTACATAATGATCTTTCAATTATTATCAGTGCTGTCAGTTAGTTCAGTATAGTTAGCTTTTTTTATGAATAAATATGTCTACTCTTTATTCAACTACAATTCATTTCTGCTTCAAAAGGAAAAAATATGACCGTCTACAGAATATGGAATGTATATCACGGGTATGCTGTGTGAAAAAATGAGGAGTAAACAACAGAGAAAATTTCTTTAGTTTAGTAAGCATTATGCACACACAGTATATAATATCTGGGGTTACAGCAAAAATGCAAACCCTGTGTTCTCCTGTTTTCAATTTTGTTAGGGTCCTGCATCTGCTTTCTACAAAAACATTACATTTATGTTCAATGCAACTAAATGCTTAAGCAATTACATACTTTTATTCAAGGGGTTTTGGGATTGGTTAATTATAACTTGTAATGGAACCATTTTTGCCGTTATATCTGTACTTCAAGTGTGGTTTTCTTTATACATCTGGTCTTTTTTTCACATCTTTAAAATATGTGATGAAGCTGAGATGGGTTACCAGGTTAGTGGAACAGTAAACTATGAGGACTAGAGCACCTTAGAGACATTTGAGAGATATGCAAGTGAAAAAACAGGAATAGTTGATTTGTGTGCAATCACGTTTGAATAACGTAACACAAATAATGCAAATTGTACCACGGCCTCTTAAACATCTACAGATAGTCAAGCATCAGATACTCAAATACTCAAAGTGGCAAAATAAACCAATAATCTGCAAAAGGTTCTTTCAATATAAAAAACACTGTCAAGTTCAAAATAAACTATTGGTTGACAATTTTCGTGTTTCTGCTTTGTGCAGGCAGGATTACTGGCAGGTCTCTCATCCAGTGAGGTGGAAGAATTGCTGACCAATGCCAAATCTCAGCCAATTAAAAACAAGCTGAAGAGTATCACACAAGAAGCCCTGGAGAAAAATGTTAGTGACTTTTATTTATGCCACAGCCTCCTTTTTTGTCTCTATATTTTTTTATTGTAGTAAACATAATATTCCCTTTTTTTCAGGCATTTGGTCTTCCATTCATTGTTTGCCATGTTAACGGGAAGGTTGAGGTTTTCTTTGGTTGTGACAAAATTGAGCTCATGGCCCATTACATCGGTAACTACAATCTAAGAGTTGTTAACTGTTGACAGAACTACCTGATTAACCAACTTTAAAAATTTGACTAATGAAATTCATTTATTTACACATTTTGCAGAGCTAGTCATAAACCTATAGGGGCCCTAAGCAAAACTCTGAGAGAGGGCCCCTGTTTAATCGAATATAAAATCCCCAAATCCTCCCAAAACCTATTAATCTGTTCATTCAGAGCAGCTTCAGTTGAGAAATTGAAATACTCATACGATAAAAAAAGAAACTGACAATGACAGAATAAATACAATAGAAAAAGTTACAAATAAATTAACGCTCACTTACCAACTTTCCTTCAGTTTATTATCTTTTTATCAGGAGTCTTCATAGCAAAATGAGACCTTAGACAGTTTTAACAACAGTACCATCCTACAAATTAAACTATTTAGCCTATTAAAAACAATAGCCCAATATACAGAAACTGAATCAATTAATCAAATCTTGTTACGCTTTTCCTTCAGTTCTTATTACAGATATATAGTTAAGTAAAGAGCGGCTATGAATCACTCATTTCGATCATCATCAGTTTGATTAAAGAGCCCATATTATGGATTTTTGAAAATGACCTTCCATGCAGTGTGTTACACAGCTCTAAGTAAAGTGAAATGTCCAGCTAAGGCTTAAATCTGAAAGTGCAAAGTGTTTAAAACGATTGATTTATATATAAAAGAGTCGACTCATTGTTGTTTAAATGAATCGTTATTAGAACGAGTCTTTAGCCGTTTCGGCTTGACGTCAACGCGAAACATAATAGTTGCGCGCGCAGACCCGGGATTGCAACTGAGAAATTGAACTGCCGGGCCCTGCCCACAGACAGGAAGGGAAAGTGGAAGACAACAAGCACTGTATCAAGTAAGTGTTGTAGCATAACCAGTGGGACAGCAGTGACGTGTGCTCTGAGTAATATCTTAGTAAATCTTTATACTGTTTGATGACAGTATAAAGATTTAGAGAGAAGTTATTGACAGCTTCGGTTGTATTGGTTTTCGCGTTTTGCTCTTTGTAGACGGTCCCTAAGGACCGGTCTCTCTGCCGCCTGCACAGAGTTTAATATCATGCATCCAGCGCGAAGGCAAAGCTCATTTTTAGGAAAATAAGGTTGTAGGTGATTGTATACATTGCGACGGTTGAAAAGAGGTGCTATTTGTGTAGGAACAATGTTTCGGTCATGAGTTATTGATCCGGAAAACACGACTGCTGCTAACTTTACTGGACTTATCGGCATTCCGGTTAAATCATGTCCCGTAGACGCTGTGCTCTGAAGTGCGAGGGAAAAGCTGTGTTATTTTCCCTACCTGGAAATCTCTTTTCCCAACCTGGAGTGGTTGAGGTTTTTTTCGTAAATACCTGAGAATTACATCCCCAACACGGTGCTGTGTTCGCGTCATTTCTCTGAAGAGAGCTACACTAATCTACCAGCTTACGAAGCGGCATTTGTTGCACGGTTGTTGTTAAAGCATGGATCAATACCCAGTTTATTTGGACCAGCGTGTTCTTCCAGTCGTGTTGACCGTAACAAGGTAAATATGGATGTAGTTGTCTGTATTGTTTGCTCCGTGCAGCATGTAGCCATTTAGCTTACTGCCGAATGTGGCTTACAATAGTCCATGAAGTGTTAATTATTACTGAATGTTTGTTGTTATGATGAAGAATATAGCAATACGCTGTTGTACAAAAGCAGTGATTTGTTTTCAATATGTTCTGGCATCGGGCGGCTGACACGGACGTGACGTGGTGACGTGACGTGGTAGCGTCACGTAAAGGAGGTGCTTGGGGGAAAAGACTCGCTCAGACAATTCATATGGGAGTCGGTGGGAAAATGAGGTAAAAATAAATAGATATTATAAGACATCGAAAGTGTTTTTTAACCTTGCATACATATCATCCTGTTGTTTGGGACTTCAAAAAGTGAAATTTAACTGTTCTCAACCCACCATATGGGCTCTTTAACAATAAATTACAGAGATCTCATTACAAGCATTTGATTACGTGATACTATACCCATTATTGTACTAATTAGCTAAATGTGGAAAGTAGCATGCTTTTTCTGTCTAAAAGAAACATTTGAGTAATGCTGTATTTGCCAGGATATTCTGATCATTTCGTCCATTTACTGTTTGTGTCAATAAATACTTTGTTGAAAAAAAGAAACATGTAGCATTTGTCATACATGTGTAATTACACGTTTACTTACAACTTGCTGATTAACCATCTTGTTTAACTGCCTTAACTGGTTTAATGATCCAACTGGATGATGAATGGTCATCTCACCTACTTTATTTTTAATACCAAAAAGCTGGTTTTCCTGATGATTTATTGTACTTTGTCATAAATAACCTTGCATTCCTACCTAACTGTGGGATTTTAAAAACCTTAGATAATTTTTTCAATCATTCTTTCTTATGTCTTTCAGGGGAGAAGTGGGAGGGGCCTTGTCCAATCACGACCACAACATGACGCTTCTGCTCCATACTGTATATATTTCTTTATACTGAAAAGTGCTTGAAAATATATACCTTTACTCACATTACACCCTGCTTTCAAAAGATATTCAGGATGACATTGTAGATGGCACAGGTTCAGAAGTCTACAAAAACATTTCAAAGGCTGGAGAAGTTGATAGGATTTTAGGTTGTATGACAAATAAAGTCATTATTTCAAAGGGGTATGATGGTTTTCTATAGGCACTGTATATAATAGGGTTACATCATTTGCTACGCTAAGCTTATAAAGAAGATCTTCAATCTGAGCTGTTGAGTTTCGCAGAATCCTTTCATTTGCTATATATTATCATACGGTGTAACGCATTTCCAGGATAAGTCAAGTAGCCTGATTAAAACATTAAAGTGGTGGTCCACTACGATATCATATTTTAAACTTTAGTTGATGTGTAATGTACCTGTATGAACAAACAACATGTCTGAATGTAAGATGCTCAAAGTTCAATGCAAAGGAGGACATTGGCTATTACAGAGTTAGCAAAGCCTACAGCAAACAGATTTGGGGACTACAAAAAAATATATCCGGGCTTGGTGAGATCATAAGCCCTTCAGGTTACGTGCATTCACCAGGCGCATACACCTCGCACAGCAAAGGGGCGTGGCCAGAGGTGCTGTAATGTTATAGCAGAGAAAGCTAAAATGCTGTCCAAACGCTGCTTTTCCACAAAGCTGTTCTGTTTCTGTATTTGGGTTTCCAAAGGACATGACACAAAGAGAGAAGTGCTTACAGTTTAATCTTAATTATGTTCCAGAATTTTTTTATAGCTAGCATTTGACAAAAGAGAACTTCCAGAATCTCTCCCAAATCAGGGCTGGATTTGGCTGAAAACTCCTCAAAAAGGAGAAGCAGCTTTAACCGACGAAGCTGTGGATTGTAAGCCACAACCTGTAAGTATCTTAGTTTGTTAAAAATGGTCAATGACATGCATAATGTCTATCGTTAACTGTATGTTGTAGCAAGGACATAAACAAGAACATAAACAACGGGAAATGCTGTTTGGCACTGCTAACAATGTAGCTACAAACTCATATTTTGCAGTCAAACTGCTGTAAACACCCACAATCTTCATCAGCGCTGCTTCTCTCTATGTGGCCGCTTTACCTGTTTTCTACATATCAAATAATGAACTCGCAATAGATATGTGAATGTTTAATATTACTTACACATGCTTATTCCGAATATATGTGAAAGACGTCATGTAACGCGCCCACAAAAATACAGGATAGACTCCTAACACGTGTTGCAGCAGAAAAATCGTGTGCTTTATTCTTCTGTCAACAGCATCATATTACAGAGAAATACCTTAAATCGAACATCAGAGAAAAAGAAAAATAAACATCATCCTGTGCATGTGTGGTTCTTGTGTTACATGCGTCCACAGACAGTTCACACACACACACACACACACACACACACACACACACACACACACAC
>CAIGQQ010032566.1:1046924-1070659 GCA_903798035.1 Danio albolineatus
ACCATGCTGTTAGCTTCGTCGTTGGGCTAACAAAAAGGATCCTTACAGTACGTTCATTAAACAGTGGTTTTAAAGATTACTTTGAGTCAGCAGTACATGAAGGTTTAAGTTTATACATATTTTATGTTTTTAGATTTTAAAAATATATATATTAATAGTAAACACTCTAAAATATGTATTGCTACTGCTTATGAGAAATAGCACATTTCTAAAATGAGAAATAATTCACACAGGTTGTTACCCGGCTCAGACTGTTAACTTTCATTTGCCATGACCTGACAGAATATTTAAAACAACGTGTGATTTATGCACATCTCACCTCATGAAAAAAAGCAGAGGCGAAAAACACAGCTGATTGGCTCAGTAACTTGCCGGCACCTCGTCTCAGCAGCGGCTTGTAAAAGTGCCTTTGAAAACAGGAGAGAGAAGCACATAAACTCGCAGCCAGTGTGAGCTGTAAATAACCATATATTTCTTGTGGACAGATCACATTATAGTCTCTCTTCATTATAGTCTGTGTGGGTTTTACTGTGTCGTATTTCAACAGCTGTCTGCGGTCGCTTTCGAACCTGCCGTTCACTCACCGGAGGCACCACTTGTGCACGGGAATGTTCCAGTTTTGCCAGAAGTACGTTATCGTTTCAGAGTTCCTAAAAACAAACACAGAGTCACAATCCATCTGAGACTTATAGTAAATATTGCACAGTATGGAATGCAAGCTTTTAATGCACATAAACCAGAATGACTGGATTTAAAGCCTTTCAAATGCAACATGTTGGAGAAGTGGTACATCTAGCTGCTCAAATAACAATAATAAAAACATCACAAACAGATTTTTGTTGCCACCTATTGATGTAATAATGCAATTGATACAATCTTTATTTGAAGCATCATGTTTCTTTCAAAAGGTGGTTTATTTTATTATGATTGCTATAGTAAACCGTACCAGTGGTTATGTCCTAATAATTAACTTTCATCTAATTTATAGCGCGAACAATCAACATTTTAAATATATTTATGCATACTTTGTACATTCATTCATTCATTTTCCAAAACAATAATGTGATTCCATGTCACGCATCCTGAATGTCATTCGGCGTAATAATTCACTTTCACACCAAAAGATCTTGGCGCCCTTGATAGCGTGACTGATGGGTGTCAGTGTGAGTTTCCATGTAAGACGTAACTGAGTATTTAATCATAAAGGTTTCAGCTGGCAGGGACAGATTTAAGCAACACTAAAAAGAGACCCTATATATAAAATCCCAAATGGTACCAAATAGCACAAAGTGTGTCTAGAAAATATACACTTCACCATTACACCAGCAGGTAAACCACAGAATAAAGCAGGGCTATTCAATTAGTTTGTCATGGGGGCCGGTTCATGAAGAGCATCCCAAACGAAGGGCTGGAGAGGTATGACTTGCAATATGAGTGAGGACGCAACTACATATGTTGCATTTTTGCTCCTTAAGACACCCACGTTGGCTTTTTCTACATTAAAATGTATGTATGTTGTACATAATATCAGTGCATTTTACAATGTGGCTTTATTAACAAACCTTCAAATGTTTTATTTCAAAGCACAACAAAAGCAGTGCATTGTTCAAGTAAGCTTCTTCTACATTCAAACACATTCATATGTTTTGAACTGCATAACAATTATGGATGCAGCAATTATAGATTTTGGTTGTACGATTATAGTCTGATGAATAATCATGGTTTCACGGTAATTGCGTCTAATGTAAATTTAAGCTTTATGTTAGGTAGGTCTAAGTATTCAGATTAACTGGTGTTATCATCTGCGTTCACACACTCTCAGAAATAAAGGTACAGGATCTGTCACTGGGGCAGTACCTTTTCAAAAGGTACATATTTGTATCTGAATGGTCTATAATGGTACCTCAAAGGTACTTTTTAGGTACATTTGTGTACGAATATGCACCTGTGAGGTTCCACTGTGGACTCTTTGGGTACAACCTTTTGAAAAGGTATACTGCCCCAGTGACAGGCCCTGTACTTTAATTTCTGAGAGTGTACATACATAATCATTTTAATAATAATTCGTCTAACATATCTTTTGTTTACATTGCACTGAAAGCCACGCACAACCTCACCGCAATGTTTTCTAATGCGTGCGCCATCGATAGCCGCCATCGAGCGCGTTGTTCCGCTTGCGCACACACATTGGCGTATTCTAGAAATAACAAACATGCGCGCGGAAAGGATGTAATAGTGGAACGGCGCGCCGCTATAGTTAATCCAGTGTGCTTGCATTGCCATCGGCATACAAGCTCGGGACTTTAAACTAGCGCACAGGTGGCATAACTGTTTAATTGCAGCAGTTTCGTTCTGTACAACAGAAACGCGCAGTTGTAAAGCCTTTACGAATAATTAACCGTGACGAATAAAAGCGCAGTGAAATCGGCGAATCGTGGCATCCCTAACAACAATATCAGTGCATTGTACAAAAGGCAGTTTCTACAAAAATATCCAAGTGTTTCTGGCTGCCAGATCCACTCGCTTAATATCAGGTGACTCACGCTCTGCGCAGCCTTCAACTGCAGCTCGTGCTGTATTGAACAGGCGCACGTCACTACATAACTATAGCGGCTGTTTTTCGACTGAACTAAATTTATTTCTGATGTCTTGTTCAAACTAATTGGAGGGCCAGAAAAAATGGTCTTGGGGGCCGGGTTCGGCCCGCGGGCCGTCAATTGAATAGCCCTGGTGTAAAGCATTCAAATTGTTTACAGCTTTTTCTGATGCTACTGTACCATTTGAATGTCAAAGCAGAAATAGAAACTCCTCAGACAAATCAACCTATAAAAATCTACTATTGTCCAATTTTGCACTTCATCGGATTGTCTTGACCACGTTTGCATGTCTAAATGGACTGAGTTGATTGGCTTATAAGATTTTAGTGTTAAATGAGCAGCAGAACCAGTAAATATAGACTAAAGTAATTCCATTTTCATTCATTCATTCGTTTTCCTTTGGCTTAGTCTCTATTTCAGAGGTTGCCACAGCAGAATGAACTATTCCAGCATACTTTTTACGCAGCAGATACCCATCTAGCCGCAACCCAGCAATGGTTGCACACACACGCACTACGACCAATTTAGCCTATTTAATTAACCTACAGTACAGCACATGTCATTGGACTATGAGGGAAACTTGGGCACCCAGAGGAAACCCAAGCAAACACAGGGAGAACATGCAAACTTCACACAGAAACACCAACTGACCCACCCCGGCCTCGAACCAGTAACCTTCTTGCTGTGATGAGACAGTGCCAACCAATGAGCCACGCCACCTACTTTGTATATGTTTGTGTATATAAATATATGCATGATGGTATTGTATGAAATATTTGTTTATTTATTCATTTTCTTTTTGGCCTTTCTTAATCTGGGGTCACTACAGCGGAATGAACCGCCAACTTATCCAGGATATGTTTTACGCTGCGGATGCCCTTCCACCTGCAACCCATCACTGGGAAACATCCATACACACTCACTATGAACAATTTTATCTTACCCAATTTACCTATACCACATGTCTTTGGACTGTGTGGGAAACCGGAGCACCTGGAGGAAACCCACGCGAACACGGGGAGAACATGCAAACTCCACACAGAAATTTTATTTGTTTATATAGGTATATTTATATAAATATTTTTATTTAATACAAATGATATAAATATAAGGGCGCCACGGTGGCCGAGTGGTTAGCACGTTCGCCTCACAGCAAGAAGGTCGCTGGTTCGATCCCCGGCAGGGCCAGTTGGCATTTCTGTGTGGAGTTTGCATGTTCTCCCCGTGGTTGCGTGGGTTTCCTCCGGGTGCTCCGGTTTCCCCCACAGTCCAAAGACATGCGGTACAGGTGAATTGGGTAAGCTAAATTGTCCGTAGTGTATGAGTGTGAATGTATGGATGTGTTTCCCAGAGATGGGTTGTGGCTGGAAGGGCATCCGCTGCGTAAAACAAAAGCTGGATAAGTTGGTGGTTCATTCCGCTGTGGCGACCCCAGATTAATAAAGGGACTAAGCCGAAAAGAAAATGAATGAAGGAATGATATAAATATACATGTACATTTGTTATGTATATTTTTGTATTTAATGTATAGTATGTGTGTGTTTTATACATATATACGTAAATATACACAGTACACATGCAGATATTATGTAAATACAACTTTTTATCTTGGCTATATATACAGATAGTACTTTATCTATTCATTTATTTTTCCCATAATATTTTTACTTTCGTTTTCAGTTTGTACACATTGAAATACAACACTTTACACAATAACCTTGTTGCATTTACAAATTATAAAAAAAACATTACTACTAGAATTAATTACTTACTAGAATTATATATATATACACAAACATATATATATTAAAAACTAAACAAAAATAAACAAACAGAAAAACAAAGAATAAAAATACTCCTCCTTTTGTCGTTAATGGAAATATATTTGTGAATATATAAATTTGAACCTTATAATCATACGGCGTACAAGGTACAGCAAATATTTATTGAAGAATATATCAGTACAAAACTATAAAATTGAAATTCTATTATCCACCAAAAATTATTAATCTTCTTCCATGTCTTTGATATAACTGATGAAAAGACCAAGTAAATTTTTTCTAATGGCAAACTTGACAACATCTGTCTTATTCATTGAGCGTTTGGTCTTTGCATCTTTGTCGATAGCAAAGCTACACATCTTTTGGCATAAAGCAAGCTGAGGTCTATAAATACTTGTTCGCTTCTATATTCATTTATTTATTTTCTTATTTGTTGATTCTGTTTTTGTTTGAAATCACATGCTTTTTTTATTCAAAATTATGTCATTTTTTCTACTTTATAAATGAGTGCATTTACAGCAAATGCACTTTCTTCAGCAAATTATGCTTAATAAGCTTATAAGCTTATATAAGTACGGTAAAGAAGTTATTACGTTCAACAGAAAAGATTGACAGCTTTCTTCTAAACATTTTTGAGTTTCTGACACTGATGATTGGTTTATGATGTCAACTGCCAATGCAAAATCTGTCTAAGCTTGGAATCTCAAGTAAAAGCTTTTTTTTTTCTTTTGCATATTTCTGTGGTTTTAAAGATCATTAAAAAACATTTTATGAAAAAACTAGCGCAGATATTTGGTTGTTCTCTGCTTATTTTGAGCATGTAAACACACTAAATGGGATTAAGTCTCATTCAAAAGGGATAATAATCACTCACCACCAGTCACGGTAAAACTCCCGATCTCCAAACCTCAACAGCTCAGCCATGAAGTTCATTGAGGAATGAAAAAACGAGTAGAAGAATATCAGCCAGAGGAGATGATTGGGCACCTAGAGTAAAAAAAGGCATTCCATTATTTGATTCTTGTTTCATATCCTCCATCAAAACATGCCAGATCTAAGCAAAAAACTGTTTCTATTCTGAGGAGAAAGCGTTGACCCTAAAGTTTGTTTTACTTACTGCCAGCCTAAGCAGCCGCTCTGTCATTCTAGTGTAGTCCATTTCCTGAAAGATGAAAAAGCATTTCACTGAATTAAATGGAGCGCTTATTCTCAAGGCGCTGAACAACAGAAGATAAAGCACAAGAACACACCTGCAATGGCTTCATTGAACTCCGAATGATTGGCACCATCCACTGCAAGACAACGGAAAGAGCATTAGATATGAAACATGTCTCCAAGACATGAAAACGGCAAGTTTGATGTGATGCTCACCTGCTGCGTTAAACCAACCAATAACTGAGTGAGAAGCAACTGTAACAGACAAGAGGAACAGATTTTGATTTCTCAGCAAATGTTAAACAAAAATGTTAACGATGCTGTTTAGAGAAGTCTCTCTTTGTGTGTGTGCGTGTGAGTGTGAGAGTGAATTAAATGTGTAATTTGCAAGAACTATAACTGCAAGTAATGCTCTAACAAGAAGCACTTTCATAAATAAAAATTACCCTCATATATTCCTGCCATAGCTCCCAGCAGTTGTTTGCAAACAATAAGCTAATACTTATGATTTATAGCCAATTGCAGATTTAGGCATGAATGCAATATTCACAAAACAAACAAGTCATAATATACTGCGAACATATCTGGTAGCGCGACTCATCAATGTAATAATGAGAAAGAACTGTCAATAATGTCAAGAAATATGTGCAAGCCAATTGCCCACCATCTCAAAGAGCCTCCTGAGGAGAAATCCCATTCTGATTGATTCAGATCGGGGGAAATTAAGCTCGTAGCAGAGGGTTGGAGCAAAGACAAAATAGTACATATCTGAAAAACAGAGTTCAAAATAGTTTGAAGGTCATACTCTTTAAAACTGACAATACTATTATATATATTGAAAATTACGATTGGTGAAAACGCGGTTTACCCCTGAGAGAGAGGTTTCCTGGGTAAGACACATACGACTGCATACCGCTGGATGTAGATGGAGGTGATGGACCTAAAAAAACATCAATAAATGAACAAATCTGCTGCTGGTTTCATTTAAATCTAACGATCTGTAAAAGAACATAGTGCCTTCAACTGGATTCTGCACACATAGAGATTACTAAACTTTTTATAATAGTAATCCTCCTTTAAGTCGTTATTATTCCCCCCAAACCCCTAAAAAGTGATTTATTCAGCCAAAATGTTTCCTATTAAAACCAATAGATATCCTGTAAGTTTAAAAATGATGCTAAAGAGGTACACCTTGAGGGAAAAACTAGTGACACAAAATTGTCCTGTGACAATAACTAACAATTTTTCAGTGAAAATAGTTTTGGGCATACTTGATTAACTCCCTTTATGCCATTATTATGCAATATTTAACATTACAGTATGTAATAATTGTATAAATAATAAAAATGGCAAACCCTGCAAATTGCATTGATTTCTCGCTTTTGGATATTTTTTAGCAAAAAAATGGAGATGCAATAACCAAAACCCATATTTCTGAGCTCAAAACATAGCGATTATGAAAAACAATAGCACAACAGATATTTTATTTACAAAAGTGCAACATTAAATTCTTACGTAAATCATTAAAAATGTTAAGCACCTAATTAATTGCAAGCAGATTTTATTATGTTTAGCATTAGCAGAATTATTAAGATTTTTTAAAGTGGTATCACCACTTGTCTTGACCAAATGCATACATGCATGCATAATGATTACTGGTGCATTTTGAGAATTTTACCACAACTAATTATAAACAAAGGTTGTAGAAAATTCTAGTAAAAAATGTTTGGGCCACAAAAATCAACTAACAACAAATGGCATGAGAAATCCTAATGGAATGAATCTGTATTAACTTCAGTTTAAATATTAACATCATTTGCATATATTTTTTCATAGCCTTTTTCAGTGTAACCTGCGAATCATTAACTGCATAAGGGTTAGCGGTGTCAAAATTAAATGTTTCTAAACGGTGCATCGCAATTCACTATTGGTTTAGTAAAAGACCATATTATGATGTATTGACTGTTTACTGACATCATTTGTCACAATAGCATACTATAGCGAAGAAGTACAAACACGCGTGTGAGCAATTAAAACATTAAACTAGCAATATAGAAGTTCTAAATAAACAACGTTTGCATTATTTACTCACATGAAAGAGATCTAGAGAGGCTGCGGGCCTTCGCTTGTGTTCTCTCTCTGCACCACTTGTTGACATCTTTATACGAATACAATTTCAAAAACAGGATGGTGTAGATTCCTAAGGCAAATGCCCCTCCAACTACATAAAGAAAACAGACCAAAAATGTGATTCAGCATAAACACCGCTCATGTCTTCCTTTCAACACCTGCATACACTCTTCCATCACAAAAAGCAGCATGAAACCTTTCAATGGTCATATTCACATGACCCAGCACGTCCAGACTCATAGCCCATCACCAGTGTAGCGTGCACAAACCTGGCTCTCCTTCCAACACTGCTTTATCAATAGCAGCCATATGCTGGGTGGAAATGGGCCATGCAGGGGCTCTGGAGAGCGTCTATGCCCTATAGAGAGGGACTCGAGGGCACCGGGACCAACACAGGCCCTGACGGCCCCTGAAATGACCTGGCTGTCTGGTACAGGAGCAGTGTGTGCAGTACTAGGCTGACAGATGGAGGCACATTTTCGCCTCCTGTGGCGCAAACAGATGATAGCAGACAGGAGAGCAAGTGACAGTTGTGGTATGGAGAGGAGGAAGTGAGGGAATATATTTCTTACTAGAATGCATGATTGTGTTATTAGCAAATTTTCATTCATTCATTTGATTTTCACCACAGCGGAATGAACCGCCAACTTATCCAGCATATGTTTTACGCAGCGGATGCCCTTCCAGCTGCAACCCATCGCTGGGAAACACCCATACACACTTATTCACACACATTCATTCTTTTTCTTTTCGGCTCAGTCCTTTTATTAATCTGGGGTCGCCACAACAGAATGAACTACCAACTTATCCAGCAAATGTTTTACGCAGCGGATGCCCTTCCAGTTGCAACCCACTGGGAAACACCCATACACATTCATTCACACACCTACACTATGGACAATTTAGTTTAATCAATTCACCTTTACCACATCTTTGGACTTGTGGGGGAAACCGGAGCACCCGGAGGAAACCCACGCGAACACGGGGAGAACAGGCAAACTTCACACAGAAATGCCAACTGACCCAGCTGAGGCTCGAACCAGCGACCTTCTTGCTGTGAGGCGATCGTGCTATCGGTTTCAGTATTTGAAAATGGACAAATCGATCAGTTTGTTGCTAATTAGGGGTCTGATCTGAATCTACAGTACTTTAACTTACTGAGTACCAGATACAACCATTAGGCTGTGGCTCTAATTTAGGTAAATCTTTTCTTGTGAATGAAATGCCAGAGGAGTTCACGAGAGCTTAAGGTAAGAAGGTGAATCAGCTCAGTCTGTAAATCAAAGTTTGGTTATGCCCAATAATTTCTGTAGAGCTGGATAACTTGATCACATGACAGGCATAAAATAGTTAAGATTAATGCTATAACAAACAAAGCTGCTTTTTGCGCTGATAAAAGTGCTGAAAAAAAGGAAACTGAAAGTAAATGAATACATTATGGATGCATTGATAATGTTTTTTTAAGTAATTACCAACAATACAATTACTATAAATAATACATAAATAATATGAATAACATTTCAAACTTAACTTAGACTTAAAACTACTTTTCCTTATATAATTTCCATAATAAGTCTAATAAAATTAATGCAAATTAACTGACAATTTAAGTTATAATACTGTAAAAATATATTACAAGATCTACAATTCTTTAATTACAGTAATTTTTAAATACTTAAAAAATAATACATATTATAAAATAAACAAGGCGGTTGATTCCGCTGTGGCGACCCCGGATTAATAAAGGGACTAAGCCGAAAAGAAAATGAATAAATAATATAAACAAAACCCTTAAAACCTACAATTATTCATTTTAATATATTAATCATTTTATATAAAATTTTAATATATATATTTTTTAATTGATTTCATTTTTATCACAAATCACATTTGATTTTTGCTGAAGAACTAAATATCATCATATTAACTCCCCATGAAAGTATTTTTTGTGTGCATGTTTTATTATATAATACACAATAAAAGCAGATGTACAATTTACAAACTCACCTGGCGTAATCGACGGCAGTTTTAAAACAACCACCACTGGAAAACACAAGATGATTGTTAAATTAAAGATGTAGATCAGCAGGCCGACCTTTTCACTGATCGACCCCTGCAAAACACAACAAAGAATTCATGTAGAAAAAAAACAATAACAATAAAGCATTACAATCACACAACACAGATGTCAAACCACAAATCACAGAGTTAATAACATAATCAGACACATTAAGAATTGACATTACAAATGGTGAAATCACATAAAACACACTAAAAGCACACAACAAACAGGTACTATAATATAACAAATAACAACTTGCATTTAGCATTTATAAACATGAATCTCGTCTTTAAGTGCTCTACACTTTATTTTAATGGAAGACTTACCCAACATCAGCAAAATGCCTGAACTATTTATATGTTCATTCAGTTTCAATGCGTCCAGCTAAGCAAATGTGCTGATACTCAGTTCACATTCGCAAGCTCTCTCAGATATGTCAGGCTTTTTAAAATGCAATGAATCAAAATCACCCTCTAAATTGAACTCTGCTGAACCCTCTTGAAACGCCAAATTATACTGTACGAAGTGACTGAACCCCCAACATTTTTATGACAATTGCTTTATTCGTTACGATAAACTGATTAACTGTCAAATTGTGGAAGGTTTTGAACTCACCATGACTAGCTTTCTCTCGGTGTACAGTGCCACAAGTATAAAAACATTACAAACTGCAAGAAAAGAATTGATAGAACATCACATATTAACAATATTCAAAAAAATGAATGCAGTTTTAGTTATAAAAGCATTTCTGGAGGCACAAGTGTACCCTCAGGATGAACCTTATAACAGGGCAATCAGCCAGACTGCACACACACACACACACACACACACACATTCCCACAAACAGGCATGCATGCACATGCACGCACGAACACATACATTCACACAATCACACACACACACAAACATGCACAAATGGACATATACTGTACATGCATTAAAACTCATGCACACAAACACACACCCATACACGCAATTGCACACATAGAAATGCATACACAAGCAAAAACACATGCACATACACTTGTATACTCAAGGACACACAAACACAGGCATACACAAATAGCAGTCAAACAATGAACAATCACACCACCTGCTACTGTACAAACAAGATGGATTACCTACTGCACTACAAAATAATGTTTAAAAAGCTATTACATTCTTATCTGTTTTTAAAACACGCATTAAAGTCAAACCGAATCCAATCGATATTATTTAAAGATTGATTTGTCCAAAAATGAAAACTCACTCACCCTCAAATGCTTCCAAACTTTTTTTTTTAAATTAAACCCAAATATATTACGAAGAATGTTGGAAACCAGCAGCCAGCCACTGATATACATAATAAGGAAAATTTTTATCACGGAAGACAATAGCTACCAATTTTTAATATTCTTCCAAACATCTTCCAAGGTGTTCAACCGAAAAAAAAAAAGAAGAAATAAAAAGAAGCTCAAACAAGTTTGGAACAAGTAGACAGTGGGTAAATGATGACAGAACAATATTTGTTTTCTCTAAACTATCCCTTTAATTATGTGCGAGTATCCTCTGCCATTCTAACTTTAATAAATAGTTCACTTAAAATATACATACCGATAACCAGGCATGCAGCAGGCCAGCTATAAGGGTCCTTGAGGAACAAAGACACCACTTGAATGGGGTCCACTAAAATGCCATACCTACAACACAAATGATGACATGAATTACAGATGTTCAAACATTAAAACATCTGTCTTCAATGCTTGTCTCTTGTTCTGAGCTTTATTTGCGGTATTTTTGCGGGCAGCTGTATATACACATATATACTGTCTTCAAGCAGCAGTGAGCAACATGATGACAGCATATGGTTCCCTCAGCATGGGGTTCAGTGTTTCAATCCAGTCAGAGAGATGAAGGCATGTACGCTTATCAAACAAACCCTATTGACTCATCGCCATGGCAGGAGACTTAAAACACTGAGAGAAGGACTGTTGAGTCTGTTTGAACACTTTTGTTTCCATTGACACTCGCTCCTTGGAGAAGATGGTGTTAAAGGTCAGTTGTAACACATTCTGATGGTCCTTTCTTTTTTTGGACATTCTTGACAGATGGAGTAGTACAAAAATATACCTTTGTGTGAGTGAATGCATTACATATCGATATGTTTATAGTTGTTTGAGCCTTCCTGTGGATCAAATAGTAAAGCATGAAGATAGTACGGCTAGGTTTGTGGGTTCAAATATCAGGGAAAGCAGGAACTGATGAAATATGGACCTTTAATTCAAATTTAAGTAATTTTGGATGAAAGCTTCAGCCAAATGCATAATTGTTAATATACGATTAAAACAATGTGTTCATGTAATTTTTTTTCTTATTCATAACATAATAAAAAATTATCACAACAAATATAAACGCTTGTTAATCCCGATTCTTTAGAATTAATATTCTCAGAATAGACCTAGAGGGATTATCAGACGCATAAATGCAGTATATCTAGAAAAATTGAATTTTAAGTGGACTATTTTTCCATAGCTGTATACACTACATGACAAAAGTTTTGTCGTCGATCCCAGTTGTAAGAGCAACAAATAATAACTTGACTTCTAGTTGATCACTGATGAATCATCTGTTGAACTGCATTTCAATCCTCACAGATATAGCAGAAGACCTATTGGAACCCGCATGGACCCAAGATTTTCACAAATCAGTAAAGTTTGGTGAAGGAAAAATCATGATTTAGGGTTACATTCAGTATGGGGGTGTTCGAGAAATTTGCATAGTAGATAGCAACATCAATAGCCTGAGGTATCAAGACATTTGTGCTGCCCATTACATCACAAACCACAGGAGAGGGCAAATTCTTCAGCATGGATGCTCCAGGATTGGCCAGCCCAGTCACCAGACATAAACATTACTGAGCATGTCTGGGGTAAAATGAAGGAGGAGGCATTGAAGATGAATTCAAAGAATCTTGATGAACTCTGGGAGTCCTGCATGAATGCTTTCTTTGCCATTCCATGTGATTTTAGTAATAAGTTATTTGAGTCATTGCAGAGATGTAAGGATGCAGTCTTCCAAGCTCATGGGAATCATTCACAAAATTAATTCTTTTTCCACTGCACCACGACTTTATATTCTATACTGTACATTATTCTGTACACATTCTGTAAAGTGACAAGACTTTTGTCTAAGCAAAGTCAGACCTTACTGTCCTAATTAAATAATCAAAAATCAAGGCATGATCTTATTTTATTTTGGGAAAATAAGCGTAATCTAGAGGCCTTTGCCTTTCATATAAGCAACTTCTGATAACAAATGATTAACTAGAAGTTATTATTTGTTGTTCCTAAAACTTGGATAGGCAAAAATACATTTGACAGGTAGTAAAGGTTTACACTCGTTTAATTATAATGAACGGGAGCTTGCAATTGTTTGTAAAAATGGGCCAAGATTTGAACGAACTCTATGACTGGACAAGTCCAGCATATGTTACTAGAGAAAGGTCTATTGACAACATTGAACATCAAATTTAAGCTCTGCAGGGAATCATACTAAAATAAAAATTTAAAAAACCTGTACACTTGTTCATACCTGAGAAGGTTTTCTAAAAAGAGACGTGCGTTGCTCAAAACCTGCGAAAGACCACATACACACATACATGACGTAAACAAATGAAATCCAACACAAAAATACATCACTAACGCTAGCTAAGCATGTCAGAACAACCTAAATAAACTCAGCCAAGGATCCTTATTCACTGTCTGCATAGAGTTTGCTGAGATAAATTAAAATTACCATTCATAAATCTAAACAGAAGACAGACATACTTATTCATATGTACAGAATACGAGAAAACAATAGAGGGGAAGAAAATGCAAATGTAAGCAGAGCCGTACCACTAGAATATGAAAGGAAAAAAGGAAAACACGCAGCAGAGGACGAAATAGAGTCGTCTCAAAGCTCGCATTAACAGTAAGTTGAAGAGCGTGAATGCAATCTTCACAGTTTTGAAGACGAGCACTTGGCTGGCTGTCCTCCATGTTTAGACAGACAAGCTGTTTTGGCCTGTTTATTTTTAGGTGTCACTTGGCATTAAATGCATTTCCATAAACAGATACACTGATCAACGCTTCTTCACATGCCGCATGACTGCCACAAAGCATCCAGTGTTACTTAAAATGTCTCGCTGCAATTCAATTATGCCACAAGTGTGGGTTTTCCTTTGTTAAAATTAAACCTATTAAGTCTAGGAAATATTAAGTAGGATAGTTCACCTAAAATTGATCATTCTGTCATCATTT
The DNA here is from genome assembly GCA_903798035.1 of Danio albolineatus. NCBI lineage: Eukaryota > Metazoa > Chordata > Actinopteri > Cypriniformes > Danionidae > Danio > Danio albolineatus. The sequence continues at coordinate 1,060,930 of CAIGQQ010032566.1, forward strand.
TCTCACCTTCTACATGTCCCAAACATTCTTCTGTTAAACACAAAATAAGATATTTTGAATAATGTTGGAAATTGGCAGGGATTTACTTCCAAAGCCTTTTCTTATTATGAAAGTCAATGGTTTCTAAAATTCCTCCAAATATCTTTTTTTTTGTTCAAAAGAAAGAAGAGACTCTGAATAAAGTATCGGAACCACTTGAGGGTGACTAAACAGTGAGTAAAAACTTATTTTCCAATCACTTTTTGATTATTAACACATACTGAAAGAAGATTTTCCATATTTGTCAAATAGGCCTACATTACATGAACATGCATTCTCATTAGGGTTGCACAATTTATTGTTTCAGCATTGATATCACAATGTGAATGTCCATAATATAGTCATATTGCAGTATATGCAATGTTGAGTTGGGATTACAGTTTATCAGCACAACTGTTGAGAATATATGAGATTTAAGTATAACCATAATAGAGTGAAACTTGCATGTGTTTTAAAGGCATTTTAAGAGAGTTTAAAGCATTTGGGCACAAAAAAAGTACATTTGTACAATACGATGAAGTCTATACAATTTCTTTACCTGAATACTGTTCGAGTCTCAGGAAAACATTGTTAATTTGACTTTTTTCAATCTCTATTGTAACTATTTTGCTTGTAATCTGTTTATAATTTTTATACAGCATTTATACCCTTACAAGCTCACCCCAATCAATCTAGATGAATGATTTCTTTCCAAAAAGAGCTATCTGGTGAAATTGTATTCATATCGCGATATGTATCGCAGAAAAACAAAACATCACAATGTCAGATTTTTTTCAATATCATGCAACCCTAATTCTCATAAAGGTATCAGTAATTATTATGCTTAGAAAAACGATAAATCTCAAGCTAGCCACGAATAAAACAATTAGCCAATTTAGATGACGAATTAGTAATTATATTATACAGGGTAGGTTAATAATATTGAAGTCAATCAAATAATAACTTTAATAAATAAAATTTGTTCGTAAGAATGTGGTGGGCTAGTGATTCCCTTCTCTGCCAGAACTGCTCTACAGTTTTAACAATTTTTTTAAACTGTATCGTTTAGACCTGTATCATCTTTTTTATGCTAGTAGTGTTGTTTACTTGTGGTTGTCTGATGACTAGCACGCTTCCGCTGAGCCAGCTGTGGTAGCTTGGTAACATAGCCGCAACGTCAACACACAGAATCTGTCGGCACAGTTCCAGTCTGACAATTCCAGGCCGAGAACAGTTTGTAATCGTGCCGCGCCGTTCCGGGCTTTGAGCAAAAAAACTTAGAGCACTGAGAATTACCATTTACGTTGTTTACATTTTTTATTATATTTATTATTGTATTATAATAACTAACAGTTTACTTATACTTAAGAAAGCAACATAGTGTATACAACACACAAAAGAACAGGCTGAGCTCTAAATAAAACTGTTTTCAATTCAGTTTCTTCTAATCTTGGTTATTTGTCACCGATGGTATAGATTTGGTATCAATACTGAGAAATTACATTCTGGTATTCTGGTACTGAACCAAACCTACTCTCATATAAACAATCCAATGGACATCTGAATAACAAGTTGGCTTCTTTTAAACCATATCATAATTACTAACCTTTTAATCTTGGTAAGTGTCTTATGCAAGTGGCAGTAAAAAAGTATTACTACTAATCTTTGGCAGCGCCTCCGAGTGAAAGGGAATGTTTACAACCTTCACTGATACTGTATCTGTGACACAACTTAACCAGAAGAATGAGTTGGCAAGTCACAGCTTGCAGTCCAGCAGGGATCAGCGTATGTGACTGTTTCAGACTTACCAGCATTACCACACACCAGTTCAGGATCCCTCTGTAGTTTTTGAAGCTGCTCGCTGAACTCAACATCGACTCTTGCAACTTGTGGCAACTGTAAGAAGAATAAAAAGTGTGCAAGAAATAAAAACTGCAATGATGACTGATCTTAATAATGTTCTATATTGTTCTATTAAAATATAGATTTCCACTATTGTTGTTTTATAAAAATATATTTGTCGAAATTAACTGTGAATCTTTAATAGTGCATCATGTGCACTTGATCTGATCGGGATTTCGATTTAACTACTGTAGACGAAATCGTATAAGCTTATTTCCACCGTTTTGTAATGAAGCTAATGTTTTACAGTTGGCACCAACTTTGTATCTGAGGGACAATAAAAGGTTCTGTAGGTTTTGTGCTGTATTTCGCTACTTAAGGTATGACAAACATTTGTATTCATTATAACTTTCCACGCTAACTGGAAAACAAATCCCACATAATTGCTTGCACTTCAGTCCCTTAAACAACTGTCAATGTGATGCAAGTACGGTTCCTTACTGTGACAGACAGCGTAAAAACAATAATATCTACTTCAATTACGCAGTAGTTTGCAACTGTAAATATACTGTTCATATACTAAAGATTGTTTGTTTTCTGCATGCGTGGCTTTAGATAACAGGATTTAAAAATTGTTCTGTTAAAAAAAAAAAAGGTAAATTTAATGTGGCTCTATTTCAAGTTTCATACTTTTATCCTGCTGCCTAAGGCTTTATTAAACTTGAGTAAACATTGGTTGCGTTGTTTAATAAAACGTGTGAAAACAGAATCATTGTTACTTTGAATAACTGTCATTTTATGCCATAAATTGGATTTTTTTTAATTTAAATTTAGTTTAATTTGACATTTATTAACAGCACAGTTATATTAAGAAAATAAGTTGAAATGTGGGGCAACACGGTCGCGCAGTATGTAGTGCCGTTGCCTCACAGCAAGAAAGTCGCTGGTTCGAGCCTTGGCTGGGTCAGTTGGCATTTCTGTGTGGAGTTTGCATGTTCTCCCCGTGTTGGCGTGGGTTTCCTCTGGGTGCTCCAGTTTCCCCCACAGTCCAAAGATATGCAGTACAGGTGAATTGGGTAAGCTAAAATTGTCCGTAGTGTATGTGTGTGGATGAGAATGTATGGATGTTTCCCAAAAATGGGTTGCAGCTGGAAGGGCATCCGCTGCATAAAACAAATGCTGGATAAGTTGGCGGTTCATTCCGCTGTGGTGACCCCAGTTTAATAAAGGGACTAAAGCCGAAAAGATGAATAAATGAAGTTGAAATGTTGCAGGCATGGTTTTTGCTTTAACTTTGTTAAACGTTTTTATTTTTCAAAGTAAATTTGTTGACACGCCCTTCCACTCCATTGGTCAACTATGTGCACGTGTGTGTTTGTTTTTATTATTCTTTTTAAGAATGGCTAAATTTCTTACAGACATCACATATATTTACAGCTTTGCTCAATGAAATACTTTTCATGTTGGTGTAAAATAGTTTAAATGTCTTATGCTGTGCCATAGGCTGTACGCACGGTGGCGAATCCTCTCTCTCTCTCCCTGTGCAGTGACCATCTATCTTTGTCACCGTTCCTATAAATGCCCCCAAAACGACAACAAGCTGCGTTTTTGCATGACGTCTCGGCGTAGACTACCTCTCTCACCTCATTCTGTCGTAGCGGTCGCATTTTCGCTTGTTTTCTTCGTTGAGCTGCAAGTTTTTCGCCAGAGACTCCCGCGCCTTGTGTCCGCTTCTGAGAGTACTGTCAGCGGCTGCTGCTGCAGCGCTCGCGCCGTTCCGCAGTTTCACAGCCTCGCTCCTGGTGCTCGTGATGGTCGCGCGCCGCCGACTCCGGGTGACGGGCCCGAAATCATCCTTGTCAATCATGATTCCAGCAAATTTACAGAAAGCCTTGAACAAACAAATGAAATAAACCGAGTCCAGGCAGGAGTCTCATTTGGCTCTGCGACCGGAAAAACAAGCTTTTGCTAAAAGCCCCAGTTTTGCAAGTTCTCAGGGTGTCGCAAGATTTGTAATAATGCGGTGACTCAAATAAATGTGCGTGGACTTTAGCACGCTTGTTAAAAACACGAATATCGGGCAAGGTTACGACTTTCCCCCGGATATAGTTCCGCGTTCATTCTTCCATGTAAAACGACTCGTCTAAACCAATAGGAGTCAGTTTATAGTGTAACTCTAAACCGTCTTAATTGTCACGCTGTTTTAAAACACCACCTTTATAAATTATAACGAATACGTTCATAAATTACTGTGCAGAAACATCTCATATGGATATAATCCCATTCAGTTCAACTGAATCAATGAAATTGAATAACTAAAACCAGATGCCATGTGATTTCATTGACAACATGGCAAGCCGAATTTTGTTATTTTGCAAGCCGAATATATATATATATAACAAAATATGAATTAAAGTGTTAAAAATGTTTTGTTTTGTTTTTTAAGATTTTTTTTTCGTTCAAACGTTTTTTGTTGACCCACATTATTAAATACGATTGATAATGTGGGACAGCATGGTTTAGGTAATCTGGGACAGTCTTCGAATGGGAGAAATATGCATTTAGATACTTTTTGAGTTTAATGACTACAGAGATGGAATGTACAATGTTCTGTAGCCTACACAAACTCACACATACTCACTTACACACACGAAAACCTATTCACACACGTTTACTTAAAACACACACACACAGTCTTACACACTCACTCACTTAAAAAAAAATAAAATGTGTTTGGCATGTATAAATATGGCATATATATACTTTTTCAGCCCAAATATGTCCCAGATTACAAAGCGACCTGTCCCAGATTATCAAATTCAGGCAGATTTTTTATTTATTATTTTTGACACAAAAATACTAAGTGGTGTGGCATGGCTCTTCTCTGTACAATATCTACATTGTGTTTTCTTAGGTGGTTAGAAAACATCTTAGACATTTCAGAAAAGTCTAATATGTTGTTCTAATTAGTTAGATATTGAAATAGAGAACTGAAGGCAAAAATGCAATAAGAGTCTCAGATTACCCGACTTGGCCCTGCATGTTGTCGCAACATTATGACTGGATTAGACATGGTGTGAGACTGGCATTCTGTTTGACATTTAATTATGTTTCACAATAGAAAGCAAGTCAGCAGGTTTGAATCAACATGAGTGTAAGTAAATGATGACATAATAATAATAATAAAAATATTTCAAATAAAATCTTCTCCAGGTTTAAAAAAAATGGAGAGACTGAATGCAACTTTCTTAATGAGGGTTAGTTTAATGATATATGGAACCTTTGCTATACTGAAAACCACAGTAACTTTCTTCTTCAGCTCAAGTTAAGGATTTTATGTGATTCCAAAATATTTAATTCCCAGTTTATACTAGCAGTCACCAAAACAGGTGCATATAAGCTGGGAAATGTGCGGTGTGCAGGCAGGCGTTATCTGTCGTCTGAAGTTTCTGACTTCAAACAGCTTCACTAAGATGCTCAGTGCTCATCGAGGCAGAACATTTCACCTTCCCTCTTATCAAAGTTGCAAAGTAAACTACAAGAAAACATTCTGCAGCAAAACGGAGTGCAAGCATGAACCTGAGAAAGACATTTCGGATGCTGTATCCAAAGCAGTGCAGCAGAAACTGTTGCATTGCGTGCAACCATCCAATTGTTGGTGTATGAAAGCCGGTTATATTTTGATTCCACTCCATCTAAAATTTAAAGGGGAAAAAGGTGTTTAATTAATAATGGGTCCTTCCATGTCAGTAGCGATGATGTACTTAAGTTCACGCTCAGAATGTGATGCTAGATTTCATTTGACTGCATTTGTTCCCTCAGTGAAGATACTGCTGCTTGTTTCACTTGGCTGCGAGCCTCTGGATGAAATAAGGGCCCGAGAAAGATTAATTCTATACATTTCCATGGCAGGTTGATTGTATTTTATGCCTGGCCGCATGACTTGTGACCCTCTCCTCTGTCAGGGCTGTCAGAACAAGCTGGCATTGGCGTTTGGTTGCGCAGGCCTGAGGTGAGGAGGTATGCGCCCGTCTGCGAGCGTGTCCTTGGTTTTGTAATGAAGTTGTGAGGCTGAAATCACTCACTCCTGCGTGGCGTAGTGGCACGTCATGTTTTATCACAGGGATGCCACATTTACTCAGTCATTAGGGACCGAAAGCTAGTTTATCTCAGTTGCGATCCAGGCAGACTGATAGACACTTCAGGGGTGGCACGCGTGTCAGCACTTTTGCAGTTCAGTCAAGGACTTGACTCCCGATATCGCTGTCATTCTCTATACGTCTCTGTCTTCCTCATGCTTGCTCACTCGCACGCATCATTTCACACTCAGGTGGATTCTTTGAAGTAATGTCTGCCACAGTGACATCACCGAATGACAAAGGACAAATTATGAGATTAACAAGTCATTATGCTGCCCAGAAAAGATGAACGAGGGTTGGGATCAGATGCGCTCAGAGAAAAATGTGATTGTGCTTCTTGGATTTGTTTATATGAATAATAATTGTTATCATTGTTTCAGATGATTTCTGATTATGTTTTCCCCCCACATTTTTTAAACAATGACGAGAATTATTATTTAGTTAACTAAAATTAAATAATAAAAACTGTCAATTTGAAATCTTACTTTTAACAGCAGACTCAAAGCAAGTGTTTTTTAGAAGAAACAACAATTATCAAAAATAATAATTCAGTCATCCTCAATTGACCTAATCTTTTTATTCATTCAATCAATTTACTCAATCAATTGTCCATATAATTGAAGTAAGTGGGGATCAAAAATAACAAAGGTTTCCAATGACTTAAAAAAAACATATTTTCTTAATGTTTATGTGAACTGTCCCTCAGTTTGAATCACGGGAGAATGTTTTGTCTTTCTGAGTTCGTTCCAACCCTCAAGTGTCTGGTTGCAAAAACACATGCACACACACATTCATACGCTAACTCTCTCAGGCATACTTTGTCTTTCTTCAGCGCTCACGGTGTATGCTCTGTTGATGTTTGTTTAATTAAAAACTGATAATTGCGTTGTCACAGTTTGTGTTTTGTTCAGAGGAGATGAGATGGACAGGTCTCTAGGCAGAGAAAGCTTGCATGTTGCCTCATGAATAGTAATACGTATTCTGTTTATTCCACTACAACACACCTGTGGATCGCCTCATTTCACCTGAGGCCCTCAACACCACTTAACTTCCAGAATATGAGAAAATGCTGACCCACAGAATCTCTTTTCATGCTGGTAATTACAAGGTATTTGTTTATTTTAGAGCTTCAGATTACAGAGTTTCACATTTAATCATTTCTTAAATGTTTTTTATCCTCCTAGGCATTAAATTAAAATTATATATAGATAGATAGATACTGTGGGGGAAACCGGAGCACCCGGAGGAAACCCACACGAACACGGGGAGAACATCCACAAAGAGATGTCAACTGACCTAGCCGAGGCTCGAACCAGCGACTTTCTTGCTGTGAGGCGGCAGCACTACCTACTGCGCCACCGTGTCGCCCATTGGATAATGTATTAACTGTAAATAAGAATACATAATGTGACATTGTGCACAATTTAAGTGAGTGGGAAAGGATACACTTGATTAAAATATGCAGTGAAAGATGTTGTGTTGAGATTTGAGACTTGTTTGACATATGCTGACAACAATAATATGTTTGAATAATGTCACTCCCATTGGCATACACACAATATCAGATCACCTGTCAGTCTGAACACAGATCTCCTACCCTGCAAAGGGTGAGTTGAATTAGCCATTCCTAAAAAATAGTTATTTGATAAGTTTCAGAATGAATCTGCTATTTGAATAAATAGGTTGAATGAATCATTTACTCAACTCATAAATTAAAACTTTCTACCTTTTAGATGTAAATATTTTATTAAATTTATTTTGTATTGACTTATTGTCAATATTGCAACATACTGATATGTGTTAGATTGTACAATATTCAAATTCCTTTATGTAAGTTGAAAGATTTTTCATTCATTTTAAATTTAAAAAATGGCAGCAACAATTCTTTACAACGCAGTTTTACTTTTTTATTTTTATTGGAAACACTGTAAAAATTCAGCAGTGTTTTGCCTGGCAACTTATCTAAGATTATGCCAATATACAGTACTGTATAGTTGCATTGTCTGCTAACATGAAAAAGCATTTAAAGCGGTCACCAAGTTAATCAAATAGGTAGCTAAACCAAAAGCATATATCTTTTTCCTCATTAAAATGACATGTGTTGCTCTTTGTGATATGTGAATGTTGCATTTATGACAAAAACTGAACTTTGCTACTGAGGTGATGCCAGTTTGAGTCAGGTATGCAACATTTCCCGAACCTGCTCCAACTTTTCACTTCATCATTTCCTGCTCTCTTGTCCCACCTGAATAAATAAATAAAAAAGATTTTAAAAAAACAAAAGCATCTTCTTCTGTGTCATCATGTACGTCTGTCAAAATTTTCTGACATCGAACAGAAAATCGTACTCTGACAATCTGTTGCCCCAGTTAAAACTCTGAGTTATTGAGGTTAAGTCGAGAGAAATGAGCTTACCGAGTCGTCATACACTCAATCTCGAATCTTTCCTTGTTTTCCTATATACAACCTATTAAATCTGCAGTATCTCAAATGACCTGTTAGAGATAAAGTAATTAATTCAGACATTTTAAATGAAAATTTCATAATCAGCTCATTATTTCAGACAGATTCCATTCGTCTGTCATTCATACAACTTTAATGCCTAATGCAAATAAAGGGAAAGATGTAAGATTTTATGAACTCTTCAAAAAAATATTTCTTTGCCACCTCTCTTTCTGTCTGTCTATTTATGAGAGGTAATCTATAATGCATATGCCTTGGCTATGGCTGCATATTGTCTTACAAAGGCAGCTCAAAGTGCTCTGTTCAGCGGAAAGGCTAGCACATGCTGACAGATGCTGCAGGAGCAACACCCTCACACACATACACACGCGCACACGCACACGCACACACTGGAGGAGCGAGATAAAGATGCATTGCTCAACGGAGAGAAGGATTACACAGCTGAGCACGACTGATTCAGACAGAATCATTCAAAGCCCGGAGAAGCCATACAGATCGGCCTAGTCCAGTGGGGTACATACAGAGAATGAGAGACAGAGAGTAAAATGATACGGTTTTGTTCAAGAAAACAATGACACGATAAAGATGAATTTAGGACGCATTCAAGCAAGGGTCAGAGTCTGGCTGGCTTCATTAGCACCTGCTGGTATAGATTGTAACTGCACTCACTGCTGAATTGTTATATATAATGTTTATATATGTCAGTTCTCGGAACCAAGTTTACGTAAAAGAACACTCAATATTTATTTATTTTATTTTATTTTTTTTTGGAAAATGCTCATTTCGTTCCTCTCCTAGAGTTAAACAGTTGAGTTTTATCATATTTAATCTATTTAGCTGATCTCCGGGGTTAGCTTAGCTTAGCTTAGCATACATCATTAAATTGGATTAGACCACTAGCATCTCTAAACTATACTTTCATATTAATCAAGGAACTTAGCAGTACCATGGCTGCAGCAGGTGCAATGATATAACACAGTTCCCAAAAAATAGTTTTGAATCGTCTCTCACAAATGTCTCCATAGTTGCAAGGCACGTCCCCCATGCAAGCAGGTGGTCACATTGGTCATAATGATGAAAGTTAGCCGATTTTCAGATGTTGCATAATAACATTTTTGCGGACAAACTAACTCAACAGTGTGGAAATGATTGAAGCACTTCTCCCTCAGAAATCACTTTCAAAACAAGCAGGGGGAAGTACTCTCTTGTTCCCCTGTTTGCAAAATAAAATAAAATAAAATAAAATAAAATAAAATAAAATAAAATAA
>CAIGQQ010032566.1:1071143-1098804 GCA_903798035.1 Danio albolineatus
TATAATATAATATAATATAATATAATATAATATAATATAATATAATACAATACAATACAATACAATACAATATAATATAATATAATAAGATTAATTTCAGTAATTCATTCATTCATTCATCTTCTTGTCGGCTTAGTCCCTTTATTAATCTGGGGTCGCCATAGCGGAATGAACCGCCAACTTATCCAGCATTTGTTTTACGCAGCAGATGCCCTTCCAGCCGCAACCCATCTCTGGGAAACATCCATACATTCTCATTCACAAACATACACTATGGACAATTTAGCTTACCCAATTCACCTATAGCGCATGTCTTTGGACTTATGGGGGAACCCAGAGCACCTGGAGGAAACTCCACACAGAAATGCCAACTGACCCAGCCGAGGCTCGAACCAGCGACCTTCTTGCTGTGAGGCGAACGTGCTACTCACTACACCACCGTGGCGCCCTTCCGTACTAATATTACTTAATAATATATGTAATTAGCAGTTATTTTGAAGTTGGTTTAGCACAAAAATCGCACCTGTCCTCCCAACTCATTTCTCTCATTTTTCACAATTTGCTCATTCAGGTTCTGCACCTGAAAAAAAAACAACAAAAAAAACTTTTCCTGGTTGCACATAAATATTTTTTAAATGACGCTAGAAAGAGTATTTAATTAGAAAAAAACTTTCAAACCAAGCAATATTCTGTTGATCAGCATGAAAAGAGTCTTCATTATGCAACATTTGCATAAGCAACCTTTTCCTGCATGACTGCATTCCACCAGAGAGCAACAACAATAATTACGAATGGACCTTAAACGTGCAATCTTAAAAAAATATATATATGCAGAGAAGGACGTAGGGATTGAAACAGAAGCAATGAACTCTCTAAGAGCCAGTTAAATTCAAGTACTGGAACTATAAATGTAATTTAGAGTGACAGGTAAACCTCTTTGCGACCAGCAACACTTTCAGAATTCAGGAGATGTGTTTAGTAGTGTTAGCATGAAAGAATATTACTGTGGTCTCCACCAGATGGCAATGTTTAGAGTGGCATCGCATCTCCCCAAAAGCGCACTAAAAAACCTGTAAAGCCATTGTGATGCAACAATGCCTTGGCCTGCCTGCCTCCATCCTACTCTGTTATATCCAAACACGGCCTGTCAGCACCCAGATTGAATTTGGACATCTCATTTCCAGCCTAGGGAAAAAGTGTTTTTACAAGGTCAACAATAGGCAGAGAGAGAAAGAGAGAGAGAGAACGAGCGATGAAAGATACAAGGGAGAAAATTTCTGCAGTTCAGAGCAATCAATATCTCCTCCTCTCTCACGTGGGAGTTATTGTATACTATGAAACTATCCCGGGGTTCACACACATATGCCGCTACACGAAAGGCGGTCCTATTGTTCTTCAGCTTCCGGAGGGAGTGCTTTGTTTTTGGCAGAGGGGTGGAGGATGGGGAGGGTTTTATTGTTGGTGATAAATAAGGTATGTCTCCTTAGTGATTACATGCTTGCCTAATTCTATATAAATTACATTCACAAGCACACTCGCACACACATGCACGCTCGTTCAAAGTAGAAGAGATCTGCAAGGACTTTGGAAACAGTCTGTATGCGTTTGTTTATCTTGAAGAAAAAAAAACAGCATGAACAAAGCTTTAACCTCTTTCTCCACCTTATAATGTGGGCCAAGCGAACAGATCAAAGTAGAAAACTGTACCTCTAGAGGTGCACATCCTCTCTCACTCTCCCGCCCTCAAAGATACACACACATACACTCTCTCTCACACACATACAGATACTGAACCCCCTACAGATTTCATCAAATCCTCTCTGCACTTTCTCTCTGTACCGTCACACTCTCCCTCTGTTCAAGTCCAATTATTCACAGCAATTTGAAAGTTTCTTTGTTTGAGTTACACTGTACTTTGTCTTTGGTTAAAATACAAAAACAAGAACAAACTCTCTAAAAACGCTGGGCTGTTTTCAATCGGTTACTGTGCATCTAAATCAAAACAACAAATAATCAGTTACTGTGCATCTAAATACAGTACTACAAATAATCAGTTACTGTGCATCTAAATACAGTACTACAAATAATCAGTTACTGTGCATCTAAATACAGTACTGCAAATGACTATGAATATGCTGACCTAAATATGATTTTTTTTTAAATCAGTACAAATGATAACTTTAACATATGTATACTTTTTTCCTTTCCAAGAGTTCACACTTAGCTGATGATGAATTATAAAGCTTGTTTGGCATGCTGTGCCAGGAGAGAGCCCTGAGCTCAAAAGATCCTCGAGCCTGGGGCTCCTCCCGTTGCAAGGCGAGAGGGGAGTTTGAGCTCAGGTAGAACTCAAGAACTCCCCTGCTGTAGAAGCTAAAGAACAGATAGCGATTGCTCTAAAGAGATAACTACTTACTAAGGCCCTGTTTACACTGACAGTTAAATTTGACTCTGATTTTTTGCTCGTACAGTATGTGACACAGATCGGAACTGTTCTATGACCGTGTAAAAAAACACATGCATTCGGATTTTCAGAGATCGGTTTCAGGCCTCCTTCATATGTGGAAATACATCAGATATAAATCGGATATGTGACAATGTGACTGTCACTTAACAGGCAGATCGGATTCATTGAGGCATTCCGTTTTGTACGTCATTAAACTTGCGACAATGTGGTACTTTTCCACGGTTTAATGTCGTAGAAGGAAGAGCGTGTGTTCAGATGCCGAAGGAAAGTGATCAGTGGTCAACGGCAGAAGTTAGAGAGATGAGTCAGGGGAGGACACCATATATAAACCATAGACGCAAGCTGCAATGACGGTCCTTTCCCTACTCCTCCACCTCAAAATCATGTTAAAGTTGGACAAACTTTGCATATTTCGCAGAGCTGAAAGCAAGACAATTTTTTCCATCGTGGCTAGTGTGGTGCAGATGCAAGAACCCGCCGTTACGCATGTGCGACGTCATAAATTGTATGACAAGTGAAAACACATGAATCGGATATGGGTCACAATTAAAAGAACGTGTAAACCGACAGATATAGGCATTAGGCAACAAATCGGAACTAGGCATCAAGACCTGACAGTGTAAACGGGACCTAAGAGCATGTCTATGGTGCTGATTTGGATTAGTCACTTAACTTAAGTTGAATGTTTTTGAACGGTGGGAGGAAACCGAGGGACCCAGGGAAAACCCACGCGAGCATGGGGAGAACATGCAAACTCCGCACAGAAACATTGCCTGGTTTGGTAATGACCGGAACCAAATACGTTCTTGCTGTAAGGCAACTGTCCAACAAAGGGAATTAGTGTGCAATAAAGTGCAATAAAGGGACTAAGCCGAAGGAAAATTAATGAATGCTCTGGTTTCCCCCACAGTCCAGAGACACAAGTGAATTGGGAAAGCTTAATTGTCTGTAGTGTACAGTATGAATGTGTGTAAATAATGGTGTATGGGTGTTTCCCAATACTGGGTTGTGACTGGAAGGGCATCCACTGCGTTAAACATTTGCTGGGATAGTTGGCGGTTCATTCTGCTTTGGCAACCTCTGAAATAGAGACTAAGCCGAAGTTTCAAAAAATCTAAAAAACGGCACCACTGTAAAAAAGTGTTGGGTTCCACTCAATCGATTTGTGTTGAGACAACATTTCGCAAATTTATGTGGATTGAACAAATAACAATTAAGTTGTCACATAAAAAAGAATCAAGAACAGTGTTGTTTCAGCTTATTTTAAATAAGTAGTTTGAACAAACAGCAAGGTGCCTCGGTGGCGTGGTGGGTAGCACAATCGCCTTACAGCAAGAAGGTCGCTGGTTTGAACCTCGGCTGGGTCAGTTGGCATTTCTGTGTGGAGTTTGCATGTTCTCCCTGTGGTCGCGTGGGTTTCCTCCGGGTGCTCCGGTTTCTCCCACAAGTCAAAAGATATGCAGTACAGGTGAATTGGGTAAGCTAAAATTGTCTGTAGTGTATGTGTGTGAATGAGAGTGTATGAATATTTACTTGTTATGGGTTGCAGCTGGAAGGGCATCCGCTGCGTAAAACATATGCTGGATAAGTTGGTGGTTCATTCCACTGTGGCGACCCCAGATTAATAAAGGGACTAAGCCGAAAAGAAAATGAATGAATGAATGAACAAACAGCAAATGTCATTTTTTTGAGTAAATTTCTTCTGTTACTGTTACTTTCATCAATATTCACTGCTGTTCATTAACACCAATATCGTATCAGACAATCCGATGAAGTGCAAAATCAAACAATTGTAGATTTTTAAAGTTTTTTTGTTTTGATGAGTCTCACATTCAAATGGTAGCATCAGAATTTGCTGTAAACAATATGAAAGCATGGTTCTATCCTGCTTTACATGGTGGTTTACCTACTGGTGGAATGGTGAAGTGTATATTTTCTAGACACACTTTGTGCTATTTGGTACCATTTGGGATTTTAAATATAGGGTCTCTTTTTAGTGTTGCTTAAACCTGTCCCTGCCAGCTGAAACCTTTATGATTAAATACTCAGTTACGTCTAACATGGAAACTCGCACTGACACCCATCAGTCACGCTATCAAGGGCGCCAAGATCTTTTGGTGTGAAAGTGAATTATTACGCTGAATGACATTCAGGATGCGTGACATGGAATCACGTTATTGTTTTAAGTGAAAAATGCACTCTCTCCTCAGAATGCATTACGGTGCTTGCAGCCAAGGTCAAAGAATATGCGAATATCCTTTCCTTGGAATTGTACTTCACGACGCCCACCGCTCTCATCTCATTATCAAAATGACAGGTCTGGGAGAGGGACGCCGCTTTGACTCTTTTACACGCCACTGGTCTTTAGCGCAGGATTATAATCAGCAGTGACACTCACTTACCCAAAATCACCTCCGTCATCACATGAGTGTCTTCAGATCATGATGGGATAATCAGTGCCAATGACCATCAGTTCAAGTGGCACGTTAAAGACCTGCTGCTTCATGTTCTGTTACACACACGCACACACACACGTATACCTGTTCATTCAGGCCCTGATCAGGGTTGCACATGATGATGCTGGGCATATAGCCAAAATCTAATACCCTGTACGGCAGCACTTCACTTGGCTCATCATGACATAAAGGTAATGGCTAGTTAAAGTCAACATAAAATCTAAATTGACCTTCTTCCTTGACTCTATGTTAATGAATCACCAGTTTCTCTTTGAGATGTTTATGTTCTAATCATGCTTTTTCCTATTAGCCTATTATTATACTAACATAAATAACTGTAGTAACACTTAGTGCCACATTTAATAAAGATAATATTCATGTTCCTTCAGCTTAGTCCCTTATTTATCAGGGTTCACCAATGCGGAATGAACCGCCAATTATTCCAGCATATGTTTTACACAGCAGATGCCCTTCCAGCTGCAAACAAAGTACTGGGAAACACCCATACACTCTAACATTCATGCACTCATACAGTACGGCCCATTTAGATCCTTCAATTCACTTTTAGTCCATGTAGAAATGCAAACTGGCCCAGCCAGGACTCAAACCAGAGACCTTCTTGCTATGAGGCGACAGTGCTAACCACTGAGCCACCATTGCCGCCTTTTCAATTCTATTCAATTCACCTTTATTTGTATAGCGCTTTTACAATGTAGATTGTGTCAAAGCAGGTTCACATAGAAGGTTATAGTAAATTGAAAATGTCAGTCCAGTTATTAGTGTTGGAGTTCAGTTCAGTTCAGTGTTGTTTAATATTCACTACTTAGAGTCCAAACACTGAAGAGTAATCCATCGATGCGCAGCTCTAGCTGCAGTCTAGTTGCCGGAGGCTGGAGTACTCGAGGCTCGTCTGTCCTTGGAGGGTCACAGGAATCCGTCTCTTGCTTGCTACTCCGTCAAGCATCTGCTCAGGATACAGCCTGGTCCAGGATTATGGAGCCTTGGAATCATCTCGTCACGGGTCTGGGTTGCATACGTGGCACTGCATAGTCTCTGGGGGCCTCGGGATGGGTATCCCCAGGTGGAAATAGAGAATAAAGAGAATAATTAGGGTAGCTGCTGTTCGTAGTGTATATAAAAGGATAATAAGTTACTTGCAGCCTGATCTCACGAGAAAACGTAAGCACTTTACATTTTGCCAGTTTAGTGGCTAATTTGTACGAAATCGTATGAGTTCAGTCGTACGAAAATGTACGATTTAAAAAAGAAGGCATGGCACCCAACCCCACCCCTAAACCCAACTGTCATTGAGTGATGAGCAAATCGTACTAAATTGTTCGAATTAGATCGTACGAATTCATACGAATTAGCCACTAAAGCAAAAGTTACAAAATTTATATTTTGAATAGTAAAAATTCAAAGGAAAATAGGTTTCCATAGGCCACAAAACAAACCTAGAACATACAACACAAAAAAACTTTCCTTTTAATCACAGTTTGAAGAAATAAACTCATAGTTAAGACATAGAAAGTCATTAGAAATAAGGTCCCATTTATAAAGATTGTAAGAAATAGCCACAATTATGATATTTAAAATTACGGATATGTAATATAATATTATTGGGAGACAAAATGTCACACTTGGTGAATATAATTTGAGCAACAAACTTGCATAATTTGATAATGACATTTTTTTTTGTTAAGCGGTAGCCAAATACCTCTGATATTCGTCCAGCAAACTCACATTTGCCCAGAACATTCATTCATTCATTTTCTTGTCGGCTTAGTCCCTTTATTAATCTGGGGTTGCCACAGCGGAATGAACCGCCAACTTATCCAGCATTTGTTTTACGCAGCGGATGCTCTTCCAGCCACAACCCATCTCTGGGAAACATCCATGCTTTCTCATTCACACACATACACTACAGACAATTTAGCTTACCCAATTCACTTGTACCGCATATCTTTGTACAGTGGGGGAAACCGGAACACCCAGAGGAAACCCACGCGAACACGGGGAGAACATGCAAACTCCACACAGAACTGCCAACTGACCCAACCGAGGCTCGAACCAGCGACCTCCTTGCTGTGAGGCGACAGCACTACCACCGTGTCGCCCTTGGCCAGAACATTTTAAACATTTTACTTATTCGGCAGCCTGTTTAATTCAATGGGTTGCAGACAGCAATTCATGCTGACTTTAAAGTCTGCGGAAACCAGACAAAGTTAAGAAAATGTCTGTAAATTATGCATTTCCCTTTTCCATTACATATGTCATGATTTGATGCTTTTCTGCAATTCCACAATCCTGCCTAGCAGCACCTGTAGTGCTTTAAAAAGGCTTCAGCATGAAAGTCTCCACATGCTGAGATAAAAGTGAGAGCTCCTTTAGGCTTAGAGAACACTCTGACTGTATAGCGGGACTGCTTTGTGCAACACTGAGGCTTTTTTTGACATGTTTTTCTCTTCTTGGACACTAAAAGTGCCCGTCTGCCTTTGAGAACCATTTGTCTGCTTGCTATGGGAACTCATAGAAGAGCGCACTGGTATAAATATGTAAGTGTGCATATGTAAAAAGGTGTTAAATGAAGTGGGTAGCAATTCGAAAGCAGTAAATGCAAGCTTGTGGGATTAAACTACCTGCAGGGCTTCTCTTCGTGCTGACCTAACTCAAAATGAACGCTTGTTTTAATGTCCCTGACCTTCGTTTGACCATTGGTGAAGCATTGGGGAAGGTATTTAACCCTGGGATACTACAGGGGAACTACATTATGAGTAGGGAGAAACATTTGAAGGGTGGCTACCATTAAAAGTTTCAGACCTGTAAGTTAATAGGGAGCAAGTAAGTAAAATAACAAAAGCAAACTGTTGTGTTAGAAGTATTTAAAGTGTATTTCTGTTTTTGTTGCATTGTAAATATTTTATTGTGCTGGGAATATTTGCAATGCTGGATTTTTTTGCATTGTTATTTGGTTATGCTTTGAATGCATGGAGGGTTTTTGTACCTGATCATGTTAATGTATATGATCTAGAGCAATTTTATCATATTACAAGATGCTATAGATTACAATATATATGTATTCTATGGCATCTTGTCTATAATATAAACTGTACATTCATTCATTCATTCATTTTCTTTTCGGCTTAGTCCCTTTATTAATCCGGGGTCGCCACAGCGAAATCAACCGCCAACTTATCCAGCATTTGTTTTACGCAGCGGATGCCCTTCCAGCCACAACCCATCTCTGGGAAACATCCATACATTGTCATTCACACACATACACTACGGACAATTTAGCCTACCCAATTCACCTGTACCGCATGTCTTTGGACTGTGGGGGAAACCGGAGCACCCGGAGGAAACCCACGCAACCACGGGGAGAACATGCAAACTCCACACAGAAATGCCAACTGGTCCAGCCGGGGATCGAACCAGCGACCTTCTTGCTATGAGGCGAATGTGCTACCCACTAGGCCACTGTGGCGTCATAAACTGTACAATCAGAGTTTAAAAAATCACTAGGACAATAAATTGACTAGGGATTCTTTCCATTTAAAGATGTTTACTGAATTCTTAAGCATCATAACAATAAACTCTGATCTTTCTTTCTTTACTTTCCAATTTCGTAATATAACTTAAATCAGTCCAATAAGGGCGAAACAAACAATTACAAACAAATGATTCGGGGTGAAATCAACAAATGTACACAACTAAACGTATCGTTATGTGTAAACTGTACACGAATTTGAGCACTATTAATAAATTATATTAAATCAAATTATGGCTGTTACATAAACAGTTTCATATGGCAAATAGAAATATTTACTAAAGTAATAGAGTATTTGGTCATTTCTGTATTTAGTTGTGTTGTAAATATTTTTGTGTTGTATTAATATCTGCAGTGCATTTTCATATTTGGTTGCAGCTCATATTTTTTGTGTGGTTGTATTGTTAATATTTTCAGTATGGCTTGTTTCTGTATTTGGTTGCGTTGATTATTTTTGCAGCATGTTTCTACAGTATATTTGTTTGCATTGTGTCTCTTAATGGTGTTTCAGTGTTTTTTTTTTCTAAATATATTTATTGGGTTTTGTTTGAACCACAGAACAAAATACATAAAAATATGAATAAAAAACTAAAAAGACAAATGGCTAAAAAGGTGAAATTAAAATATGTAAATAAAGTACACAAATTCAAATAATAACAGTACATAATTACAAAAATAAATAAACATTATCAATGTTCAGTACATTTTCGTGCCTTGCATTTCACAGCTTTCCAGTGTTTGCTGGTTAAACAAATTTGTTTATTGTTGCTGAAATGTAAGACATCTGAACAATACAATAAGACATCAACAAAGGTTTGAAAGCTTAAACATCAAAAAATGTTGCACGGTCCACCTGGTTCAGACAGCGTTGAAAGGGGGTCCAAACTTGATAAAAAATCTTGTAATTTTACTTTAACAGAGTATGTCAGCTTCTCTAGAGCAATATTGCTAGTCATTTCTTTAATCCACTGGCCACAGGATGGCCTTTGAGTTTTTTTTCTCTAATAATAAGCAATAACACGCTTCGCTTGGAGTAATCTAAAATCTAATAGTGTGCATTTGCTTGTGTTCAGATCCTGATTTACAGGGTACAGTATATATGAAATAAACATCATTTGGAAACCAAATATAAATTTTCTTCAATTAATTTACCAATCATGATAAGGATCTCTTTCCAAAATATCTGGAACCCATTGCACTCCCATAACTATTATTTTAGACAAATCAACAAGAATCTTTCCATTCTTTTTTAGATATGTACTGTTGAAGATAAGGTAGGATAAGGAGTTATCTTTTGATCCCTTTAAGAATATACTATAAAACATTGATAGATTTCTCTTATCTCTAAAATGTTTTAAAGTGTGATCTTCTATGATAGACAATGATTTTTTTTGAATGAGCTTTAATTTCTGAATGTATAAAACTTCTGACCTGTAAATATTCAAAAAAATGTTTCTGAGGATATCAAATTTTCTCACCAATTATTGGAACGAGAGCATTATATCATCCTCGCAGTTCCATTGAGTTCCATTAGTTTAGTTCCATTGAGAATGTGGTATCACTTGATTTTCATGGTCCCTTTAATGCATTTTTTTAATTTTATTTAAGTAGCATTGCATGCCATCTAATTCTCAATAGATTATAAGACTGTTAGGTTGGGGTTAGGGTAAGTGTAAGTTGACATGTACTTGCAAAGTTTCTTATAGTCAATTAAATTTCTGTCGAAGGAGCAGTATCAGCAGATATTAAGCAGATCGTCTACTAATGCTCAAATGAGAAGTAATTGGCCTGTAGTTACAATGCAACTTTTAGTCAACAAAATGTACAATAGGGATCAAAATAAAGTGAACGAGAATATTTACAGCACATTTTTGCTTCAGTTGCAGCACATTTTTTAGAACAAAACATGAGAGATGAAATATGTGACTGTCCTGGAAACAACGGGATATCTGTTCACCTTAATTATGGGACTGAGCATAATGTACTTGATAAGCCTTCTTTGCGTACTTGTACAGTATGACACAATGAATGACAACCTGCAGATAGAGGACAAACAGTGAATCTGTCCTGGTACTGTATACTTATTGTAAATGTGCCATTATTGACAAAAGTTGCTTACTCATACAACTCTAAGCAATTACAAACCTTACATTTTAGACTCCTATTTAACACAATCTAGAAGAAAACTGGTGCAGTAGAGTGTCACACTGCCTCATGGGAAAGTGAAATCAATTCAGAGTCAGTGAAACCTAAAGCAGCCATACTGATAACCTCCTGTACCGCCAACGGGCTTCCATCTGCTATAATAAATCCTTTGTCTTAAATCTGGGGAGTTTCGTCTTCCTTATGTCATTTACACAATCATTCAAAGAACAGTCTGTTAGTCACTGTTTCTGTGTACCCCAGCACTCTGTCTTGTTCACAACAAAACATCCTAATGTTTTATTCCAGCTTTCAAACAGGTGCTGATTCATGGGGTCTGAAGGAGGCAGCGTTGTGGACCCATCGATCATGTATACATGTCATTACGGTGAGAGTGTGTGATGTGAAAAAGAATGGGGTGAACTGACAGAGCGGGAATAAAAGATTCATGGAAACCAGTTTTCACCCCAGTTTTTAGTGAAAATAGGATTACAAAAGTTCATTGTGAGATAAATAGAGAAAAATAAAGTCTCATTTGCAGAAAAAGTTGACATCGTAAAAATAAAGTCATGAACTTGCGACTGTGACAAACAAAGTATTAAGTAGAGCTCATGAATGTATGACGTACTGTAGCTATTCTGCATCAGAAAAAGTTTTTATAAAATTACATGGCCAATATATAAATAAGATGGAAGGAGTTTTTTTTGTAAGATTGGAAATATGGTCAATGATGTCTAATATAAAACCCAGCATTGACTGTAGATGAATTAGTCACAGTACATCCCTCCAAATTCAAGTTGTATTCTGAGAGCTTGTAAACAGTTTTTTTTATCCCAATGCCTATTATCTCTTTAATAGAAGAAATTTAATTGGCCAACAAATCTTTTTATGCTTTTAACACACTCTATTAACTCCGATAAAGGATATCATCAGCATAATCGTGAAATACTAATTCCATGCCTTCTAATAAAATTTCCCAGTATGAGCATATATAGTATGAGGAAAACAGCAGAGGGCCTAAAACAGATCCTAGCAGCACATCATACTTTTCCATATTCTTTTATTTTATTATTTATTTTTTTGAACATTTATTGTACAAAAGAAAAATATTTCTGTTATTGGTGCACATCATTTACAATAATAACCATTTGGATTATTTACAATGGTGCCAATAAAGAATGAAAAAGAGGGAAAAACAAGAGAAAAAAAAACAGAAATCAAACAAAAAACACAGAAATATCAATAGGTTCTCTGATCTGAGGATAGATATACACTCTCAGAAAAAAAGGTACACGATGGTAGAAATAATGTTCCTTGAGGAACAGTTTTGTACCTTTGTAAAAATTGTACCTTATATGGTACTGAAAATACCTCTTATGATACTGTTCTGTGCCTTTTATGGTACAACTGAAATGAAGGTACACAGTTGTTTTCTTATAAAAGGTACAAAACAACTCCTTCTTTATTACAGTATCTATGAAAATAATTATGACTGGAAAGGCAATGTGATTTTTATGAATAATTTCCATATCAATACAAGAATCCTCATTTAAAAGTATGTTTAAAGATACTTATAAACATAAATTTTTAGTTCTATAATACAATAATACAAAACAACTGGTAAAACATAAAACTATAGGTAATGTAAACTAAACATTCAAGGCATTTTAATAAATGTTTGGTAAGCATTTTTGACACTGTTAAGGTACAAAGTGTCTTGTCACTGTGGTGGTACCTTTCACAAAGTATACAATATTGTATCTGCAGGTTTTTAAAAACAGGTACATTTTGGTTTCCCATAATTGATTTCCCAAAAAATACAAATTTGTTTCTTTTCTTAAGGTACAATTCTGTCCCATAAAAAGGTACTGCCCCAGTGACAAGGGTTTGTACCTTCTTTGGTACAACATTGTACCGTTTTTTTCTGAGAGTGTATAATAGATAAAGAAATTGAGAGTGAAGAGGGAAAATAAGAAAATAATAGTAGTTTAGAGATTTAATAGATTATACCTATTAAATGTGTGCAAATTGTATATGTTTTGAGTGCTTTCTTGCTAAGTGAATCTGGAATTGTAAGTAATTTTTTTATCTTTTAATGCTGTAAATATTGGCTTACAGTTTGAAAGTTTACATTTCAATAGATTCCATAGATTTATCATACTTTTCTAGGGTTAAATTAGAAATTTCTCTGGTAACATCAACAAATCAGTAATGATTGCACAGGTAAGAACTTACCTTAGTGCCTTTTACAATAATTACATAATTAAGTAATGTAAATGTGAGATCAATTAAATATCATAGAGAAAAGCAGCTTTGGTCTGCAGCTAAAAGCAAGTTATTTGGAATTGTAAATACTGCAGTTTTATCTCAGATGATCATAAGGAAAAATATACAATTATAAATGTAAATTATAGCCATATTGTGAGAATAATACATCACAATAGAAAATATAATGAAAATGATAAAGAAATAAACTTAGCTATGTGTGAGGAATTTGCACAGAGGTAACTATGGTTCATAGAGATGATTATGATTCATAAATATGAGAAATAAAGTGACAATTACTAAGATACAGTCATATTTTGAGACTATGACTATCAGGTAATCAATAACAAAATTACAGTTTGAGACAAGTCACAATAGTCAAGTCAAGTCAGTTTTATTGTCAAATATGCTGAGCATTCTTGACATACAGCACAGATGAAACTACAGTCCTCTCAGCCTACGGTGCAAACACGCAGTATATAAATAAATATACAAAACAGAGTATACAAACATGTTCTCCCCGTGTTTGTGTGGGTTTCCCTCAGGGTGCTCCGGTTTAAAGTCCAAAGACATGTGGTATAGGTGAATTGGGTAAGCTAAATTGTCCGTGGTGTACATGTGTGAATGAGTGTGTGTGGATGTTTCCCAGTGATGGGTTGCAGCTGGAAGGGCATCCGCTGCATAAAACATATGCTGGACAAGTTGGAGGTTCATTCCGCTGTGGCGACCCCAGATTAATAAAGGGACTAAGCCGAAAAGAAAATGAATGAATGAATGAATATACAAAACAAAAGTGACAATAGTGCAAAACAGGTAAGTGAGGTAGTGTGTGGTTGTGCATCCACTTGAGTACATGTGAGGTGACACATAAATCGTGAGATATAAAGTATAAAGATATAAATATATAAAAGTATATAGTAAGATATAATGTCATAGTCTGGGAAGAAAATAACAGTTGTAATAGGTGCAACAGGTGCATTTAGGATAAATAAAACCAAAATAATGAGAAATACACAATTACGTTTTTAATCAGAGGCAAAAACATGCTTCCATATATGCGCCAGCAGAGGAGAGATGAATGGGACTGTGGAAATGTGGAATTACAAGGGTCATGGACAAGTTGATTTATAAATACTTACTTGCTTTACAAGTGACTTCCAAAGATTTATGCACGGCTTAAAACTTCTCCAATTTGAGGAGGTGGAACAGTGCTGCTTATTGTATACTATCAGCCGTGCATTGTAATAATGTGGGCCTGCCTTCAGGATGTAAATATAGCTGGGTAAATAAGATGGGTGTTTTATGTCTATTCTTGGCAGTAGATTTTGTTGGAATGGAGAGAGTAAAAAGGAAGGACATTTGGCTCAGATGAGTTCACTGGCACCTCAGTTAAAAGCTGCCTGAGCGCGAAACAGTTGTCTTTGAAATCTTATCTTTTAATCATCTGAGCTTATGTGTCATCTCACATGTACTCAAGTGGATGGAGCAATTACGCTGCTGCGATTCCACACTCGCATTAGATGGTAACACACACACACACACACATTTCTGCTCTTACTCTTAAATTGCTGTTGCTTTAAAGTACAGGCTGTATAATGGTGGATGCACATGGCATTTAGCCATCATGTGCAAGAACAACAACGGCAAGAGTACACCCGGTCTTTAATTTGTGTCATCATTTTTGGCTTTGAGTTACCACATACGACCAAGTTAACTTATAACTGTAGCTTTAAACTTTTCATGCTCCATGACTGTACATTTACATTCATTTATTAATCTGAATAAGGTGCAACAGTTCTTCATGCTATTAACACATTCATGTTATTTGGAAATTTGATCTGGTCGTGATGAAACCTATAGCTAGGTTTTCCTGGCATAACAAGGAAAATAGTCTCATCTTATCTTATATATTTCCAAGAGGAAGGAAAAACATCAGTAAACCTATAACAGATCCTTGCAGCACATACTTAACCACCATTAAATACTAAAAAATAAATTGACATTAATTTCTGAGATGCCAGATTGAAACAGGAAGCCCATTTACACCAAAGGAATTAATAATAATAATAATAATAATAATAATAATTGTTTGTCATTATCATACAATTGTGTTTTCTTCTCAGAATATTTTATAGGCTTTCTATTAAAGAGTTCACCCTTAGCTGATGATCGATAATAAAGCTTATTTGGCATGCTGTCCCAGGAGAGAGCCCAGTTTGAGCTCAGCTAGATCTCGATGAACTGCTCAAACTTGTTAATGGCTAAAGACAGATTATAGGCATAGCTATACAGCTTACTCGCTTGTCAATAGTACCAATTTGGTATTGCCAAATTACTTAAATCTAGGGCTTGACATGAACGTTTTTGATCAGCAGTCACTGTGGTTAGTAGTTTTTCAATATTACTAGCCATGCACCATTTTCAATAGTCACAATTTTGTTGTTGAGAAAATATATTTGAAATGCATAAATTTGACTTTGGCAAGCTAAAATTACTTGATTTAGATTTTGTGTTATTTCCAAATGCCTCCGCATTTACTTTTTTGTGTGTTGTGTATGACCTTACTCAATGAGCATGAGCAAATGTATTGTGGTTTCATAGTTTGTAATGACAATTATTCTTATTTCACATGACTTTTTGTGGCTCAACATTAAGGATGTTTTAAAGAAAAGCGATTGCACAAGTCGTGTTTGCAGGCATGGTTGCTTTGTGCAAGGATACGGGAGTGCGCAAGCTTTGTGCAGTGGCTCTCTAACCCACTACAGCTGAAATCTACCAGCATTTGGCGAGTTGGAGGGTTGGTGGATGTTAATGTCAAGACCTGCTTATTTCGCATGTTTTTGGACTGTGGAAGGAAATCTGGAAACCCAAGGAAAACCCTTGCGAGCATGGGGATAACATGCAAACTCCACCGCACAGAAATGTGACTGGTCCAGTAAGGACTTTTAACAAGTGACATTCTTGCTGTGATGCAACAGTGCTAACAGGGTTTGAGGGGGATTCTTCAAGACGAAGGTACTGAGGTAAGAAACTCTTAGTTAGGATTCATCTAATTGTTAAATTATGTCTTAGCTAATGCAGGACCAGCCGTGGTCAATCATAAGCACGTGCTCCTCAAGAAATTAGTTTAGAAATAAACTTCACTTCTTAAGTGTACTTCGTGAACTTTTTTTTGCACCTTTATTTTTTGCAGTTGCCAGTTTGTAGGCTTTCTCGCTTTTTGAGTCTTTAATCATGCCTAACCTCAAAGAATATGATTTATAATCAAAGTACCCCATTTGCAAGGTTGTCACATCTATGCACCCAAATGAAGACAAAACCACCTTCTCCACTCGGCTAGATCTGTTTTGTGCACCTCTAGCTTTGGAGTTTGCATAGTCTAATCTGGTTTTGGATCATATTTCGGAATCAACTTCCACCAAGGGCTTTGAGCATTGGCAGCCATTTTGGCTCAGAGGTTTCAGCTGTCACAGCAGTTGCATCTGGAGCGCGTTGTTTTCTGACAGTAGACAGGGTAAAGAGCCGAAGCGGGCAGATGGGCCAGAACCCTGCTGCTCCGCAAAGGGCATCAGCTAACAACCGCACACCTAGACCTCTCAGACCTGACCCAGCATGAAGAACGTGAGCGAGGGAGCAGAAATGGAGAGATGGATGGATGAGCAGCAGTGAGGGAAAGAGACAGAAAGATTTATCATGAACATGGAGGAACAACGAACAGGTGTTGGGAGAGATGATGGATTGAGAGATGGCTTGGAGAGTTTGCATGAGCCTCGCAAACCTTTTGTGACCGTGATAATTAAGACAAAGGCCACAGGAAATCCAGTTTAAACAAACGATGTGAATATATGTGATGCATCGCCAAAATAAGAATTAACTGTGTCAATAAACTACTTGCTAAACAAACAAGACTTAATCATCAGAGCTGTACACAAATTGCCAACATCTAGCCATTATTCCATGATGCGATTGGGCATCTGGTTGATTACCAGCTGGTGGTCTGCATGTCTCCATGGTCACTGTGACCAAGCAACATGATTGCGGTATTCTGCAAACATGTGTTGCCATCTGGCCCACCGAGCGAGAGTTAGTGTAGTCAGCAAACACTGTGCCAGAGCAGAGGACTAGTTCATGGGCACTGCCATGAAAATACCCCCTGTTGGTATTTCACATGGCATTAGAGATTCTGGACAGGTACTGAATCCAACTCGCATTAAATAAGCTTTGCTTCTGGAAAGAAGTGAGCTGTATTTTCTGAAGCTCCAATACACATTTTTTTAGATGCTTTATTTAATTATGAGCAATTGAAAATTAAGGGGTAGATGTGCAGTCTGTTCAAATGACTGCATCATTTATATGAATTATATATATATATATATATATATATATATATATATATATATATTTCCACAGACCCTTTAAATATCACAGAAGGTTTTTTCATGTGGACTAATTTGTAGTGGAAAAGGTTTATTGTGCTTATTGTTAATGTACAGATTACATTGTAAAAAATACTGGGTTCCACACAATTCCTTCATGTTGTCTCAACACAAATCGATTAAGTTAACTTAATTGTTTTTACAAATTTAAGTTGATTTAACATTAAACAATTAAGTTACCTCACAAAAACCTTCAAGGATTGTGTTGATTCAGCTCATTATAAATAAGTAGTTTGAACAATCAGCAAAAAAAATTTTTAGAGTGTAGTAAAACCTGCTTAAAATGGTTATTTCAATAACCTTTCAATACATTTAATAAAATGGAATACATTTATTTTACTGTTTTGTACAATGTATTTTTGGTTGCATAAAATAGATTATGTTAGACTTAATAGATTTCAGAATATGTCAAGACTCATACACTATGTATAATATCTGCAATGATAGATTATTTTATTCACTGTAAAAAATGCTGGGTTCCACACAGTTCCTTCATGCTGTCCCAACACAAATCGATTAAGTTGTTTTTTCAAATTTAAGTGGATTAAACACAAGACACTTAAGTTGTCCCCAAAAAGTCAAGAATTGTGTTGATTCAGTTGCTTTTAAATAAGTAGTTATTGCAGCACAAATAATCTTTTTAGTGTTTGGTCTGTACTTGTGTTCATTCATTCATTCATACATTTTCCTTCAGCTTAGTCTCTATTTTAGAAGTCGCCGCAGCAGAATGAACCGCCAACTATTCTGGCATATGTTTTACACAGAGGATGCCCTTCCAGCTACAACCCAGTACTGGGAAACGCCCATACACTCTTTTTCACACACTCGTACACTACGACCAATTTAGTTTATTTAATTCCCCTTAAGCGCATGTCTTTAGACTGTGAGAGAAACCAGAGCACTAGAAAGCCAGGACTCGAACCAGCGACCTTCTTGCTGCGAGGCAACAGTGCTAACCACTGAGCCACTGCACTTGTATTCAGAGAGCAATAAAAATAATTTTCAGAGGAACCTTTTTAAAGCATCAAAAAAATTGACATTTTGTACATTTGAACATCATTTTGTTAGCCTTGCGAGTGCACAAGTCACATTAAACAAATAAATTAAAGAATCAGTTCATAAGAGTCACACGCTCAAGAATTGGCCTACGCTGGTTCTGCTATATGTTTTTTTATTTTTTTCAAGTCGTCGGTATCCCACAAGGACAACTCATTAAAAACACACATTTTCTTGCCATTATTTTGCGATACCCTGACACCTTAGGTAAAATATGATTTATTTTGCCATGGTACTGCACTTTCATTAGTGCTGCTGAAAATATCCTTCATAGCCTTGTTTCCATGTTATTTATTGTAGCAGTATGGGCAATTTTCTAAAATACAATACAACAAACAGAAGAATCACAACTAAAATCGATCTTGATAATCTCAGTTAATTGGATTTGTCAACTGAGGGCTCAGATTTCTTATACTAAACCTTGAACACAATCATCTAAAAATGGCCATCAACCAAAACTCAAATAGAAAAAAAGTTTTATTTTTCAGATCAAATGATTTTAAAGGAACACAATCACTGTTTTCAATGTTTTCTGATGACTGTATTCTAGTTTAAACAGAACTGTTGCTCTGAAGCTTATTTTCCGCCTCTTGACAGTCAAGATTGTTAACAGACTAAACCAGAGTTGACTTAGAAAAATCAATACAGCTGATTTCATACATTACAGAGCATCAATCCTCAGTAATTGTTTTTTCTTCCTCCATTGTATTCCAGTATTTCAACTCCAGAATGATGAAAATATGTATAGTGCACTCTGTAGAATATAATGAGCCAATCGCATGCAGACTTTGAGGCGATTTTGAATATTCATCAGTTAGTTACTGAATATGTATGTTTCTCTGCACTGCGCTGGAAAATGAGCCTTATTTTATATGCTGATGGTTAAACGAGCCTTTCCACCATTTGTCTTCATCAAAAGCACATTTGAGGGCTTGGTCCCATGTTACTGGAGCTCAGAGCTTATCTTTCTTTATAAGGGCTGACAATCTAATCCATGAAAACAAAACCTCTCATTTTCGTCTCTGAGCTGCCACATTGAATCACAGGACCAGGTTAACTTACAACTGTACCTTTAAATAGCCAAACAAGTACTGCCACATTATGTTACCTTTATGTTCCTCCGTGCATCTGAATGAGGTGTGACCTGCAGTATATGGAAGCCTAAAGGATAAAAAAAGGATTTTAAAAATAAAGGATTTCCAAATGTTCTCCTCAGAATTATGTTCACATTTTATAATTAAGGTTATTTTGGTCATAATTGCCTGTTTATAGGCTTTTGTGGGTTTATTTCCTGTGATTTTATTGTTTTATGTCTTACAGTTTTAGTTTATATATTGCACTTCTGACTTTTTCTCCACGATTGTGCTTTTATAATCATGCAATTGCCAGATTACAGAACCTCTGCAAGAAAATTCACATTTATTTCTTGCAAAAATGAAAACGTAAAACAAAATGTATACATTTGCAACTGTTTTTCATAGAGTTATAAGTTTAGTACGCAATAAACCCAAATATTTACAGTAATTCTGAGTTTGTTTCTAAAAATTCTAGTTTAAGTCTCATATTTCTAACTGTAATTTTATTTTTTAAAGCTTTTTTGAAGCTTCATTTAAATAGTCAAACTGCTTTAAAGTTTATGGGCTCTATCATACACCCGGCGCAATAAGGCTCAAGACGTGTTTGGCGGAATTTGTTGCTATTTTCAGATCAGTACAATTGTAATTTTCACATTTCCACCATGATTTTTATATAACAAATCCATTTGCGCCACTTTGTGGACTCACGGGCGTACTGATCTAAAAAGGAGGTGTGTTATTGCGCAATGTTGGCACACTGAGAAACTGAAACAGGCAGCGCCATTGACCAACTAGTTTTGACCAGCTAATGTCCAGCATTAGTTATACACATACAGGATGTACAGCAATACACAAATATCTTTATATGTGAGAGAATTAATCGATTAAAATGTTACAAAAATGATTATTTTCTACACAAATAAAAAATGCCTCTGTGCCTTCTTAACTTCGGAGGTTTTTTTTTTTTAGTTTATTCTTGGCAACTTGCATTTGTATCATGTTATTATTAGTAGTAATATTTATTCATTCATACATTCATTTTCTTTTCAGCTTAGTCCCTTTATTAATCTGGGGTCACCACAGCAAAATGAACCACCAACTTATCCAGCATACAGTATGTTTTACGCAGCGGATGTGCTTCCAGCTGCAACCCATCCCTGGGAAACATCCATACACACTCATTCACACACATACACTATGGACAATTTAGCTTATCCAATTCACCTATAGCGCATGTCTTTGGACTGTGGGGCAAACCGGAGCACCCGGAGGAAACCCAAGCCAACAAGGGGAGAACATATAAACTCTACACAGATATGCCAAATTACCCAGTCAATGCTTGAACCAGCGACCTTCTTGCTGTGAGGTGACATCGTTACCCACTGCACCACCGCACTGCCTTATAGTATTATTTATTATATGCATATTTATATTTGTTTTAATAAAAACAAGTTTAGATTTGTCCACCTGTCGAGTTTTGGAGATGTACGCATCACTACGGGGCATAAAAATAGAATGTGTGTTTGAACATAACTCAGTTTTTTGACCACACTTCGTTACTATGTGAAGTTTATTTATAAACTAATTTCGAGAGGATCACGTGCAGATGATTGCTCGCAGCTGGTCCCGCATTATCCAATTTATGATTCACCAATCAGATGAGTCCTAAGCCACTATATATACCCTAAGTTGCATATCACAGCCATCTTCGTTTTGAAGAATCCCCCCTTCCACCCCTACTCCTCCTCCTTCCTAGATGGGTGGCACGGTGGCCCAGTGGTTAGCACTGTTGCCTCACAGCAAGAACATCACCGGTTCTAGTCCTTACCAAGCCAGCTGATGTTTCTGTGTGGAGTTTGCACGTTCTCCCCGTGCTCACGTGGGTTTCCCCCGGGTTCCCGGTTTCCTCCCACCGTCCAAAAACATGCAACTTAAGTTAATGGACTAATACAAATCGGCACCATAGACATGCTCTTAGTTAGTAGTTTTCTTTTCATAGCAATCACAATCTGTTCATTAGCTACTCGCAGGGGAGTTCTCGAGATCTACCTGAGCTCAAACTCTCCTCTCGCCATGCGAACGGGAGGGAGCCCTGGGCTCAAGGATCTTATGAGCTCAGGGCTCTCTCCCGGGACAGCATGCCAAACAAGCTTTATAATCAATCATCAGCTAAGTGTGAACTCTTGAATGTTTATTTATTTGTTTGCTGGATATTAAAACTGAATTTAGAAATAGTTTTGAAACAAATCTTTGCACTTAACAAACTAAATTAAATATGTAGGCTAATAGATGTCTTCAGGGGAGTGAGTTTCCACCGTTTCCTTATCCACAAAGTAAAGGAATAAAGTAAAGAGTAAAAGTAAAGTAAAGAGAAAGTAAAGAGGCCAAATGGATGAGGCTCGTTCTTTATCCTCGCGCTGCAAATGGTCTGTTTAACGTTTTTTTTTACTTGTGAAGCATTCAGTTCTTCCACTTACAAAGTTCACCATGTAAATAGCAAATGCACCATGGCGCAACACAACTGAGTCTTAAAGGGAATGGGAGATGAGACTTTGTTTGGTTTAATGCACGTTATGCTTAAAACACACCCACAACCCTGTGTTAAACCATGCGCCAGGGCACATACCATATTTTTTTCATCTTTAAAATAGCAACAGTGGATTCGAACATAATGCTTTTGCACTATGCGCTTTAGAATTTTCATTTAGATTGATAAAAAATGGTGCCCTATGTGTCAAATTATATGGTGGCTTTAAATCTCATAATTGTATGTTTTAGAGATTATTCCTCACACTTCAGATTAAGGAAAATAAATATTATGATGTGAAATTTCTCAATTGTTTATGTTCATTCAATGACAGAAAATAATCTCCTCAAGGGTAATGCAGGAGGTGATGATTTGTAAATTCTCCAATTACAGCCACCAGGATGGAGTTTTTCACAGACACACACAAAAAAGACTTCCTTTGAACACTAAACTGCATCCACTGGTAAAATTGGGTTGGGATGTTTATGCTGAGAGCTACAGTACATTCTCCCCGTGTGCACAAAAAGACTGTCAGCTTGTATAGGAGAATGAGTAAGTGCATGAAAGGACGTGGTTTGCTAACAATTAATTGATATAGCTTGTATACATTTTCAGCAGGAGAAGAGGGACGAACATTAAACATGTCTTTTTGTTCATCTTGCGGCATCAGCAGGGTGTGGTGCGACGTGGTGCCACCCAGAGAGACGTGTTACAGAGATGAACATATGGAGAATCAGCACTCGGATAAAGCAAAACTGCAAAATGACACCATGAGAAAAGAGGAGATTTTTTGTGTGCGAGTGGCAGGCCTAAAGACGAGATGCAATTTAAAAAGTTGTAAACTTTAGTCAAAATACTACATTTATTTCTCCCATTTTGAGTTTATATCTCACAAATCACGTTTTTTCCCCCACAGTTTTCTTACAGTTTTTCGATTACTTACGATTTTTCGCTTAACTACACTTTTATTTCTTGAATCTGCAGTTTAACAAGTTGCAGTCAGTATTTTTCTTAGAATTTTTGTCTTAAGTTCAAGATGATGCTTGAATTCTGACTTCAGAAATTTTACACTTCATATTTTTTATTTGATCTGATCATAATTATGACTGCCAATTAAATAATAAAAAATGCTGCTTCTTTCTGATTTATTTTGCTCATAAATTCAACTTTATTTCTCATAGATGACAATTCAATGATTAAAAGAAAACTCAGCAATTTTCAGATTTCTTTTACTCATATTTATGACTTTATCACAATTGTCATGTTAACATTTATACCGTTTGCTATTTTGCCTTTGTTTTTGCTCATAATTGCACCTTTATTTCTTACAAATGCCAATTCAACATAAAAACATTAAAAACGCTGCTATTTTTTAGTTTTAAAGTGTTTGTTCACCCAAAAAGGAAACTTACCCCTTAATTTATGTACTCACCACCAGTGCATTTTAGAAGTATATGACTGTATATGAAAATCTGTATGTGATAATCTTTATATTAAAAGCATTCACAGATCTTCTGAGCTTTAAAAAGGCACTCAGCAGATGTAAAATTTCTTCAGTTAAGAAAAATAAATTCTGAGAGTCTGCTTTTCCCTTGCTGTTGTACGTCTAATTCCCTGCCGCTGTTTTGTATTCAGCACTTCCACCAGAAATCAGTGTCTTGTGAATACAATTATGGGACAAAAAAGTTTTAGTAAGTTTTTAAAAATGAAATTAAAAAGTGTGAAGCATTACTATGGATGTACACGCTGTATTTAACTTCTTCCAGAATGAAGAAGTTTATCAACAGCTTACTGCCATTCTAAAACTTAGGAGACTAAAGATTTTTAGGGGTAAAGTCTAGTTAGGATACAGCCGCAGATATGCACATCAATATAGCATCATTTTTGTAACGCTGTATAACAATAATTAATATTTTTACAGTACTCCGACGATTGGGTTTAGTATGCGTTAATAAAATGCAATTTATTGGGTAGTTTAATTCATTCATTCATTTTCTTTTCGGCTTAGTCCCTTTATTAATCCGGGGTCGCCACAGCGAAATGATCCGCCAACTTATCCAGCATATTTTTACACAGCGGACGCCCTTCCAGCCGCAACCCATCTCTGGGAAGGGTAGTTTAATAAATAACATAAATAATACTCTGTACAATTACTGTTGTTACATTACTGAGGCCCCGTTTACACTAGTACGTTTTCGTTTTAAAACGCATAAGTTTTGCTAAGGTTACGCCATCCATCCACACTACGCCGGAGTTTTCGAGGTGCGAAAACGGAGCATTTTAGAAACGCTGGAGAGGCCGTTTTCATTCTAAAACGCAGCCGCTGCGTCTCAGTGTGGATGGGGGAAGACGGATATCTTTGAAAACAGAGGCGTGGCTGCTGAGATCCGATACGTGATTGGGGCTTTGGGTCATTGCGTATCCTTTCCTTATTCGTCAAGCGCACGTAGCTATAACGTCACCGGCAGACGGCAGACCAGCCTTCACTGTAAACACGGTATTTTCGATAGCCATGGATGTTTTATATTCATTTGTTACTTTAAGTAACAGCTAGACCTCGTCGTCTGTCCACAATAAGACCTCTCTTGCTTTCTTTACCATCGCGTTCATCGTTCAACCAGCGTTTGTTGACTAACAATAACCAAATGCCAAGCGAGACGCGTGCTTCCTGTTTATACTTGAACACGCATGCTCAGAGTGCGGGAATGGTGCGCGAATGGTCACGTGATATACGTTTCTGGTGGAGGGAGATCTGTTGAGATCCGCTAGTGTGGACGCAGATCGTTTTCATGCTAAAACGCCGTTTTTAAACTAAAACGCACTAGTGTAAACAGGGCCTGAGACAGTTGGGTTTAGGGTTGGGGTAGGGGGAGACGCTAATAAAATTGTCACGTTCAGAAGGATGAGAGGAGTCAGACATACAAAAAGCAGTGTTTATTTACTGTCTCTAGGATGTCACAAATAGAAGGCATAAACTTGGACGAAGGTTAGGGTTCGGGATCCGCTCAGGATAGGTATATCTCAAAGTACTTGAAAGTCACTTCCCTGATAGGAGTTATGATGAAGGTGATCGTTGAGGAGCACAGGAGGGTGTCCAAGATGAGGAGGATGATAGGCGAGGTGGAACGTGTCCATATGTGATACCCGACGAAGGGCTAGTGGCAGAGTGGAGCTTTTATGGGTGATGGTCAATAGGCTGGTGATGGTGCATGGCTGAAAGCTGGTCTCAGTGATTGTGATTGAGGAGCGGGTGATGAGTGACGAGCTGGGGATGTTACAAAAATACATTCATTCATTCATTCAATCTTTTTTTTTCGGCTTAGTCCCTTTATTAATTTGGGGTCGCCACAGTGGAATGAACTGTCAACTTATTCAGCATATGTTTTACGCAGCAGATGCCCTTCCAGCTGCAACCCATCTCTGGGAAACATCCATACACACTCATTCACACACAAACACTACGGACAATTTAGCCTACCCAATTCACCTATACCACATGTCTTTTGACTTGTGGGAGAAGCCGGAGCCCCCGGAAAAAACCCACGCGACCACGGGGAGAACATGCAAACTCCACACAGAAATGCCAACTGACTTAGCTGAGGCTCGAACCAGTGACCTTCTTGCTGTGAGGTGATTGTGCTACCCACTACGCCACTGTGGTGCCCTAATAAAATACAATAAATGGGAAATTTAATAAATAATAAAAACAATTTTCCTTAACTTCCGGCCACAACCGTATCTGATCTAGCAACAACCACTTTCAGGCCCTGTCCACACGAACACAGGGGTTTTCAAAACTGCACACTTTTCTATGGGGTTTTGCTGTTTGTCCACCTGAAAATGCAGATCTGAAAACTCCAACCAGGGTGAAGATTTTTCCAAAACTCTGGGTACAGTGTGGTCGTGTGGACTACAACTGGAATTTTAGCCTCTTGACGTCAGCGTGTGCACTGTTTTCTCTTCTCTGATTGGCCAACACGGCTGGGTTCACTCCAAACAGAGAAGACGTGAATGAGGCAAGTTGTGCACATTTACGTAACCCGTCTCTGTACTCACCTTTGCATTGACATGAACGCAATTTATTTGCAAAATATACCTAGTTCCTCGTTTAGAGTAAGTGTCATTATCGCCACCTGTTGGTTCGGCATGCCCATAACATGCATTACAGTGTGTTTTTTGCATTTTCATGTGGACAGAGATTTTAAAAATAATGAAAGCGGGGAAAACCCAGTGTTATGTAAATATCGCCTTAGAATAATTTGTCTGAAAGAAGAAATTCAGATACAAATAGAACGACTGTGTGTAAATCATGGGTAAATTTTCACTTTTTTTGGTGAATTAACCCTTGTTTTGATGAGTTTTGTGTTTTCAGAACACTGTAAAACATTTACTATATAATTTACAGTAACTTACCACTAATTTTGGTTGCCATCAAGACAGTAAAATTTACAAGCACATGGTAAATAAATAATACAAATTTTGCTGTAGTTTTTTAGATTACATTTGTCATTTATTTAATTTACAATGTGTCTTTTCAGTAAGTTACTGTAAATTTTACAGTAATTTTTGAACAGTGTATATACTGTACAGTGTGTTGCAACTTTAATTGAACAGCTAGGATTCTCACTTATCCTCAGAATTGAAATATTTCACAATTTAGATTTTTTTTCTTGACAAAAATCTAAGATGGAGGTCAGTCTTCTGTGAGATTATGATGAACACCGACAAGGATAAAACTCAAAACTGAAGTGTGACTCCCGCATGAGGACAGGTCCATTGAACAGCACAGAAGTGCACTACCAATACCTCTATTGCCGGTATCTACAGTGTGACAGGGCTTGTGGGTCTTTCAGCGACTGCATGTGTATGGAGTACTTCAGTGTATTTGGCATAGCTGTGTACTGAGTGTGCTGGTGTTATCAAAGGCTCTCTTTACACTGGCAGCTGAAGAGGCTCCTCGCTGTTGGCTCTGTGTTCCTGCGTCTCCTTCTCACTCAGAAACAAACAGCACGTAAAACTCTACACTCGCCTCTATGACAGCCATACACGCCACAAAGACTTCCGGAAACACTTTCATCTGGAAGAGTATTTCTTTTATTATTTTTTTGTCTTCCTGTTTTGCAGTCGATGGATTGCTTGCGCAGAAACCGGACAGCATGTTTTGAAACTGATGCTTTTATTGTCCATCTCATGACACTTAAAAAAATGTTGTTTTGCTGCTTCAGTGGAAAGCTATAAGAACAGCCTTGTGTGTTCGATTTTAGAGTTGAGTAAAATGTACATTTTTATCATACAAAATGTACGATTATTTTCAATGTACAATTGAAGTCTGAATTATTAGACCTCCTGTGAAACTTTAACTCTTTTAAAAATATTTTCCAAGTGCTATTTAATGTGAGAGAATTTTATTTAGCACATTTTAAACATTTAAACTCTTTTCTAATAACTATTTTTATTTGTTATTACAAAAGAATGATGGTACCTAATATATTTCTATTTGTAAGACCCAGTGTGAGTGGTATTCAGCTTGAAGTGCAATTGAAAGACGTAACTTGGCTATTAGGTTAACTACTGTACAGATATGGCTTTTGAAAGCGCGTGTTTTTTCAGCCGCAGTACTGCAATTCGTCATTCGGAGTCACACAGAATACTGCGGTATTAAAAGCCAGCTTTTCCTTAAAAAAAAAAA
>CAIGQQ010032566.1:1099603-1111995 GCA_903798035.1 Danio albolineatus
ATATATATATATATATATATATATATATATATATATATATACTCGTAGATTCCACCCCGAAGCCCGTGACTGGAAGCAGATAAGAGACAGACTTAACGAACTTCTTAGAAACAAAAGAGCAACGTTTCCGCTTTTTTAAAGAATGAAAAAAAATCAAAGTTGCTGTGGCAATCACAAAAATTTGTGATTAATAAAAAGCTTATTGTGTTGAAAAGTGAGCTGTTTTGCTATATTGTATTCTGTACCATTTCCTTTCATATTAGTCTATGTTGTGATAGACACTATTACAACCTATTTTGAAGAGAACATTGTAAAATAGGCTACAGCAGGATAGTCTATCAATAAACAGAGAACCCAGAAACTCATTGTGCACAGAGATGTCGGCATATTTGTGCCAGACTGTCAGATAAAATAGCTTAAAACACCTTAATATTTTAGAGAAGGTATTTAAAGATTGCATAACCAATGACTGGTCATATCCACCCGTGATCAACTCTGAGGCGTCGCAGACATGGAATCGGTTGTCGTGAACTATGCCACATTAACGTTTTAACATAAGTCATTATTTAAAGATTTTGACTTGAGCGTTTTATTTTATCTTAGACTTTCTGTGCTTTCCTTTTCTCTGTGTTGGTCACTCGCGATGCTGCACGTGAAGA
This sequence comes from Danio albolineatus, assembly GCA_903798035.1. Lineage (NCBI taxonomy): Eukaryota > Metazoa > Chordata > Actinopteri > Cypriniformes > Danionidae > Danio > Danio albolineatus. Next base: position 1,100,263 of record CAIGQQ010032566.1, read on the forward strand.
AACAACTAGGCAATATGTTGGCTTATTATAGACTAGGCTACTGGTATATAATATTTTCGTTTTTTTACATATAGTATTGCATTAATTTGCATAGTTATAGTTTATTAATGAATGCCTTCGTTTTGGTTTGGAGTCATCATGCAAACATCAAGTTTTAAAAATTGATATTTTTAAAAACACTGGATTTAAGCAGGCTTCACTGTGGCATTTGAAGAAATCTTTTGGATCATCAGTGAGAAAATTAACAATAATTTATCAATTAATCGTAAATATTCATAATATTCAAAAACATAATGCCATAATAAACATAATGTGCCTATGGCGTGCGCCAGTAATCCAGGGCAGCCCCTGAATGAAAAGGTCGCATTACCTGTAGGTAATTAGGCAATTCATTGAATAACAGTGGTTTGTTCTGTAGCCAAAGTAAAAAAATAAATAAAAAAATCTTACGGGGCTAATAATATTGACCATAAAATTTGTTTTAAAAAATTTTAAACTGATTTTAATCCAGCCATACAAAAAACGAAAACAAACAACAACAACAACAAAAAAACAGATCCTCTACAAGAAAAAAATATAGAAAATACAGTGAAAATGTTGTTTATTCAGGCATTATAATGCATTTTTCATTCCATATGACAACAAAAATCACATTTTTTTTGGAAAATGTACCATATATTTACAATAACATCCAATTGATGGAATTCTTGCACATGAACCGAACAGCTGTGGGCTGTTGTTTTGAAGCTGATGCTTTTATTGTACATCTCATGAAACTAAAAAGTTTTTTTTATTTTCCCCCTTGTTTCGCTGCTTAAAGTTAAACCGAAGAACAGCTTCACAGGTCTTATGTGTGCGTTTTGCTGTTGGAATCACTGGGGAAAGTGATCCACAAGGTCATTGTAATTGAAAACCGAATGATGTCTGTGTGCAGGTGTATTGATTTAGTGTTTAATTCTCTCAGAGAACTCAGAAAAAAAATACAGGGTTCCTGTATGATCAGTAAACACTGAGCTGTAGGGGGAAGGGGGCATCTCTTGTCCACAGAATGAAAAAAGGTTAAATTTGTATCTTATATTTACATTTATTTATTTGACCCTACTGTACATTTAAATATAATTGAATAAATGCGCAGAAAAATCTTTAAAAATGTTATTAGCAGAAACATAATTTGAGCAAGCTAAATACACTTTACAGTATTCATGCATTTTACAGTATTTTCATTTTAAACAATAGGGTAATTCATATATTTAACTTTAAAAGCATGCATTTTACAGTATTTTACTAGATTTTCTAATATTTATTTATTAATTTGCTAACTCAAAATAAACCAAACTTGTGCAATATCTTTACAAGAATGAAAGAAATACAGGTTTTGGGGATGATGTGATACAGACATATTTAGGAAAAGTCAGGCTACTATGGCATATCATGCATATTATTTTGTAATTAATTTACACATTTTTTAAAAAGGTCAAAAATTTTAATTCGAAACATTGGTTAATTTAATTCCCTGAAAATTCTGTCATTTTCCATTTGTCATTGAAATGACCACCAGAGACACAAGAGCGCATGCTCAGCCAGAAGAACTGAGAAGAGCATCATCAGCCAATCTGAAAGCCCTTTCATTTGTCCGTTTTCTTGACTTTTGTTCTGACACATCTGTGTGTGTTTCTGCAGGTCAATACAAGTTGAAGTGCAAACGCATGGCTAATCCCCAGAATGGTAATTACGTACGTCAGCAGCCTTCACTACTGTGAAATTGAGTCATGTGATAACGGTCAAGGTTTTGCAAAAGGAGATTTGACTAATTCACAGCATATATTCTGCAGGGATGGGCGAAGCAGACCACAGCTGAAAGACACAAACGTTTCACTGAGCAGTGGCTGCCTATAAAGGCGACATATTATGAAAATCAAACTTTTCCCGGTGCATCTACAAACATAGAAAACATGAACAACATCAACATAAAACAAATGAGCTATTCAGATTTCGCTGCCCTACGATGTAGGATAAGGTTATATATATCACCACCCCTTAATCTCCACGTTTCCTCCCATAGTGCCACTACAGCAGTCACCCGTTTGTTGTGTTTACTTGCTGTAGCAGCTCAAGATTTATAATGCCTGTGCCAGAAAAACAGCATTTGTTCTTTTGTTTGATTTACCAATGAACTCCTCCAATGCATATTCCTCTAAGGACATTATAGCTGGATTTCAATTTCTTAAGAAGTACTGTATGTAAAGAATATTGGTGGTGTTATACTGTATATTTGCACAAAATATATTTTATGTTAGACAGCTTCACCGTGAAGGGTATAATGCTTAAAATCCCCAAAAAGTGTCACTTCACAATTTGTAAATGTCTCTAAATGTTCTGAATGTGTCTGTTAACATGCTCTGTGGCAAATGTGTCTCAACCTACTGTGTTTTTTAAGTCCAGAGTTATGTGTTTTTCCAACAAAAAGACTCAGTGTCAGCATCCACATTTATATCCAGTTTATAGTCAGGTGACAGCTTTTAATATATATATCTTCTGTAAACAGGAATTGTTGTAATAGTGTCACATATACTGTATTTTATTTACAAAGTTAGCACATCAGAGCATGTGCTACTTTATAAATGTATCCACTAACTGCACAGAAATCTCCTAGTTCAGTCTGTAACCACTTGCTCTCAATCATTGTCAGACTTTAGTTTAAACACATAAGACTTTAATCTGCTATACTGGGCATTTCTGAAATGTGGCTGCTTGAAATTCTTTTGTTTTGTTGTTTCTGTGGTGTCAGAATAGCCTGTAAATGCTCCGCCCTCTTCTAAAACAGCAAGAGCTCATTTGCATTTAAAGGAGCACACACTAAAATGGCCTGCTTTTGCTCACATCTAGGGGCACATTTGCTCTACATAGACTCCTTGTGAAAATGTAGTCCCACGAACGTTTCTGGAGACAGCACATTACGTGGTCAGAGGTACGTATGGCTGCGTTTCGTTTTTTTAAATGAACGCTGCGGGGCGTTGTGACGGCGTTCCTTTTCGCGCTTACCAGCTGACCGCTTGCTTCCGTGGACGACTTTCCCGCTGCAACCAGTTTGTCCAGTTAGCTCGCTGTGTTCGTCGGTGGACTTGAGCCGTAGAGAGGAGTTGACCACGACGACGGGGTTCGAGTCAGGCGAGGAGCGATTCCAGAAAGCAGGTAAGACAAAAATAGAATCCAAAAAATAAAATAAACCAGCAAGAGACAGGGTGAGAACGCGGTAAGGTCTGAAAACATGATAAAAATGAGACGAGGGCCTTTATTTGCTTTTTTGAAAATTGTTGGTTAGGTTTCGGGAAGCCTGTGGGTGGGTCAGTCAATAAAATTTTGGTTGGGTTTAGGTAAGGAGGAGGGTGGGTCAGTCGATTGGTCACCCGGTCAGTCAGTCATTCAGTCAGCCAAATAGTCAGCTGACAGCAGCCTCTGGTGTGTTTACGCTAGAACAGCGGGCACGAACGGCACTTGCAAGAGACATTTGAGATCTCAAAAAGTGTGGGCAGCAGCCTCTTGTGGATTCACGAAAACAAAAACTGCAAAAAGACGAATTTCCTGGTACGTATCTCGCAGCCTCCAGAAACATTCGTGGGACTACGTTCTCAGAATGAGCCTGGGTTGCATTTGACAGATATTTGAGGTATGTTTGAGATGAAACTTCACAGTGTCACAATCACCAGCGACCCTCTCCTGACAGATAGCTGGTGAATAACTTATGTCTTGTTTAGGAACTACAAATCCCATCAGGCCATGACACACACACCAGTTGATGATCAAGGCTGATAAGACACACGCAGCTGAGACTTGTGATCACTGATCGTTCAGACTATTTATACACCACTCATACACCAGTTTAGGATGGAGTTTTTGATGTTGATGTATGTTTGCATTTCTTTGCTTTCCTGTTTGTTTTTGACCTTAGCTTTGTTTATTGTTTGATCCTGTTTGCCACCTATTTCGACTTTATGCCAGTTATTTGACCACGTTTTGGGATTACCCTTTTTTTACCAGCCATTTCCGTTTGTCCCTGTTTGCCTTAAATATAATCTTATTTTACCTGCACTTGAATCCTCATCTCTGTTGTTACTCGCTTTGTTCCCACACGTGACACACTGATGCATTCTGAGGACACCAGAGATGTATTTTACATCTTCTATAAAGAGGCATAATAAGTCTCCTTTTAAGCACACAACACTCAGACTTAAAGCAGCAGCTATTTTAATGGACAGAAGACACTGACTACACAATAGTCATTTTTTATTTCCCCAAATGACAGCTCTCAAACTCTTATTTGAGAGCCTATGACATTCCTAGAATGAGAACAGACATAGATATATGCGCTCTCCAATTATTAAAGAACAGAAAAAGAAGATAACAAGAAACTATATTTAAACTGAGCAATCACAATGTAGGATCTTAATAATTCAGCCAAGAGTGGAGCACATATATCAGAGCCCACCTCTGAAGCTTCTTCAGCACTGCACAACTAGAACATTTTAACTTATTTTTTATTTAGAAAGGTCACGTTTACTTTTTATATGCGTTAATCTTTAATGTTTGTTGCTTTTTATTTGACCTCTATTTAGATTTTTTTTTAATTGCTTATATGCCTTTGCCATACTTTCAAATATTAAGATATCAATTATGTTTTATTAATATTATATTTAAACATAATGGAAAAAACCCACATTTTAATGTTTTTATATTTTGTATTTCTTAACATTACTTATTATCATTGATATATGTTTATTAATGCTTCTGCTGTACTTTCAATAGTAATATATGAAAATCTATCATAAAATGTGACAAATCATTGAATTAAGATCATCAAAGACATGAGTTTTGGGGGATTTTCTTTATATTTTAACAAAAAGCACAACCACTTGTGCAGCATTACATATTTTAGATTCAATAATATGCAAACTGTTCCACAAAGTTTCACTTGCATATTGATATTAAAGACAGTATATAATATTTCATATGTGGAAGAAATCACACACTGAAAGAAAATGGTTCATTGCAAATTGTTGCAAACAATTTATATAAGCCAAATTTAAACAAACAAATTGAGTTGAACATTACTAAATTTAATTTGTTTTTTAAAATTAGTTATATAAATTTTTTACAACCATTCATTTTCCTGAATGTTCCTTTATTCATCAGGGGTCACCACAGCAGAATGAACCACCAACTTATCCAGCATATGTTTTACACAGCGGATGCCCTTCTAGCCAGTACTGCGAAACATCTATACACTCTCATTCACAAACAAACACTACGACTTTTAGTTTATTCAATTCACCTGTACCGCATGTCTTTGGACTGTGGGGGAAACTGGAGCACCCGGAGGAAACCCACACGAACACAGGGAAAACATGCAAACTCCACAAAGAAATGCCAACTGACCCAACCGGGACTTGAACGAGCGACCTTCTTGCTGAGGCGACAGTGCTAACTACTTAGCCATGTTGCCCTTATTCACAACCACTTGCCTTAAAAAAAATTGGGTATATCCAATTAATAATATTTTTCAGTGTACAGTGTTAGGAATTTACATGGCTTTCAAGAAAAAAAAAATTGTTCTGGGATTATATACGCACGCACGCATGCACGGACTCATGCACGCACGCACACACGCACACACACACATTTATATATAGTGGGCGCCACGGTGGCGTAGTTAGTAGCACGTTTGCCTCACAGCAAGAAGGTCACTGGTTTGAGCCTCGGCTGGGTCAGTTAGCCTTTCCGTGTGGAGTTTGCATGTTCTCCCCGTGGTTGCATGGGTTTCCTCCGGGTGCTCCGGTTTCCCCCACAAGTCCAAAGACATGTGGTATAGGTGAATTGGGTAAGGCTAAATTGTCCGTAGTGTATGAGTGTGAATGAGTGCGTATGGATGTTTCCCAGAGATGGGTTGCGGCTGGAAGGGCATCCGCTGTGTAAAACAAATGCTGGATAAGTTGGTGGTTCATTCCGCTGTGGTGACCCTAGATTAATAAAGGGACTAAGCCGAAAAGAAAATGAATGAATTAATGAATATATATAGTGCATCTGGAAAGTATTCATAGCACTTTATTTTTTTTACATTTTTTGTTACAGCCTTATTCTAAAATGGATTAAATTTATTTATTTACTCACAATTCTACACACAATACCCCATAATGACAATGTGAAAAAAAGATTTTTTTGAAACTGTTGCAAATTTGGCAAATGTGGCTTCACAACAAAATTGTGAATGTCCTTGAGTTGCCCAGCCAGAGCCCAGACCTAAATCCTATTAAACATCTCTGGAGAGATCTGAAAATGGCTGTACACCGTCGCTTCCCATTGTAACCTGATAGAGCTTGAAAAGTACTGCAAAGGAATGGAATGGGCAAAAAATCCCACAGACAGGTGTGCCACGCTTGTGCCATCATATTCAAAAAGACTTAAGGCTGTAATTGCTGCCAAAGATGCATCAACAAAGTATTGAGCAAAGGCTGTGAATACTTTTGTACAGGTGATTTTTCAAGGTTTTTTATTTTTTGAAAAATTTGCTACAATTAAAAAATCTTTTTTTCACATTGTCATTATGGGGTATTGTGTGTCAAATTTTGAGGAAATAAATGAATTTAATCCATTTTGGAATAAAGCTGAAACATAAAAAAATGTGGAAAAAGTGAAGCGCTATGAATACTTTCCAGATGCACTGTACACTACTGGACCATGTTAGAAGGCAATCATTAAGAGAATAGAAAGTGCTTTTTCAAGCAATTTCATTTTGTAAAAGTCTACTGGACCAAACCTTGCTTAATAAAACACCAAAGAATGAGAAAACTTCTTATCCCTATTGAACTCTTATTAACTATAACGACCTTCACAATTGTCAGACTTTTAAATCTGAAATTCCACAATCCTCAAGTGAGCAAATTGGATTAGACTGATGGTTTTGGAATATAAGTGGAGCTGAATGTGTATTTCCTCGTCTGGCGGCTGCGGTACTCAAGTGTCACTACTCTGCTGCTGCTGCTGCGGTAGCGGCGTTCTCCTCCGCTGATCACACGTTATTGATTTCCACAAGAGATGACGACGCTGCAGTTTCTTCACTCACTGCTGTGTCAGACTCCTGCTGCTAAAAAATGCCTGTTTGACGGTATAATCTGCGCTGACAAGTGCGTTAATCTGCTACAATAGCAGAGAAACAGCATCTGTGGGTGGAGCCTCGGGGTACATGCACACAGTTGTAAAAAAATAATAGCGTAACAAACCATTCAGCCCGGAGAAAGAGAAAGAGAGAGTGGAGCACAAGACACATCTGGATATTAGCCAGGGGTACAGCTGATACTAAACCTCCGAAAAGATCCTTACACAAATGTCAGTGAGCAAACAGAGCCGTCAGGGCAGATACATGGGAATCAGTGTGTGTGTGTGTGTGTATGTGTGTGTGTGTGTGTGTGTGTGTGTGTGTGTGTGTGTGTGTGTGTGTGTGTGTGTGTGTGTGTGTGGAGAAAATACAATCCGCAGGGCCGCATTTTGCAGGGGACATAAAAGACAGGACAAGCCCCAGGGAGAAGAGCTGAGCAATTTGTGTGACAGAGAATTAAGGCTAATTCACACTGACCCAACTATAAAAGCCCTCAGAGGCTGTACATTAGTTAGTTCCATGGATTAAATAGATCCATAGATAAAGTCTCAGTCTGGTGTATGGATTTCTGGACTCTTTCTGCAGGTTTCTTTATTACAACACTACAGTAGGTGGCGACAAGTGAGCGTCTGTATGAGTAAGTGATTGGTTCGTCCATTAAACTGATTCATTTAGGAATGGTTATGGTTTTAGTATAGCTCTGCATATACCTTTGCAAAGATGCAGTTTTGTTGATTTGCTGTATCATTGCTGAAACATTTAGAGTCTGCATTCAATCACTTTGCTTTTGACAAAAAACTAAGTAAATTAATTAATTAATTTTAGTATTAAAATATTGTCTAGTTTTATAAAAATAATATGCCAAAATTAAGAGAGTTTTACCTTAAAACAAGCAAAATATTATGCTAATGGGGTAAGCTAAATAATCTTGTCAAAATGAAATAAATTTGCTTGATCCATTAGCATGTTATTTCTTTAAACAAGACAACATTTTTGCTTGTCTAGAAAATGCTTCTTGATTCAAGAATTTGTAGACATTTAGACTAGAAAGAATACAAAAAATCTGTCAGAAAATATATTTTTGTAGTGTACCTTCTCAGATTTTCTTTCAAAAACTAGGTGGAATATCTTGTTGATATATCAAAATATTCTACCCATCAGAATGTGCTTTCAGAGTATTTGATGTAAAGTGGTGTATGAGGCTGTAATATTGCCCTAACCGACTCCAATCCCTAACCCCACCATTAAAATACAGTATCGGTAGCATAATCTGACACGTTTGATAAAATGTCAGGACACTGGCTCTGGTGCAGCCATATAAAAATATACGAAATATATATAAAATAGCTGTATAAAATATCTGTAGCAAGGAGGGAAATTCGCTTAAATGAGGTCCATATCCAGCTTCTCCCAGCACAAATAAAGCCCTGCTGTTACCCTTTCTTTACTCTAATCACATGCTGGGTCTGTCATTGAACTTTATTCCAGGACCTCGCAATTTACAAATTAAGCACTGCTGATGATTTGAAAGCTGAAACAAATATATACACATACAAATCCAAATCTTGCCTTTTTTTTTTCTTCAAAAAACAACTGTGGTACAGTGGACATCTCTTTTTATTTTGAAACCTTGACTGCAGAAGAGTTGAGGTGGTTCCACTCAGCAGAAATAATCCATAATTTATAGGCTGATTATTTGTTTTATTTTTTACTTATTTTTAAATATATTATTTATCTGGCCGATAACAACAACTTATGAGCGCATATAAACCAATACTGATACAGCCACCAATACATGTGCATCCTTAATAATCAGCACATCATAAGTCATATGCCAGTGTTGGCTTGTACCTAACAAACTAAATATATCAGTTTTTTGAGTTGCCATGTTGGTAGTTATTTAAGTTGTATCAACTTTTAACGATGGAAACTGCTCCCAACAAACACAATTCTGGATTTAGATTTAAACAACTGCCTTTAAACAATCTATTAACTGCAGAACATTGCGCAGAGGGAAAAGACATCAGGAACTGAAGCACTTAAAGTAATAACAGGAATATTAGATCAGCAGTGCCCCATCCAATAACAAGGACAAAACCACTTTAAGTGTTCAAACCGAACATTATAAGCACCTTCTGTAATGCTTCTGAGAGTTCTGTTATATATAATAACTTCAATTTCAGCGTCTGAACAGTGAACAGCATACCAAATCATTCTCTTGTCTCCATCCTGCTTCGCGGGAGAGGAAAGGCACAAAAGTGCAACCCTGGCAAAGAAACTGAAATGAAAACATGGTACTGCAATTAAAAATGCTTAAACACTGATCTGTTTTCGTCCCATGTCAGTCAGCATAAGCGCAGCTTAAATAAACTTATCATCACATTAAACAGAGTGGCATCTAGCTGAAAAAAAGAGGATTCAAGCCAATTAGCTCTTTTCCCTCTCCACTGGTTCATTAGGCTTCGGTTTTTACGCTGTTGAGCGTCTTAAGATGGATGGACTTTCACCAACGTCTTTATTTGATTACGAGCCAATGTTTGAAATCGAGGTTTGCGTTTTAAAAAATGATGACTCAAGAATTGCTTCTAAGGACCTTTGCTCTGTCAGCTCCACTGCCGAGAGGGAAAAAAAAGAGGAATTTTCCACAGACTTGGCAATTTGTCTTGTTTCTGCTCATGTGTAACTGGGCTACACTAATCAGCATCATTTATGCGGAAAATGTTTAGGCGACTTGTTTTGTGTTGATGTGCGTGCAGCTGAAACAAGGAAATACGATTTTGTATGGGTCTTTGACTGCATTGTCAGTTTATTTATTTATTTTTTCTTTTTTTTATGTCTCTATTCAATTTCAGTTTAGCTCTTGTTAGTTTCAATATTGCATTCCAATTTCATAAAACATTTGGAATATCTTTTAACTTAAGAAGCTAACATTGCATTAAAGGTAACATGTTGTTCTGTTGCAAACTAACATTAATATCCTTCCTAAATTTCATTGTAACAGTTTTCCTCATAATAGCTTCTGTAAAGCAATAATACACACTGTTCATGATTTTAGCTTGTCTCTGTGTGTTTGTGTATGTATGTTTTTTTTTTTTTTTTTTTTTTACACTTGCTCTCAGGCCCTGTGGCTCATCTGTTTAATGAGGTCACTCTTTGAGAGGGAGAGAGAGCGATTCAAGTGTTCACTCGGAAACTAATTTAAAACCAATTCTTGCTTCACCCTGGAATTACAAGGGGATCGAAGGGATACTGGAGAACCTCAGCACAGGCTTGAGATATACTGTTGGTTTAATAATGAATCATATACTGTAGCAGCTCAGGAGGGAGAGAGAAAGAGAGCGAGAGAGAGAAAGTGTATGAGGCAGAACAGTATAGTCAGATGTATGGAGGCACTGTTCACCTGGCAGTTTTCCAGGCCCTCGGGGATGAACACTCGGGTTCCTTACAGTTTGATATTCCAGAGTCACCATCTCCAAGTTCATCCATACTCAGCTTAGAGTCCTAAACTAAGTAAACTATACATGGACAGATGTTGCTAGGTTAAAAAATGTGTTGTATTTATTTCTATTCCACTTGCAATCACAATCTTAAAAAATAATGGTTCTTAATTGGCATTCCATGAACAACCTTTCACATATAACCTTTAGAATCCATGCAGTTCTTTACAATGGAAAAATGTTCTTTAGATAATGGAAATATTCTTCACACTCTGGGGAACCAATAAATGGTTCTTCTGTGGCATCACTGTAAAACCCCTTTTTGGTTCTTCCTGGCATCTTCCTGGAGTGTACTATAAAAAAAGTTACTCAAAACGCTTAAGAATTGTGCTGAATTAGCACAATTTTACTTCACTAAACTGACCAAGCAGCAAAAATCCACTTGTTAAATCGTCCTCTGAGACTGGAGTGGAGACTGGAGTTTTTGTCTAATGAATTCAAATCTGTATCATATTGAGGGGTCAGAGCATGGAAAACCAGACTCCCCTTGCTCCTTTTAAATAAAAGTGTTCATTAAGTACATATAGACACAGCCTAACTTTTTTAAAACTCACTTCCTGGTCCACTGAGATCGTAATTAAGCTGAAGCCGTTTTTATTCAGAAATACAGTCTGAAGATTTGAGAGAATCTCACAGAACACATTGACTTTCAAATGAGTTTCATTTTAAGGGTCAGGGGTTGATTAACGATCAAATACGATTGCTTCAAGTAAACTATGGCCATTAATAAAAACAGGGTTATGGAGTACATTAGTGGACTTTATTTGTTGTTGTGTAAAGTTAATTATTAATGTTGTCTTTACAGTTACAGTAAGTGGCCATAACTGTGTACCTTCATTTAAATAATTTGAAAAAATGCACTTATTATGTACATACATGTCTTTACATTGTGTTATATTTATTATTATACTGTTAATCCATCATTTACACCTTGACCCACACTTAAACCTACCCATACCACCAAACCGGTCTCTTATCTGTATCTACTGCAAGTGTTGTGCAAAACAACATGAACACAATGAGTATGGTGTACTTATTTTAAAGTACATATATATTAACCAAGGCCACTTAATATAAAGTGAGACT
>CAIGQQ010032566.1:1121590-1141015 GCA_903798035.1 Danio albolineatus
TAATATAATATAATATAATATAATATAATATAATATAATATAATATAGGGCGGCACGGTGGCGTAGTGAGTAGCACGTTCGCCTCACAGCAAGAAGGTCGCTGGTTCGATCCCCGGCTAGGCCAGTTGGCATTTCTGTGTGGAGTTTGCATGTTCTCCCCGTGGTTGCGTGGGTTTCCTCCGGGTGCTCCGGTTTCCCCCACAGTCCAAAGACATGCGCTATAGGTGAATTGGGTAGGCTAAATTGTCCATAGTGTATGTGTGTGAATGAGAATGTATGAATGTGTTTCCCAGAGATGGGTTGTGGCTGGAAGGGCATCCGCTGCGTAAAACAAATGCTGGATAAGTTGGCGGTTCAATCCGCTGTGGCGACCCCGGATTAATAAAAGGACTAAGCCGAAAAGAAAATGAATGAATGAATGAATAATATAATATAATATAATATAATATAAAATAAAATAATATAATATAATTTTACAATCATTATTTTCTATTTTAATTCATTTATAAAGTATATTTTCTTGTTGTTATGACATACAATTTTAAGTGTCATTACTTCTGTGTCACATAATCACATTGGGGATGAAGTTGGCAATAAAATGTTAAAATAAATTGAAAAATTACAGTATTTTCTTTGCTTGTCAGTTTTTAAGTCAGAAAATTATGTAGTATAGAATTATTTGACACATGCAAAAAAGAAATGAACTTAATTTGTTTTTAATTAATTGTATTACTGTACTATATTATATTATATTATATTATATTATATTATCATAATTAATGAATAATGTTTGAAGCTTTTTCACTGTATTATTAATATTTTAAACCACATCATCTGTCATTTTATTCTCCAGACTTGCATAACATCACCTGCTCTATATATAAAATATGTATTTATTCTATAACTGAAGATGGTACAGCACACAGAGAGCATTTCCCTGGTTGTGAAAGTAAACGGGCTTAAAATAGACATGTTTTATTTATAGAGAGGTCTTGAACATTTATTCAACATGATGTCTAACTGTAGATCAGCTCCAGATCTGTCTGTGTTTTCTCACCAAAGCGAGACTCACACATTCAGAGTCAGAGAGACAGAATTATTCTTGAACCAACAGCTGCTGTGAGCATCATTTATAAGGAAGATGAGAGAAAAAAGAAACAATATTTATTTATTTTTGTTCTGACAGCAACTGTTTTTGATTGAGCAAAGCTGATTAAACCTTGAGTAAAAAGTTGCCGCTGTCATGTGGTTTTGCTGTAGTGAATCTGTTTTTCTTTATTTTGCGCCAGTGCCAAGTTTTGTTCAAAGCAGAGTAAAACAAAACGATTTTTAAAGTACATCTGTTTATATGACATTAGTTAGATGTGCAAACAAACCTCTGCCCTCCTCAAACAATGACACCATGCAGCTTTTCAAAAAACAATCCCTTTTTACATCAAAAAACAGTGATAAATGTTGTAAAACCAAAATAGTTCCTTAAGGTAAGCCACTGCAGGCAAAAAAAAAAAAAAACATGGTAATTTCTGAGATTTTGGGCTTTTTTAGAACGTATTTTTTTGTCAGTTTCATATAAAAAACATTGATGATAAATGTTTAAGTTCTACTTTTGTTGTACTTTACTAATTTGTGTCTGTACATTTTACTCTCAGCAGTACATTCAGCATTTTTTAAAGACATTTCAACACACTCCAATTTACAATACATACACCAAACTCATGAAGTCTCAAACTCGAAGTCTTTTACAGGGGAATATGTTCAGAATTTGTCTGATTATATACAACATTTTCATTTTCATTTGACCCTGATAAAACAAGACTCTGACTTCATCCAATGTTCAGAATTTTCTACTAGAAATGTATGCAAAAGACCACATCTTTCTTTAAAGAATCCCTCATTTGCATATTTAAGCAACATTTTAGAAAAAAGTTTTGGGTTCTGAATTGAATCAATTAACAGGGAACATTTGGTAACACAGCACTTAATCTGAAAAACAAACTTTCTCAAATGACCAATCAGGCATCCAGTACTGTATAAAAGCAGTGCTTACAAACAACATTCACTTCACGTTCTTAATTCTGTGAAAAAAACTGGCTGGATGTACTTTAGCCCTGTTTTACACGGCTGCTTGACACAAAACTTAAAAATAAACAAAACATTGTTCTCAGCCTCAAATGCAAAGCTGGCAAAAACAAAAACAGCTGAAGTGAGCAGACACTTAAGTCTGGTTTATACTTTTGCGTTGAGTGATCATCGTGACACATGGCGCATGCAACGCGCACTGTTGTGCATTTATACTTCTGCGCACAGTTCATGTTGCTCTGCAATAACACTTCCGAAACGCTAGCCAGCAGTGAGGTGTTTATTTTCTTCTGTGTCGAGTTTCGTCGTTGGTGTTTTGTTTTTTTCGGAACGCTACCTTAATGTACAAGTGGCTCAAACTCGCTCATTTTGAAGCAGGAACTGGCGAACGTGCAACAATTTTATTCATATGGTAAACACAAAACAAAAGTTTCCATCTAGAGCTCCTTCACAGGGCTCGACACTTGTAAACACTTGCTCCATCGGGCTTGGGCGGCTCTCATCCCCCGCCCACACTCTCGTCAGCGATACAAGCCAACCAATCACAGAGCTTGCGTTACACGTCGGTTCGACATGTAGTTACTTTTTTTGAGAGGAGTGCGTCAGCCATGGTGACCACGTGCAGGCTGCGCCAGAGCATACTCGTGCACTTGACGCAGAAGTATAAATCAGCCTTAACCTACACGTTATATAGTCATACAATGGCGGCAAATATTAAAAAAAATAGAGAGACGACAAGCATATAAACAGTCTGGATGCCACTGATATTCAAGATGATTCAGAATACCAAGATTAGTCTGTGTTATCAGTTTCAGTGGTTGTTATCTTGGAATAACATGACTTGGATGTTGTGATTGACCAATATGACTCAAGCATTTCAGACAGCCATGTAATAGATGTTTTTAACAGTTTGTGTGGAGGTATTTATGTCACCCAGACAACTTTCAACTCTGTGACAAGCAGAACAAACAAAACTTTTTAAACTAAACTAAACTAAACTAAACTAAACTAAACTAAATTAAACTAAACTAAATTAAACGAAACTAAACTAAACTAAGCTAAGCTAAGCTAAGCTATTTTTTAGCCTATTTACCTGCAATGTCCTTGTCAAACAGCACAAGGATTGTAGATTTTAGGAAAAAAATTGCCACTTTCTTTTTTACACCAGCTAATGGCGATCAATCATGTTTTTACGTCCCCCGGCGTGCTATAAAACCAAAATGGCTCCTTAAGAATTTGTCAACACTTTGTGACAAGTAGATTTAGATAAGTCTCATGAAAGTTAACTACAATGGCACACTTGTAACGTTTCTCTGCAGGCGGAGAGGGATTTGATAGATGTGGTTTGGTGATATAGTGCTGTGCATCAGGCACGATTCCCCTGAGAGCAAACCACCTGCTCTCTGCTTGCCAGATTGTGAGAGACATGGGTGTGAAATATGATAATTTTATCTTCAGCAGGCTTGTCAGGGAGAGATCCTCTTTCTTCAGAGCTGGAGCCGAGATAAGTCCAGTAGCTTCTGGCTGACGAACAAGCCTGAGAGAGATGGAGGAGTTTGCAGAGAAGCGCCACGGTTCTCCTGCTGTAATTGTGTGTGTTTTAATGCTCGGTTTCAGTTAATGCGAGTCTTAAAGGTTTGATTATGGGTGAGTAGAAGACGCTGGTTTTAGACGATTTTTGTGAGGTTCTGGCGGTGGGAGATTGTTGTAGTATTTCAAACATTTTTAATTATTCATGCTTGCAGTTTTTTTTCTCGACCACACTGAGAGAGTACATATGGAGAATATATGTACTTTAATTGGTAACACTTAACAATATTGTATTAATGGTAATGTAAAGACCATTGAGATTGAAATTTTAGACTTATACAGGGACAAACACTAAGGATTTCTTCTAATGGCCTAGTTACTTCTGTAAATCAACAGATCATGTAAAGGGATGTGTTGCTTTAGTTTACTTTCCCTGATAAGGGAATTTAATTAAAAATGTAAAAATGTCTAACTGCTGTTGTGAACTGTATTTCTTTTCAATAAGACTAAATGATTTAATATCTACAAGACAGTTAGTAAAAATAGTAAAAATTTAATTATTAGAAAATCTAGGATTAATGCATGCTTTACAAGTATTGTTCGTTAATAGTTCATACAGTAATATTGATAAATATTAATGGATTATCAGTTCATCAATGCGATCATAAGACAATAAGAACACATTTTTGGTTTTAGTACAGCTTTGATGAAAGGTTTTAATCTACTTCAAATGTCGACTACTATATTTTTAAAGTGCACCTATGATGAAAATCATCTTTTGGAAACTGTATGGACAGAACTGCGTGTAGGTATCGTGTGTATTGGAGTGTCATATTGGAGTAATATAAAGACAATATAAAGACAATATTTTTAACATTTTCTGATGTTAACATAGGATCCAAATCCCTCCCATTTTAAGGCCCACCACAATGTAATGCAGGAGTGTGGCTTCCCCGCCCACCAAATTGATTGACAGCCGCGTATAAACATGTCTCTGTTGTAACGCGTATAATCATATCAACAAGACAGGACGTGCACAAAGCAACTGGGATTAAAAGATCTGTTCAGCTCAGTGATCATCATCAAATGTGATCAAGAATGTGTTTAAGAAGATTAAAATAGTTTTTAAACAGTGCATTTTTGTAATGAATTACAACGATTTTACCATCTTTATCACCACAGCTGCATGTCAGTACAATTATAAAATGAGACGCTTCTATCTTGGTTTGTGGACGTTAAATCAGGTTTATTATGTACATTAACATAACGGATGTCCATACAGCAGTGGATTTTAACGGGTATGCTGTCACATTTGCTGTGCAAAAACAGTGCAAAGTTAAACGTGTGCTCTGTGTGTGAGTGCATGAACATTGTATTGACATTGTGTGTGACTCATCGTGGCAGAAAGTCTTGAATTCACTCCACAACAAAAACATCAAATAATCATTGGGAAAGTTTTTACTGTAGTATTTCTTGCAAACATTACGTGAGATCTGCTTTGTGTCTGTCACTGTGCTGTTTATCTGATGCAACCGGGGCAAAGATTGAGGCACACTCCGACAGGCACGTGGGAACGGTGGGCGGGAAGAACTAGCATTAAAGAAACAGGCAACAAAAACAGCTACATTTTGTTCAGAGCAGAAAATCCAATATTCTGAAAGGTTTATTAAATGATCTGACGGGTATTTTGAGCTGACACTTTACAGACACATTCTGGAGACACAAAACACTCACCTTAAATCTTGAAAAAGAGGTAAAATAGGTGCCCTTTAAAATAACTAGAACATAAAGTAAACATTTAAATAAAATAAAAAGCTTACTTCTCAATTTTTCATGTAGTAATATTTCTGTAGTAATCCAAGGACATGAACGTGAAATAGGTAGCATCAGTGTCAATCTTTGAGTCATGATTCATACATTGTGATATAGATTTAGTTTTTACACAGAACAAGCACAAATAAATACAACTATATTTTAGCGAAATGACATCTCACCAACCTTATACTGTACTGTAACTGCAATACTTTTCACTCCCAAACTCTGATGTAAACTCTTAATCTCGATGTCCTTGCTTACAACATGCTTAGGCAACAGTTTTCTTGTCTAGACAAAAGCACAAAGGCTCAGTCGAGGTCTTTGATCTTCTCTCTCTGCTTCCACCTGTCAATCTTCATCTGAACAATGCCCCTCGTGCTCCCCCCCTCACAGATTAGCCCGTCTTTGAATTAGACTTTCAAAACTCGCTTATTTTAAGACCATCCGCCCCATGCCTCCCCTCCTCTGGATCCTGTGTGCATCCTACGGCCCTGACCAAAAACTGAAAAATAATGCGTTACATCATGAGATCAGACAGACGCACCATTCTTCTTGCTCTTATTATTCTAGTGTAACAAATCTCTGTAGAGAATAAAGGAGTTATAAAGGATGCATATGTGTTCTATTATTAGGCTACATTGACACTAGTCTTTTTTTTTTGTAATCATACAGTTTTTGACAAGGTCATGCATGGCATCTACACTTTGAGAATGGCATCTCATTTATTGTCAGAAAAGTGGTTAATCCATACAGTGCATACAATTTATTTTGTATTAAAACAAACATTTTTTAAAAGGAGGCATGCCCCGCAACCCTACCCCTAAATCTACCCCCATTGGACGATGAGCAAAGTGTACAAAAAACGTATGAATGGGATCGCACAAATTAACCACTAAATAAAAACGTTATGAATTGCCGTGAAACTGCTTAGAAAACTGAAATGTTTGGAAACACAGATGCTGTTTTAGGTTAAAACTATGGGGAAAACCAACGCGTTTCAGCAGATTATTGAGATATTTGAATGAGTCAGGTGACCATAGCACTCAAAAGAAACGCACCTGATCAGTGTTACCCTGATAAAGGCAGCTCCCTGCCAAAACGTGTTGTTTTTTTAAGAATAAACCATGTGAATAAAGAATAAGCCATGTGAAAAAAAAAAAATCTAATTTTTTGAGTGCCTTGGACTGATTTTTGTTGTTTGTTTCATTTTTGTCTGACATGAGGCATGAAACCGAGATAGCAGAAAGCTCATCCTGTATATGTTCTTCATTTTCAAATGCCACAATGTTTTGTTTTATTGTAAATCAACACAATTTAAAATATAGTTTCTAATGATATTTTATTCTTATCAGTATGATCAAAAGTTGTTTCCGAGCTGTAATGATGGAATCTGTGGTTGCAGACCAGGGCATGTACACAATATATCAACTAGTCACCACAACCTGCAGACATATATAAAAAAGTGACAGTATTTGGTCAGTTGTTCAGTCTGTGCCAGTGGTACCAACGCACTAAGGCCCCGTTTACACTAGTGCGTTTTAGTTTAAAAACGGCGTTTTAGCATGAAAACGATCCGCGTCCACACTAGCGTATCTCAACAGATCTCCCTCCACCAGAAACGTATATCACGTGACCATTCGCACACCATTCGCGCACTCTGGACATGCACGTTCAAGTATAAACAGGAAGCACGCGTCTCGCTCGGCATTTGGTTATTGTTAGTCAACAAACGCTGGTTGAACGATGAACGCGATGGTAAAGAAAGCAAGAGAGGTCTTTTTGAGGACAGACGACGAGGTTGAGTTGTTACTTAAAGTAACAAATGAATATAAAACATCCATGGCTATCGAAAATACAGTGTTTACAGTGAAGGCTGGTCTGCCGTCTGCCGGTGACGTTATAGTCATGTGCGCTTGACGAACAAGGAAAGGATACGCAATGACCCAAAGCCCCAATCACGTAGCGAATCTCAGCAGCCACGCCTCCGTTTTCAAAGGTATCCGTTTCCCTCCATCCACACTGAGACGCAGCAGCAGCGTTTTAGAATGAAAACGGCCTCTCCAGCGTTTTCAAAACGCTCCGTTTTCACACCTCGAAAACTCCGTCGTAATGTGGACGGATGGCGTAACCGTAGCAAAACCTATGCGTTTTAAAACGAAAACGCACTAGTGTAAACAGGGCCTAAATGATGACGTTTTATGTGGATATTGAAACACAAGTGAAGTTCGAAGCCTTCCATAAAAATATTCCCCATCATTTGTTGGCTAAACTATTAAAGGGGTGGTCCACTATGATATCTTATTTTAACCTTTGGTTGATGGTAATGTAGCTGTGTGAACATAAACAACATCTCTGAATGTAAGACGCTCAAAGTTCAATGCAAAGGGGGGCATTGGCTATTACAGAGTTAGCTTAGCAAAGCCTACAGCGAATTAAGTTTGGGGACTACAAAAATACACACCCTGGTTAATGATGTCATAAACCCTTTAGATTACAAGCATACAGCCCGCACATCGAAGGGGCGTGGCCAGATGTGCTGTAATGTTACTACATTTGTTCCGAATAAGTGATGCTTATTTAGTTTGTTTAAATTTGACAGGACATTTATAAACATACTAACTAGATATTTGTTGTTGATAACAAATGCCATCATAATTTGCATTTTCTTTATAATTTTATATTAATTCTATTTTCGGATTTCTATCTAATTGTGTTTTGGATACAGGTGACATTTAAAAGACTGTCTGAACTAATAGTTTTCATCTAAAGATGTTCTTTGTACACACTTTTCAGTCATTTCCCAAATGTTGACCATCCACACTGAAATTACAGTAAATATGTTCATCCCTGTAGCAAAGTCCCTTTAAGGCAAGTCATTTCTGAAAACCATCTTTGAAATGTCTCTTGGGCAGTATACTCAAGAATGGGGAATGGGGAAACATCAAATTCTTCAAAACGGTTTGCCAAGTTTGTGATTAAATTTCATCCTGTATATGGGATCACCAATAAAAGAAAACTTCAAATGTTTATTAAGTTTTGCTTATATGTATATATAATGTTCAAATCAATCAAATTTGGCATTTGTTCAGGTTGCCCAGGCAAGGAATGACACCAACCTTATTCATGGCTGTGCTACACATTGTCATCCTCTGAATAATGCCTCGTTCGATAGCACAGCTCTCCTGAAGTAATTCCCAACATGGTCTTGAAGGCAAATCTTCTCCCAAAATGACAGCAACCTCATCTTTACAAGATTGTGGGTTTGAGTAGTTACAGTCATGTCATGTGCGTTTGATGAGACAGATTGTACCTCGTGTACAGATTTTATACAGATTACAAAACCAAAAAAAAAAAAAAAAATTAGATGTAGTTAGATATTCAATTGAACATTAGATGTTCAAATGTAGTTGTTTTTTTTAAAACAGAATTATATAACTTTGTGTGGATAATTTTCCATGACTGTAAATCAAGTATTCACTTAATATAGGTAATGTTAAAATAAAAGGTGATATAATCTGACCTGTATCATTTCCGATGCATGCAGCAAGTAACACAGGAGTATAAAGTTCCAAACATGATCAAGAATATAAATCGGAAATGTGCCAAATCAACATCTCTGAGTTTGAAAAAAAGCAATCTGGAGCAAACTGACATTAATCTTTAACAATGCTGTATGTAAAACAGTATGTATTCATCTGAAAATTTCAATTCTAAATTCCAAATTTACACTGGATTTTGTATCCTTACAATGCATGCAAACTACTTCAACGTTAAAACAACGTCAATTAGACAACAAACACTGACATTAAAAAAAAATAATATTCGATCACAAGACTGTCCTGTAATCGATGTTTGACCTGTTTTTTAATGTCAATGTTAGATCTCAATTTACACTATTTAATTAGAATTTTTGACGTGATGCCATTTTGACCTCAAGGTAGTCGCTGGTCTAAAAAGCCATTTAAAAAAGAAACGCACTAGAGTGAACATAGCCTTTTGCAGTGTGATTCTGCTCCCTAAAAGTTCGTTTATGGCGCACTGTTGATTTTGTATGTACGAAAGAATCATTTGGATGCAGTGTCTCGGTGAGCGTGCTTGACTTAGAAGTGCTGCATGTGTGTAATTGGAATCGCGCATCTCTGCTGAGTGTGAATCATAAAATCAGGTGATAGCGAAGCATCAGCAGAGAAACCGAGTGCTGCAGGGGGACTGTGAGTCATCTGACACTTTTTTTTTTGACTGTGAGCCCCTGTTGATCTTCACTGAGATCTGATATGCTGATATGCAGTGTACTGTCTAACAGAATGACTGACTGACAAGATACTGACTGCTGGAGAATGAGAGTCCATAACAGTGTTGAGGAAGCCACTTTGAGACTGTAGTTTGACATAAAGTAGTTATAGAGCTATTCTTTTGAGAAAGTAGTTTTTGCTGCACTACAGGCTACTAACAAAAAGTAGCTCACTACATTGAAGCTGTTTAAGAAGGATGTATATTTTCTCTTGTATATTTTATCCAATGCATTTACACATTTTAGACTATTTTACTGAGAGTGATGTTAACACGTTATAGTTTCATAGTTTCTACACATTATGATTCACTTATTAAGCATTAGCAAATAGTTAAATCATTATTTGTTAAGCATTAATTCTACATTAATAGATTTATATCTACGTTTTAAACAAATATTGTGTTCTTGACTTCTAAGCATATGTATAATGAGGTTAATGATTGTGTTTTCATATTTTGTTAATGATTCATCTTCATTAGTAAACTAAGTATCGCATTATTTACGAACAGTTGGTGGTTTTTAAAGATTATTCAGAATGAGCGAGTAAAGGATTAATAAACTTTTCCAATTAGCATTTATATATCTGATTGTTTATGCATATAGAAATAGTTACTTAGAATGTTAATAAATCTTAAAAAATCATGCAGTTTTGTGACCTAATCAGATTTGAGGACAATAAATGTTTTGTAAATCCCTTATAAAGGACAATTAAAGGCTTAGTTATGTTCTTAACAGGAGTATAAATGAAAAAATTAAGATACATAAATAAAATCGTATTGAATTAAAAAAAAATCTTTGCAATCTTATCTAAAATATAATTGCTGTACAGTTTAAACGTCACTAAATAACGCTGAAATGATGTATCATAATATATTGTTAAATTATTATGTTGTTGTTTTATGTTATATTTTGACACTCCTAAACTTTACAGTTATTTTATTTTTTAGATAAGATTACAAAGATGTATTGTTCATTTGATACTGAGCCTCAAATTGTCATATATAAGGGATTTATAAAGTATAAATAGTTCTCAATTTAGATTAGGTCATAAAACTGGATGAAGTTGTGTTAATAAAGCATTTATTAACACACAAAGTAACCATTAATATGGTCCCGAATAATCAAATATTAATAATCTAAATAATCAAATAAATAATCTAAGATCTCAAAAGGCGAACACAGCGGCCTCTGGTGCATTCGCAAAAATAAAAACAGCAAAAAAAAAGTACCACCTGAGACATATTTGGCGCTCTCCAGAAACGTATATAGCGCTACATTTTCAGAATGAGCCAGGGTTGGAACATTCAGTGCAGAAAGGGCAGCATTTGGGGCAGAGCCACGGTAGATTTTGTATTTCATAAGAGCTTATTTATCATATTTACACCGGCATAATTTTGCCTACATTAGATCCTGCTTAACGCTCACTAAAAGCGAAGAACAAAAAGAAAAAGCCATTTAAAAACGGCTCTCGTTTTCCCATTTCCGAGAATATACCCTCCAAGTGTTGCATTAATTCACCTGCGGCTGGGGTGAAGTATGCGCTGTACTTTGTGCTGTTTGACACCCTCACAGGTTGTAATCTTCCTCCATATCTCAAACGGAGAGAGCCAGCAGTATTAGCTTCAGCTCAAGATCCAATCAGACAGACCGTTTCCCTTAATCCCCGCTGAGATAACTATCCAAACAGAGGACACTGAATCAGTCTGTGACCTTTGTGTGGGTGTAAAAGTGTTCCTCGCCGCACCATGGCAGAAAACACTCCACTCTCTGTGTTTCATCCTGTCCCTCAGATATAAATGTATGTTTGTGTTGGCGGAGAGCATAGAGGGGGTATTATGTGGTGACTGCCCGTCGAGTGTGCCAGTTTCGTATTT
This sequence comes from Danio albolineatus, assembly GCA_903798035.1. Classification (NCBI taxonomy): domain Eukaryota; kingdom Metazoa; phylum Chordata; class Actinopteri; order Cypriniformes; family Danionidae; genus Danio; species Danio albolineatus. Next base: position 1,133,180 of record CAIGQQ010032566.1, read on the forward strand.
AAGACAATGATGCGAGCGCAGGCAGCTCTGCAGGGGGGCTCTGCAGGCCAGCCGCGGCGCATATGCTACAGTGCTGCCAGGACGCTGGCAGAAGTGTATTTTTGGGCACGTCTCAACAGGATGGTGCATAGTCAGGGACTGGAAAACGCTTCAAAGGCAGAAAATAGCCCCTCTCGCGTCGAAAATTGGTGTGATTTCACTCTCCGAGTTTGAACTCTTTAGGGGGGTGTTGAGTGCAGTAAATATTTAGTAACAATCACGTGCCCAAAATACACAAAAAAGGAAAAAAATGGCTGCTCTTAAAGACACAGGAGGCACACTGCAACCTTACCATTACTGAGTGTATTGTTAAGGCCTAATGCAAACGTCTGTTCAAGCACTTCTCATTATCATTATAATTCAATGATGATATTGTGACTATAATAAAGGACTAGGTAGCAACGAATTGAAATGAGGAACAAGGAAAGAATCAAAAACCACAGGAGAACAAACCAGGAAAAATACTTGGTAGTGTTCACTACAGAAACAAGACTCTGTACTTATAGTCCTTGTAATCAGTGCATCATGAGCTACAGCTGTGACTGTGTGTGAGTGTTCAGATCATTGCCAGCTGCTGTAGGAGTTGATCAGCGCAGATAGTTCTGGGAGTTGTAGTTCATTAGGAAGTAATCTCCAACAGAGAATACACCACTGGCGATTACAACGGACTACAGGAAGTGATCCCCAGCGGAGACAACACCGCTGGCGATCACAACAGTTACCGTATTGGGCTAAAAAAAATCACAGTATGGAGGACATAATGTAGAAAATCGCAGGTTGTGATATGTTGGTATGTGGCTTAATATACAATAAAGTATTTGGGTTTAGGTTTAAAAAGAAGATATTTGTTGTTCATTTTTAGTTGTATGCTTTTTATGCAAGATCTGGCAAGAATAGTGACTGAATAGTGAATGAAAACTTCAAGAGGTCTTGTTTGCTGTGATTTCATCAACCATGCATATAGAATATGAAGACATCTTTAATAAACATTTAGGCGCCACGGTGGTGTAGTGAGAAGCACGTTCGCCTCACAGCAAGAAGGTCGCTGGTTCGAGCCTCGGCTGGGTCAGTTGGCATTTCTGTGTGGAGTTTGCATGTTCTCCCCGTGGTTGCGTGAGTTTCCTCCGGGTGCTCCGGTTTCCCCCACAAGTTCAAAGACATGTGGTATAGGTGAATTGGGTAAGCTAAATTGTCTTTAGTGTATGTGTGTGAATGAGTGTGTATGGATGTTTCCCAGTGATGGGTTGCAGCTGGAAGGGCATCCGCTGCGTAAAACAAATGCTGGATAAGTTGGCGGTTCATTCCGCTGTGGCGACCCCAGATTAATAAAGGGACTAAGCCGAAAAGAAAATGAATGAATTAATGAATAATAAACATTTAAACATTTGTCCGTCAACAAAGGCTACACTAGCTTTATAATGTGAGGTTTGTTCCACAAATCAGTTTTCTAAGATCTGATTTTTTTCCATAGCTGTTCACATTGTTTTAAATTTGGCCAATTTTAGATTTGTGTTTGAACTGATTATGGTGCTAAATTGACCCGCATGTGCAGAAGAACAACTACACATAGCTTAAACTTTCTAATTATGTACAAATGTGTATGCTGTAAATAAAGCACCTAGGTGCTCACGGTGACCCGAGTTCGATTCCTGGCTTCCCCTATCTCTGCTTTCCTGTCTGTCAATCTCCACTGTCCTATTAATAACAGTGAAAACCCCCCAAAAATAATTATAAAAAATACTGATAAGTTGTGATCTATGAAAAGCGTTGTGTGCGTTATTCTCTGGCTCAGTGCCAGCTCTCACGGGAAAGCAGATTTGAATTTAGCAGCTGATTCTGAGACACACTGAACATCCTAATCACATCATTGTGATTGTTCACTCTGGAGAACAGCCATGACTGACCACACCGGTATGGTGAAATAATTTTTAATGAGAATAAAAGGTTATATGAGTAGCTACTGAGTAGGAGGATGTTTGTACCAGTTGGTGGAAACTGGAAAATTATGTAAAAGTCACCTAAATTTTGTCATATCATTTCACACTACGGTCACATTGCAAAACAACAGGGGTCTCATTCATAAAATTAGCATAGAAACATTTGTGAAAATGAACATGCACCAGAATAAATGTTAATTTATTTATCAATGATTATGGCTGCTATGACGATTTAAAGTGGTTTAATTATGTCAGTATTCAAGTTAAATATGTTTGCTTAAAGTTCACTTATAGCTTTGCACATTCTCCCATCCAGTTAGTTTTTATTGATTTTTTATAGACAACCTTTGCATGGGAAGTGGTGTATGCATATACTCCATATTTATAAATGAGACCCCAGAATTGTATGAGATTTATTACTAAACATGAAAGTAGCACTTATCTGAATAAAAAATAAGATTCCATGTGGTTTGTGCAATTTACAGTGTCATGACAAAACAGATCTCAATCACATCGGATCTAGGCCACATTTGCCTGCAATGTGAACACAGGCCGAAACTAAATTCTATCCTCTTAACCCTTTCAAGCTTAAGAGAATTCAAACACCCCTACCCCTTCATGTGAACACGCAAAACGAGGGGTAGAGGTGTCCCAATTCCCTTAAACGTAAAGGTGTAGGGCTAAGGGCTAGATAGCCCTTGAAACTGAGATTTTTCAAGACCCCATTCGAAACCAACAAATTAGTTTTTTTTTTGCCATTATTACAAATTTTAACAACAAACAAAACAAGCATATGTTTTAATACATTCATAACAGCATTCGTGTTTTACCATCATGCTTTTAAAATAAAAACCGCTAAACTGCGCTCATTATAATCCATGATAATAACTCTTGCATAGAAGTCCCACAACATACTTTCACATCTGACACTCGATGACACTAATACCCTGTCAGAAAAGTCTAATGGCTGGGAAAGACATTTTTGCAGTGTCTGGTATAATGTTAATGGTGTCTTCTCGCGTTTACATAGATGAATATGGCCAAGATGTAAATGAACAGTACAGTTTTGAGCTTACTGCCACATTTTATCATTATGATAACATGATATATGCCTTCAGTGTTTTCCTGATGATAAATACCAAACAAATAACACAAGTGGAATAGCTACAGCAGTCTCGATCGACCTCATATGAAGCAGGCGATCGCGATGACATATGATGACGTGTGCAGGTGTTGTAGTGCTGTTTCATTTCTTAGGGGTAAAATCTGAAGCCCTTCCCCTTCACACTTTGTTTCAAGAGCCAAGTGGAAGGGGTAGGGGTACAAAATAGAATTCGGATTGGGCCATATTCTCTGATGTTATTATTACATTTGTGGCGTGGACACTCCTATTTATCATGTTGAACCTTTATGTGAACAGGCCTTAAACCCTGCTGTAACATTTTCTGATTTAGACAATCCAGTTGCGTTACTGAATCTGATATCGAAATGTTTGTCACTATAAAAGCTCTCCAGCAGTGCTTCTCTGCCCATAACCCATGAAATGATGAAATCTACACCCGTCCACAATATTAGCGGTTTCATTAGCCCGTGTGTGGTGCGCAGCCCTTCCCATAAGAGTGACCTTTTCAATGATGTGGATGGTTACCCCTCCAGCTTTATACATGCCATTAAAGATAAGCCATGTGTGACATTGGACTTATTTTACAGGCATTACAATGCTTTTGTAGTTCTACTAAGGGAGGCCGCGGAGCTGTATAAACGCACGCCGCGATTATAACAGAAAGTCACACGGCTCTCAATCAGCTCGACAAATTCAAGCCAAATCTACTCAATAAGTGAATGTATTCAGCGATGAGCCGCAATCAGACTCCCACAGAGATGAGAAACGCTCGGGCTGAATCTCCCTCGCTGCAGTCACAGCTGAGAACAAATGATTAATTAATACACCAGACAAATGTCCTACAATATTCTTTCTGCTCCTGAATTATTTCAACCGCCCACCAATTGTGCCCACTTACTGAGCAAATAGTCGGCGAACATGAATAGGTCATTGTGTCTGGCCCTCAGCATGACTCTGGGCTGCATGAAGTTTCTTTTGGACTGAAAATCCTCATGAATGGTGCACAAAGACGATCACAAAGAAGAAATCAATAGGAATCACACAGCACGTTTACACGGACAACGATACTCTGATATTAACAGGATTAAGGCAATAATATGAGGTCGCACTTTATTTTGATGGTCCGTTTGTTGAATTTAAGTTACATTGCAACTAATTCTCAGAAGATTATAAGTAGACTGTTAGGTTGAGGGTAGGGTTAGCGCAAGTTGCAAAGTACTTGCAAAGTTTCTTATAGTCAGTTAAATGTCTGTTGAATGTCAGTATCAACAGATATTAAGTAGACAGTCTACTAATACTCAAATGGACCATCAAAATAAAATGTTACCTAATATGATCAGAAAATAAAGAATCTTCCATGTAAACACTTTCATTTTCCTCATATTCCAAGTAAACACAAATCAAATCAAGACGTGGCGTTTTCCTATTTTACATTATTGAAGTGTGTTATTCATAAACAAATCACACTATCACCATTGCATAAGACGTTTTGTTGCATTTTGCGAAAATATCAATAGCTATGTTTCCATCCAAAAATGCGAATGAACTTTATGCGCAAAACTGGATTATCGCATTAAAAGACGAGCAAATAAAGTAGCGTTTCCATCCAACAAGTCAAAGCGGACAAAATCGACCCTTCCTGATTAACTGGCGCCATATATTTACAGTAAAAACGTAATTTGCTGCAGTAGGAGAAGCTGTGTCAATCTTTTCTTCATTTAATAAATGACTTGTGCCTCAGGAGGCAATCCTGACATGCGGTGAACGCACGGTGGTGTTTGATGGTTTTGAAAGCGGAGCACAGAAGCTGTTAATGCTGGAGGTCATTAATAATATAATAACACAACTACTTAAACGGTAAGGTGTTTTAGAATGACCAAAACAACATTTCAGATGTTTTACAATGTGCTCAGCCTGCTGGTTTGTCCATTTACACACATTTTTATCATCACATGATCTCTTATAACCAAATCACATGACCTTTTTTTTAATACACATAGTGGAATTTATGTGGTAAAAGTGTTTCCATCGCAGTTTATGCGCATCTTTTCTTATTGAATAAAAATGTATCCTACTCAGTTATGCGCATACATTTTTTATGCACATTTTCAAAATTGATGCGCATCATGGCGTTTCCATCAACCGTTTTTTTTAATGTGCAGATTCAAAATGCGAATAACAATAGCTGGATGGAAGCTTAGCTAATGTTTGAATGAACAAAAGAGCTTTGTGTTGACAAATAAGTCACTGCACTTTGTAGCACAGTTTGTGACAACGTTTGCGAATGTTTATAGGGACGATGGGTTGGGGCAACACCATATTGCTGAACTATGTTGGTAATGACAGAACTTGCATTCTTACTTAGTTAACAATTGTTTTGGGAAAGGCACCCAAGTTTTGCTACTACATCTATAATATGTATATGTCAATGTTTATGTGTTTGGTCTTGACGGAATAGAGCTGCTACGCTGCTGCTGCTTTGATTGTTGATGCAGAGCAAGTACTAAGACATGGCAGTATTTTTTACAAACATGCTGTCTGAGATTAAAACACACTGCTGCTGTAGAAATTACATATATGTAACCCCCGATCTATACACACATGTAGCAGGGGTAAAGGAAAGTATCTGAAAAACGTTGCAGATTACTAGACTAAACAATGGTGAGGTATCTGAATCCACATAAAGATATTTGGAAGCAGATTGTAAAAATAACTAATAATAATATTAGTCTGCACAATTTTATAACAGATCTTTCTATTACTTTAATGTGTAACAACACAGGAATACATACCTTAATTATAATATTGTCTAATTCATTATACGGTAAACAATTAGATTACCGATGACCATGTAAACATACCCAATGAGAAATCAACATGAAGAAATCCCAAAGCTGCATCTGCCGCTGTTTGTCAAGCGTGTTTGCATATTGACTTGTTTTTCGTGCCTCCCTGAGAGAAATCCTTCTGTTGTTGTCACCCATGAGCAGGTAACACTTTTGCATGTCATAGTAATGTGCACGATGCCATGAAGGTGATCTTGTCCATTTGTCGGGTAATAAATTTTGCTGCCTTCTCGCATTGTATCTTTGACCTCTTGCACATTAATTCTCAGTAAGCAGAAGGTTTAATACTTCATCATTTAATTTAATCTAATTTAATTGAATTTAACGTAGGCCACAAAAATAAATCTATTTTGACCATATATCACAACATAGACAGGATTTAGCAATGAAATTAGGTTTTTTTCTCACTTCCTCCCAAGGAGAAGGCCTAAATGTCGCATGCCTAAGCCAGTTTTTTTTATGCTTCATTTTTAAAAATAGGAATTCGGTATTGAGTTGAGCATTTGAGTATGCTAATAATTTTAATTTTTTGTATAATTACAATGATGAAACATTTTTTTCTTTCCTAAAATGAATTCACAAAATTGAGACTGGCTTAAGTATCTGATAAATACCCCCTACCTCACATTTTATAAATATATATTATTGTATTTTATATTAATTTTATAAAATTCTTTATATGTAATGTGTATATACGTATAATATTTATGTACCAAATGAATAATAGCATTTAAATGGTAAAGTAAAATATTGCAAAACATAAATATTATAAAATATATTACATTTGGAAATGAATGTTTCAATATTAAATATAATTTTAACTATCAAATATTAGGGTGCTTTCACACTTGGTTCAAATGCCTGGACCGTACCATAGTTCGATTGTCGCCCCTTGCCACCTTCTCAGTTGGTTTGTGTTCACACTGTCTTTTTTCCTTCTGAACCCTAGTACGCTTGCGTCATCAAGCTGCTGTTTTGTGTACGGCTGTTGCCAGGTGATGGACACGTAAGCAAAGCGCCAAAATGGAAAGACGTCCGCACATTGCGGTCGTTTTGCTTTTACTGAACCTTTTGGTTTTGGACACACAGAAAGCGACTTGCATCTATCTGCCGCAAAAATAATATAAACGTTCAGAACTTCACATGATGTCTGCAGAAGCTGTTTTTGGAGGAGACAAGCAGACATTATCACTGTTTGTACTGAGTCAGTCCCGCTTGTCGTCAAGGTAGGTGACATACACAGACATACACACACGAATGAACGTTATGAAAACTAAAGTTTGTTGTACAGTTGACGATTCACTTCCGGCTTTTGGTGCCCACCCGTGAACCGTACCAGATGTACTCGGGTACAGTTCACGGGTGCGCACCTGAGTTCAGAAGATGTGTTCACACTAGCTAAACGTACCGTACTATGACATCAAACGAACCGGGTGCGGACCAAAAGTGCTAGTATGAAAGCACCCTTATTACATTACATTATATCATATTATAATTAATTTCCTTCTTCTTAGTCCCTTTATTAATCATGGGTCGCCACAGCGGAATTAACCGCCAAATTATCCAACATGTGTTTTACACAGCTGCAACCCAGTACTGGGAAAATTATTCATTCATTTTCTTTTCGGCTTAGTCCCTTTATTAATTCGGGGTTGCCACAGCGGAATGAACCGCCAACTTATCCAGCATTTGTTTTACGCAGCGGATGCCCTTCCAGCCACAACCCATCTCTGGGAAATGGGAAAATTATATTATATTATATTATGTCATGTCATGTCATGTCATGTCATGTCATTTATGTTATGTTATGTTATGTTATATTAATTATATTATATTATATTATATTATATTATATTATATTATATTATATTATATTATATTATATTATATT
>CAIGQQ010032566.1:1141025-1159494 GCA_903798035.1 Danio albolineatus
TTATATTATATTATATTATATTATATTATATTATATTATATTATATTTATTATATTGTATATGGGCACCACGGTGGCTTATTGAGTAGCACATTCGCCTCAAAGCGAGGTCGCTGGTTCGAGCTTCGGCTGGGTCAGTTGACATTTCTGTGTGGAGTTTGCATGTTCTCCCCGTGGTTGCATGGGTTTCCTCCGGGTGCAAGTCCAAAGATATGCAGTACAGGTGAATTGGGTAAGCAAAATAGTCCGTGGTGTATGTGTGTGAATGAGAATGTATGGATGTTTTCCAGAAATGGGTTGTGGCTGGAAGAGCATCCGCTGCATAAAACACATGCTGGATAAGTTGGCGGTTCATTCCGCTGTGGTGACCCCGGATTAATAAAGGGACTAAGCCGAGAAGAAAATGAATGAATTATATTATATTATATTATATTATATTATATTATATTATATTATATTATATTATATTATATTATATTATATTTATCATAGTTATTATATTTTATTATATTATATTCAAATATTTTCCACTTACATTTCATTAAAATATACGGCCTAATATCTTAAATATAGAAAAAATATATGTCCCTAAATCTAATATTTGCAGATTCTGATTGAATATTTTCTTCATGTAATAAATTTCTCAATACTTTTCATTTCCTTTACAGCAGAGCAGCTGACCTTTCTAACTGAAGTGCAGGAATGAGTGTATTAGCTGACTCCAGTATTGATAAGGAGCCTCTTCAGAAGTCAACTTCTGTCCCGTCTGAAGCGAAAGACTTCCTGCCACTGCCGCTTTCACAGCCGCGATCAAACACCAGCCTCTCTCAAGTCACTTGGGGAAACTCGGTTATCAAAGAAAGACTTATACCCCCCTTTCACACTTCCTCATCCCCGTCCCGTCTCATCCCGCGACCCGCCGCTAAAAAGAGTTCAAGTGAAAAACACACAATTAGGCTGAACTTGAGCAGAGACTGATGTGTTAAGTGTCTCTCAGGGGGTGAGTAAAAGGACAGCAAGCGTCTTCTCAAATATCCTGATTAAATTAGACCAATGCAGACGAAAGACGTGCTTTAAAATGACACGCACAACTGCCTATTAGACAGAGACAAATGGACGTGGAGGATGTAGTTTGGAGATATATGCTTATTCTGCTGTAATAATCAGCAGGTGTGTCTTTTTAATGTCTACCATCGCAGTGTAAATGTTCAGAGCGAATATTGTCGTAGTACTACAGTACCTGCTGTCGATAAGAGGGAACAGATTGTGAACAACGAAGACTTTAAAAAAGCTCAAGAATATGGCTTTTTTTTTTTTTTTTTCGAAGAAGTTGATCAAATTATGTTGGAGAAAATGATTCTAATTCTACACATCTAAGGCAGATGGAGGCAGTGGTCCGTCACGATGTGTCTGACAGCAGGGATGTGAAAACTTCCAAGCGCAGTTCAAACAGTTTTGTTGAAGACTTTGATGCAGAGAAAGAAAAAGTCTCTTGGAAGCCGTTTCCTCTTATGCCACAGATTCCGTTGCGAAACATGCCACCTGAGGACACCAACCGCCTCTATATTTAGAGATTATTGACTCGGTATACATATAATAATGGGTTTATCTCAGGAAATTAAATGGGGATGCATGTATTTAAAAGAAATGTATCTGGGTTGTGTAACTGAGATCCCGGTGGCACCATTTGAACCCTCATTGTAAAATCAGCATCTTTCTTTCTTTATTGTATTGCATTAAGTGTGTCCTGCTTAGCCCTGGTATTAGAGATTTGCATTCAGTGGAAATTTTGGTTGAAGAGAGCACTAGTAGACAATTCTGTTGAATCCAACTCTTTTTGCCTACTTTCATGTTTTTTAGGAGAGATCTTGGGGGTGGGTGTATGCATGGGCTTTCAAGGCTTTCACCATTTTTCAGAATTAGGCCAGTAGGTGGTCTTTTGTGGCTGTTTGAATGCATTCTGCAGCTCTGGCATTTACTCAATCAGGAATCTGGTTGAATGTGAGCCTGGTTTCGCTCAAGGCTCTTTCTTCACTTGTGTCAATTGGTGAAGTTTGGTCCCTCACCACTGTCGCCTCTGGATTGCTTGGTTGGGACTAGTGGAGCTCTTTAGTAAATCTGCCTTCAGCAGTGACATTTGCATTACACTGGTCTGAACTAAACTGAACTGAACTTTCACAGTGACATTTACACTAAACTGAACTGAAGCAGTTTCAATTGAACTAGAACTACCCCAGCATTCTACCACTACTCTCCTGGCTGCCTGAATTGCTGGAATGTTCCATAATTTGAAATAATACAGCTTTTACTCTTTTCTTCGCTGCTTTGACACAATCTACATTTGAATGATTTGAACTGTTTTTATTTACCTCTGTAAATGGTCGAAAGTGTTTTCAGCTCCCATTTACAACCCTGGCTCATTATTGATATGTACCCCAGTATACATCTTGGACAGCGCGGATTATGTCCCAGGAGGTACTTTTTTGCAGTTTTTGCTTTTGCAAATCCACCAGAGGCAGCTGTGTTTGCTTTTTCAGATCTCAAATTTCTCTTGCGAGTGCCATTTATCCCTGCTGTTCTTGCGTAAATCTACCAGAGACTGACTGACCGATCCCCCCACCCGCCCCCTCTTCCTTAACACAACTGATAGTTTTTTCAAAAGCAGCGATTGACCCGATCACCCCCTTCCCTAAACCCAACCCACTGTGTTTTCAAAAGGAATCCAGTAAAAGCATACCCCTCATGGCCACCAGATTTTTACTACATTTTAGCGTTTGTGTAACGCAGTGTAGCGATCGTTTTACTGACAAAATGTAGCCATACATAACATCGGATACATAATTTGCACTCTCCAGAAATGTATACGGGGGTACATTTTCACAATGAGCCTGTGTTTCCCATTTACATCTCTATTTGTTACTGTCCACTTGTGATTGGATTGCTAAAAAAGGCACATTGACACCAGTTGTAGTGTAAATATAGTGCAAGAATAATAAATATATTAGCATCCACACCAGTGCACAGCATTTAGCGTTTTTTTTTATTTCAAAATGGTGGGAAAGCTTCTGTATTTTAGTGAAACTGAACATGTGAAAAACAACAAGTGTCAATTTTACCCTGCAATGATTCTGCTGAGGTTAATCTTAACGCATCTGATTGGCCTTTGAGATCTCAAGATCAACAGAAACTTGTCTGATTGGCTGCTATTTTCTCAATAACGCTAATGTGGAAGAATAATGCTATATCTAATAATGTACCATTAAAAAACTGATTTTCTAGTTGGTCAAGTATTGGGTTTATCAGCTAGTTTTTCCTATGTTTTATCTTTAGACTCAGGTTAAAATTTATTTGGTAAAATTGTCACTATCATTACTGTCCTACAATGTATAAACATTCTGAGGACTTTAAAAATCTCAGAAGGTCATATATTCATATATGGTAATGGCCAATTTGGTTGCAAGATATGTTGCATGCATTTGACCAATCCCAACAGATGGGCCACCTGACCAATCAGAGCAGAGCAGGCTTGCGGGGAAGAGGGGTTTAGAAGAATAAATCTTCAAAGGAATCACAGGGGACTTTGAAAATGAAGGTATATTATGAATGTTTTTGACATTGGATGAAAGTAAAGGCATTGGAGAAGACCTTCAAAACAAAACAAGGAATCTTTAAAGTCGTATAATAATGGCACTTTAATCAATATTGTAATCACATCAGATCAAGATGATAATTAATCTCTTTTCCTATTAAAAGTGTTTTTATTGTATCCGTCTGTCAGGGACCATTGGCCCCAGCGTTCCCTCTCCGAGTTCTAGAAATTTCCTCTCCTCCATCTGTGAACTGGTTTGGTGTCAGACAATGTGCAATCTTCAGTTTCTAATTAGCTGAAAGTGTGTTCCTGCTGCGTTAGTGACAGAGCGCAGAATTTGCTGCATTCAGAGCTTTCTAAATATCGGAGACGTGTACGTGTTCAGCACAGGATGACAGAGGAACGCAGGCAGGCATTTTCTAGCCGTTTAAAGAGAGTTTGGCTTGGCAGTGGAGTATGTGATGTGTTTTCATATGACAGCTAAAATAAGACAGGTAATAAACAAACAATTAACTCCAGATCTTTTTTAAAGTCTGATCGATGGTGATATTGTATTACTTAAACAATGATTGCTGTCAAACAGGTTTTCTAACACATTTGCTTCATCTGCTGATGGTTGGTGAAGATTTTTAATAATAAATTCCTCGCATTTATATCACGCTTTTTCTGGAAACTTAAATCGCTTTTTTTTGCAGGGAAATCTCCTCATCCACGCAGCAAAAAAATCAATGTACATTTAACTTAATTTGAGTTTAACTTACTCTTTGGGTGTACATATGACTCCCACCATTTTGGAGTTAAAATAACACTTTCTAAAGTGTTCACTGAGTTCATTTTAACACAGCAAGAGTTTATTCTTACATCGAACTGGAGTGTGTGTGTTACCTTTCAAAGTGTTAATACATTACCTTTTTTCCTATATTATCAATTGGTGTGTCTGACAGATAACAGTGATCAAATATGTTGAAAAAAGTTTTAATTTATTAAATGTTCATTCATCTTTTCAGAAATAATTTCAATGTATTTAACTCTGCATTTAAAATGCAACAAGACATGTTTCAAGTTTAAGTAAAACATACTGGTTTAATCATCGTTTGTCCAAAAGAACCGGTTCAAGTAAAAAAACTGGACCTCCCATCACTAGTGGGAAATATGCATATCGAGTTAAAAGTTTAACACTGAAAAAAAGAAAAAAAAACTCTTAAATATACACTCTTTTACACTTGTGGATTTAAATGTATTCCGGTTTTAACACTGAACACCAAAGAAATAAAAAAAAAATCACACTGTATATTTAACACTGGAATTTTTGCTGTGCACCACCGATGTGCAGCATCCACCTGGATGATGTGACGGCAGCCATACTGCGCCAGACTGCACACCACACACCAGCTGATTGGTGGAGAGGAGACAGAGTGATGAAGCCAATTATGATATGGGGATGGTTAGAAGGCCATGACGGACTGAGGCCAGTGGGGAAAATTGGCCAGGATGCTGGGGTTAAACCCCTACTCTTTTTTAAAGGACATCCTGGGGTTTTTAACAACCATAGAGAGTCAGGACCTTGGTTTAATGTCTTATCTGAAAGACAGCGCTCACTAAGCAGTATAGAGTCCCCATCAATATACTGGGGCATCAGAACACCCCCTGCTGGTCTCACTAACATCACTGCTGGCAGCATAGCTTTCCCATGTGGTCTCCCATCCAGGTACTGACCAGACGCATCACTGCTAGGCTTCAGTAGACGACCATGTGAGAGTTGCAGAGAGCTAGCTGCCGGCTTTTATAAACCGGACAGTTTTTTTTTTTTTTGTCTAATTTTAGTCACCTGAATTGAACATCAAAAAAAGAGAGTAAATTACGATAAATAAAATTCTGTTCAAATACTATTGTCTGATTGCAGAACGCATTTAACTCTGTGTATGAATGTAACTTTTAATTTTTTAAATATATTTAGTTACATTTCTTGTTTTGGTTTTATAATATTAACCATTAAATTGTAAGTTCCTTATTATTATTATGATTATTATTATTATTATTATTATCATCATTATTATCATTATTATTTTTATTATTATTATTATTATTACTACTGTTACATTAATTTTTAAAGGAGAAATATACTGTTAATACAACTGATAAACAAGAGAAAATATCGTACCAAATATTTCAACAACACAATACACTACAGATTTATTGGCCTCTTTTGAGCCATGCGCAGTTTAATAATTTACCCGCATTATTTGATTATCATTATTTTGTTATTATTATTCTTATTATTAATAATAATATGTGAGCTGTAAATCCTGTAATATATTGTAATTTATTTTAACAAAATGACATTATTCATTTTGAGCCTTTCATTATCAACATTATTATTATTATTTTTTTATTAGTTTTAATAATGGATTCCTTTTATTAGAAGAAATATTAATATTATGTCATTTCATATGTAATATAGTGTATATTAAGATTAACAGAATGGCTCACTAAAGCATTACTTCTTTCCTTTGATCCATGTATTACCTCACAGCACATACACTGACACAAACTGAGATAGTCAAATATATTCTATATATACAATCCATAAACACAGTGTGTCTTGGCTCTCCGCAGTAACATGTTGATAAATGGAAAGAGTTTGCCATTCCAGATGGGTTTGGTGCTGTGAACATACAGTATGTCCGGGATGAAGGTGTGCATCATAAAAGCATTTTACGAATGTGCATTACTGCCTTTATCAGCACTGTTTGATGTTAATGGTGCTCATCTTTGCCTAGCAGTCATACAGTCTTCCTATAACTGCAATAATAATAATACGAACCTGCTTGTTTTGATGTAATGGAAAAGTCTGCTTCCCTCTATTACAGAGGTGATAAGGGTTTAAGGGCCCGTTGTTTTTCTTATAGAAGAAGCTCCTGGGAGTTTATTCATGGAAGAAGCTCTTCTGCGGGTCTGACCGCACTCTTCAGGCCCTTCAGTGACTCGGCTGTGTCCTAATAAAGTGGAACAAGCTCAGAGTGGAGCCTATAAATGAGTTCTCTCTCTGTGCACACCTTAACAAAGTGCTTTCTGCTTCCCCGGGGCCAGACGTACAGGAGCGCTGATCGCTCTTTTCAAAGACGAGAAGGAGCCACTGAACATTACGTACAATTCAAGAGGAAGAGCCATTCTATAGCAGATATGCAGTCGCTTATATTGCAGGTATTTTTAATTATTCTGTAATAAAAAGACTACCATATAATGATGAAAATCTGCGTTTGAACTTAAACCTGATCTCATTTAGAAAGCAAAATTAACCTTTTGAATTTAGGGGCAATATTTCATCACTATAATTGATTGAAGGGATCTTTATTGACTGTATGTGTGCTGTCTTCTGTGTCAAATTTATTCATTCATTCATTTTCTTTTGGACTTAGCCCCTTCAATAATCAGGGGTCACCACAGCGGAATGAACCGCCAACTTATCTGCAATCACTGGGAAACATCCATACACACACATATTCACACTCATACACTATGGACAATTTAGCCAACCCAATTCACCTGTACCACATGTCTTTGGACTTGTGGGGGAAACCGGAGCACCCGGAGGAAACCCACGCTACCACGGGGAGAACATGCAAACTCCACACAGAAATGCCAACTGGCCCAGCCGAAGTCCAAATATGTAAACTGATGTAACTAAATACACAAAAAACAAGAGCTCCTTACAGAATATCTGGAGCATTCTGACAACATTCAATTATACACGATCAAAATTATGTGTGGGGAAATGATGCTTCATTATCTGGTTAAACTAACGTTTGTCTAGCATTTGAGTTTTGAAGTTATGAAACTCCCACTATAATCAGGTAATCTAGAAGTTGAACTTAGCCACAGAATTCTCAAAAGTGGAGCACATCCACAAACCTGGTATTATTTCTCAGCATTAATAAATACATATATAAATGTGGTGGCGCAGTAGGTAGTGCTGTCGCCTCACAGCAAGAAGGTCGCTGGTTCAAGCCTGAGCTGGGTCAGTTGGCATTTCTGTGTAGAGTTTGCATGTTCTTCCTGTGTTCGCGTGGGTTTCCTCCGGGGGCTCCGGTTTCCCCCACAGTCCAAAGATTTGCAGTACAGGTGAATTGGGTTGGCTGAATTGTCCGTAGTGTATGTGTGTGAATGACAATGTATGGATGTTTCCCAGAGATGGTTTGCGGCTAGAAGGGCATCCGCTGCGTAAAAACAAATGCTGGATAAGTTGGCGGTTCATTGCGCTGTGGCAACCCCGGATTAAAAAAGGGACTAAGCCGAAAAGAAAATGAATGAATGAATGAATATATAAATGTATGAAAGAATGAATGAATGAATGAATGAGTGGACTGAGACAATAAAACACAATTTAATAAGTAATTTTTACATTTCACAAAGAATAAAATAAAATAAAGCATTGTATTATTATTTTTATTATTATTATAAATTAAACTTTTATTATATTTTTTATTTAATAAATTATTATTTAAAACTACAATAGTTATACAATTGTTATATAAACAATAGTACATTTCTTTCGATTTAATTCGATTCATCTTTATTTATATGGCGCTTTTACCAATGGTCTCAAATTCAATTCCAGGAGAGCCGCAGCTCTGCGTGCTGTAGTTTAGCTTTGACCACATCCAACTCACAGCTGCTTCATAGTCTATAGTAGTCTTGAACGCCTTGATTATTTGGATCAACTAAGTTTGCATAGGGTTGGAAACAAAACTGTTCAGAGCTGCGGCTCTCCAGGAAGCCAGTTTGAGACCTATGGCTTTTACAATTGATTGTGTCAAAGCAGCTTAACATAGAAGTTCTAGTATTATTTATTTTCATAGAATTATATGTGGCATGTGATATTATTATATGGTATGTTTGTTCATTTTTTAAAATTTGTTATAATATTTTGACTTAAATTATATGTGAACCCTGAGGAATGGAAAGATGAAAACCTGATTATTTTTAAACATGCAAAACAACACATTATTTGAAAAAATGTGGTATAATTTTATACACTTTAGTTTATATTTTGAATATATAATTCATTTAAAATACGTGCAAAACAAAATACTTTATAGGTTAGAGCTGCTTCAGTAAAGCATTCCCTCATTTTTTATGTTGTCTTTGGAGAAAGTGATCTGAGGCATCGGAAGCAGTGAAAGATGTGTGTAGTGATGGGAAATAGCGGGTCACACCAAGGGTGCTGGAACACAACAATCTAAACGCCGAAGATCGATAGCGATGGTGGCATTGACTGTAATGTGAGAGGGCGTAGTGAAGACATTGGTAGCACACTAAAAAAACAGCTTGTTCCAGACTTGGTGTCTCAGACGGTTTAGCCGCACGTTATGGATGAAAGCTTTTATCAAAGGGCCCAGAGCTGCGAGGTTCACGCTGGATGTCTACACAGAAATCAATAGCGCAGTATCTCAGGTGGCGGACCGCTGGACTTTGACTGCACGTTCTGTCAGTGAGATCATTCATCATACGGCTGATGGAGACCCTCAAGACCTCTTTTTCTCTCGCTGCCTTTCATTCTTATTGTCAGAGGGATCATGTGAAATTAATATCTCTACAGTTGTCCATGCGGGTTCATGGCCTGGGTCTACACCAGTCCATCAGCTCCAATATTCTCACAAAGCAAAAGCAGAGCTGAGAAGAGTTATGATGGCTTTAGCTGACAAAACGCGTAAGAGAAGCAGATTTTAGATTACCAAAAGAGAATATGATCCACTTTGCAGTTTAAGGGTTGGACATGCTACACTTTTCGCTCCACTGACTTTCATTCAAACGTCTGTGAATTTAGGAGAATGGAAATGAGAGCTCATGCAAAGATGTTTCTCATTTGCGCTGTGATCTAAAAAGTTTAGGTTTGGAGAACTGCAAATTGCAACAGAGACTCATTGGACATCTGTTTTTCAGCCTACATTTTTGTGAAAACGTAAAAAAATGTACTTTAACATGAGTTGACTGCAGTTTGTAGGTAAAATGAACATTACGAGGCAGTATTACGGCAATAACTTTCGTTCCTTTTCACACTAATGACATTTACAAGGACATTTTATAGAGGTGTAAAGAATAATTGAGCAGTTATTTGCACAAACCCAAATAAACACAACAAAACAACTTAAAGGTGGTGTCATGGTGGCGCAGTGGGTAGCACAATCGCCTCACAGCATGAAGGTTGCTGGTTTGAGTCTCAACTGAGTCAGTTGCCATTTCTATGTGGAGTTTGCATGTTCTGCCTGAGTTTGCATGGGTTTCCTCCGGGTGCTCTGGTTTCTTCCACAAGTCCAAAGACATGCGGTAAAGGCGAATTGGGTAAGCTAAATTGTCCGTATATAAGTGTGTGTGAATGAGTGTGTATGGATGTTTCCCAGTGATGGGTTGCATCTGGAAGGACATCTGCTGCATAAAACATATGCTGGATAAGTTGGTGGTTCATCCCGCTGTAGCGACCCCTGATTAATTAAGGGACTGAGATGAAAAGAAAATGAATGAATGAATGAATGCGCTTAATGGTGTCTATGATTCAACACAGGCTCCTTTGGAAATGTGCCCCGGGCTACATTTTTGAGATCTGGGAAATAAGTGCCCCAGGGTACACAATGGTTGCATTTTTGAGTGTAAAAAGAATGATATGAGGTGGCACTGCTTACGTACCTCCTTGTACCTCCTCGTACCTCCTGGCTTTTCACGTCTGACTTGTTTGCTTAATAACTGACCATGGTGCTAGACTTGGAGTGGATCAGGGTTTGAGTCTGGCAAAGGTCGGTTCCAGAAACCAGGTAAAACAAACACAAATCAAAGCAGTGTAATATTGTGGCCGTGATGGTTTTTCTTTTTTTAGTTTGCTTTTGAAAGCACAATCGGGTTGGGTTTAGGGAAGGAGTGAGTGCATCAGTCAATATCAAGATGATATCATATGCACAACAACAAGCCGAATGGTTTTTCTCACAGATATGTGTGAGAAGCATGTTGAGATGGGCAGAAATGTACACAGCAGCCTCTGGTGGATTTACAAGAAATGGCACATATGAGATAACGTGCCCCAATAACATCTTTGAGATTGTCAAAAACATACACGGCGGCCTCTGGTGGAGTTTTGAAAGCAAAAACAAGAAAAGTCCAGTTTGCATTTTTCTCGATTCTCAAAAATGTAGCCAAGGGGACATGTTTCCAATGAGCCTGGGTTGTTATAATTTGTAATTGCCTTCTCGTGGATCACCTTTTCTGATCTTTTGATCCAGTAATGAGTATTGGCTTGCTCTGTAGACATATGAACACTGCTCTGATAGCTGTATAATTAAGATGTTTTGTGTTAGAACCAGGACTAATCAGAAAAATTTGTGCCACAATAAACTCTTTGTGAAATCTAAATTACAACGTTTATTTCCTAGCACACATTGTTATTCTTTAGGTGAACAATTCATTTGAACGTTCATCAACTAAAAAAAAAAAAAAAAACACTTTGTTTTGGTAATCTTCAGTCCAAGTCAGGCCATTGGCTTCTGCGTTAAGTGGCGATCCTTCTCTGTTTGATCAGTTTGATGCCTTTAGCCATAATATTCCTAATCACGTACCTCTTTAGTTTTCTGATGAATGATACACAAAAAGGAAACCTGCTCCCTACGTAACGTTATGTTTCAATTGGAAAAACATTAATATTTTGAAATAAAAATCTCAACAATGCCCGTTTCACTTGAACTTTAAATTAGACCTGCAATTTCCGATGCCAAAGTCTAACCTACCTGGCTAGCATGAACACAAAGAAAAAGAATATGTCATTTGCAGAGAATCGTGTGTAGAGAATGTTTGAATGTATTCTATACCACAACCTATAAAAGTGGTCAGAAATGCTGATTTCACTCCCATCTGTGGTTAACAATGTTCACTTGGAATCACAAAACTGCATCTTCAGGTGTAAACACTACCAAAGTGAAGCAGACTGCATGGTACTGCATGCATTTCATGCCTGCATAAGTTAAAGAGCTATATGTGACATTATATTATGACTACCGCAGAAGCCATCAAAATTCGCATGCCTTAAAATGAGTTTGACTGTGGTTTTATTTTGGTACGTGGACATGACAAATCCACAACAGAAAACTGATGTCCTGTTCTATTTCTGACTCTGACTTCATACTCCAAGTGCTTGAGCTACTTCTGACATGAAGGACAAATATATGAGAAACGTTGTATGTGCTTTGTCATCCACAATGTGAAAACTGGTCATAAATGCATGAGTAAATGCCATTCGGAAAACTTTTGAGATGAACTTTGAACAAGGTAAATATAACGCACTGAAATAAAACACATTAAATCTCTCAAAATCTCAGCAGAGGATCATTAAGCAACTCCACAAACAGCAGCTTTACTTAATACCATCCTGTTTGGCCGTATTTCTGCCAGACTCTGCAAAATTCCATATAGTGATATTAATGAGATTTAACTGATTAAGTAATTTTTTACAACAACAATAAATAACAAAACCACTTTTTTGTGTGTGTTTTAGTGATAAATTAATGTGCTGCTGCTGTTTGAAGTCAGTTGTAGTTTTGTGTTTCTCTTCTGTTTATGCTTAATAACAGCAGGTGTTTGTCATCAGTCCTCAATCATCACTTAATTAATCCTTTCATTGTCTCATTAATTGTAACTCTACTGCTGAGTAACTTTTACTCAATTTAGAGAGGGACCAAATACACTCTGAGTGAACTGAGTAAATTTTACTCAGATGATTTTGCTGTGTACATATGCAAATTTAGGTATACATGCATCAAGTCATTGTATTAAAATACTATTGTCTTTTTTTGCCTATAATTGTGTATGAAGGGTGGCACGGTGGCTCATTGATTAGCACTGTCGCCTTAAAGCAAGAAGGTTGCAGGTTCGAGTCCGAGCTGAGCCAGTTGGCATTTCTATGTGGAGTTTGCATGTTTCGTACTGTATGAGAGCGTGTGTGAATGTGAGGGTGTTTCCCAGTACTAGGTTGCAGCTGGAAGGGCATCCGCTGTGTAAAACATATGCAGGAATAGCTGGCGGTTCATTCCTTCAGTTCAAACCCTTAATAAATAAGGGCCTTAGCCAAAGGCAAATGAATTAATTAATTGTGTGTAGGACTGCCTCTGAAGGTGGTACCTCACTTTGTCCAGCAACTGGGAGGATAATGTTTTTTACTGCAGTGAAAATGTTGATTTTAATGGTTTACAGGTTATTTTTTTGTTATAAGAAAGTTGCTAGGCACAAGGAAAAAATAGTGGACGCTGAAATGCATGCAGTCAATTTGACCATCACGACCATTCAAGGTATATACTCTGAACTCTTTTGTGCTTTGTAATTTTAATAGAATAACAATGTTAGAATCAAACAAACACACGTTTAGGAAAACTCTATGTACTATAGCTATATACAGGGGGTCTTATTTTAACATAGTTAAAAAACAAAATTTAAAAACAGTCAAAAAGACTGCCATGGTAGTTCTAGTGTTCACTTAAAAATGGAAATGTTACGCCCCCTTAAGTAGTTCCAAAACTGCCTGAGTTTCTTTCTTCTGTTGAAAAGAAGAATGTTGAAAACCGGTAGCCATTGACTTTCATAGCAGGAAACAAAATTGTACAGAAGTCAATAGCTACTGGTTTCTTCTGTGTCCAATAGAAGAAAGAAACTCAAACAGGTTCGAAAAAAGCGGAGGGTGAGTAAATTTTGATGACAGAATTGACATTTTTTTGGTGAGCCATCCCATGAAAAGTAGAAAATAGGCCCTAATGGTCTAGGAGTGCCTCTACTCATCTGCATTTTCTCTCCTAAATGAGAAGATATTCTTCTGCAGCAGTAACTACAGTATGTAAATTCCCTCTATACAGAAGCCTGAGTGTCTCATTTTGAGGCAGAATAGTAGACTTGTTGCTGGACAGCGCTGTCCGGCCAGGCGTTCTGCCTGTGGTCACTGCTCCAGAGCTTCTGGACATCCCGTCCACAACACTGACAACATGATCACATCATCCTGACAGCACCTCCTACAGGGGGCCACACATCTCTCATCTGAAAGCAGTGTTAGCAGGGCTGATTGACAGCTCACACTCATGCTGGCGTGGAGGAGAGACACCTCAGTGCATTGTTATGCAGTCTTTCTGCCGAGAGGCTTCTGAATTAATGTGAATGATTTGAAGAAGCAGTGCTTGATGTCCTTTTCTGCTCTGCGGTGTGTTCATTTGCAGTAAGACAGTGGAGGTTGATGGTCCACGCACTTAAATGGGGGATTTACGCAATGGGAATGTTTACTCAAAAAACATAAAGGAAAAAAGATCCCCCACAAAGTATTAAAAATTCCTATCCCAGTGTCAATTTTTGCACTTCTCAAATGTGTTGGGGTGAGAATGACAGTTTGTCATTTTTGTCTTGCTAAGGCTAATTTCATAGCTAGCATTTTAAGTATTCATAAAGTTGGTCTGAAATGGGAATTCACTCTGTTTATGTTGAAATGTTAAGTATGTTTATGGTTAAATATGGTTATTCGTCTTAATTGTAACTTGATATTCCAGTTTTGTGTGATGATATACAGTATTGCAATCTTTTTACGGGATAATAGTTTTGCTTTTTGTGATGTGCACTTGGTTATAATTAAATAATATAAGGCAAAATAATAGTAAAAATATAAATACCACAAATGTAAAAAAAAATTCTGCAACTTAAAAGCGCAAGATTAATAATAATAGGTAAAAGTAATCCTGCCATAAAATGCTTTAGGACAAAATTTTAAATAACTAACACATTTGCATTTCTAGTCAGCGAGGAGAAAAATTCCAGAAAGAATTATAAGATATTATTTTTGAGTAACCTGAACTTTTCAGACATAAAAAATACATTGACATTAATGGTTCATTTTTCTACATTAAACCCTGTTCTTCAAATAATGCAGATCATATTGTGGATTTTCACAGCTTGCAATTGAAAGCGTAGTTCTGACACAAAGGTAAAACAAACGATGTCGTGTCACCAATCCTGCTTCATTTCCCTGTGAACCTGTAAACACCCGCTGATCTTCACCTCATGACTCTTCTCCTCCACTGTAACACCTTCAAACCCTGATTAATTGACTTGTCAGCAGAGTATTTTTATCCCGTTCTCCTGTTGGCTATGGATCCGCAGTCCTTCCCAGTGTCCTCTGGTGTCCTACCGAGCACTGGGTGATGCTTTGGGCCAATCAAGCCCTTCTGTCACCCAGCGGCTCCGGTTGAGCACCTGATTGGAGGACTGCGAGGGATGGAGCCGGAATGCTGGACTTCAGGCCTCCGGCTGTAATGTGTGCAGAGGAACCTACAGCATGCTAAGTCCGCGTGTCATTGGCAATGTAAATCGGGAGCGACACAGTAGCCGGCTGCAAATTAGCACACAGCTTTACTCAGAGGAACTTCTGGAGAACCTTGCGGCTACAATACAGATTCAATTTCACACATAGTGGGGTTTAGTGAATGCTGTGGCTTGACAAACTGCACATTTACGGTTATTTACTTTGCAGCTCTTTTCACTGAGGGGACATATAAATATAAATGCGCAGCAGGCTGACATAACTAACATGGCACTGCATAGTGAATAAGGGTATAAAGATACCGAGAACAGTTCAGAGTGCCACTTGAAATTAATACGAGCCATAAAACTCCGTCTGTTATGTAACAAGCCAGCAGAGGTTTGGCCTGTAAAAGTAAAACAAATATTTTCAGTAAATTAGAAGCGGCTGGCTTTGGAGGCATTGTTGCTTTGCAAGCAATTGAAGTTTCCTTTGAGACTGTGAACCGTAATTAAGTTTGTGAGAGATCTATTCTCTGCGTTCACCTCTATTCACCATCCCGGTTGTTACCTAAACCCTCTGTGGGCTTTTGGAACAGAAGTCGTCAATGATATTTGACTATTTAATTATTCTGTTTTATTAAATATGCCACGGCACTGCTACATGCACGATTCAAAGTCAAAGTTTTATACTTGAAAGCAATCAAAATATGTTGTGTAAGCAGTTGAGCCAACAGCTTCATGATTGGTATTAGGCCTGCGGGACTGCTATTAAATCACGAAGAGAATGTCTCGCAAACATACAAGCTAAAAAACCTGAGCTTTAATGGGATTAAGTCCAGATATCTGCTGTAAATACTGTTCATAACTTTGCTCCCAGATGACAGTCAATATTTCAACAAAGCAATATGTTAGAAAATCATATTTGGAGTCAAACGTTTCTCAAATGATGTTTTCTTTGTGAGGAACGAAAGTCATACAAGTTTTGAATGACATGCAGGTGTAAAAAGAAAAATAATTATAACTTTTTGCCTCATAAATCTAACTGACTTCTCAGATGTGCAAGTTTATATGTCACTATTGCAAGTTTTAAACTCACAGTTGCTTTTTTTCCACAAAATTGCAACTTTGTATCGTGAAAAAAGTGCAAAATCTGAGAAATCTCACAACTGCAAGTTAAACTAGGATCTGTGACAGTTGTGAGTGATTAAAATGTGGAAATTCTGAGAAACAAAGTTAAAACTGTATGCCTTAACTCTGAATTGTGAGAAATAAAGACAATCCCAGTGACAATCCTAGCAATTCTGAGAAGAAAAAAAAAATATTTATTTATTTTATATACTTATTAAATGTATTCAATAATATATTATATAAATTATATTTTTATTTATTTTTCTTCAGAATTGCAATTTTTGGTGACAATTTTGAAATTGTCTCATAACAATCTCAGAAAAGGCAGCACGGTGGCTCAGTGGTTAGCACTGTCACCTCACAGCAAGAAGTTCGCTGGTTCGAGCCCCAGCTGAGCCAGTTGGCATATCTGTGTGGAGTTTGCATGTTCTGCCCGTGTTCACATGGTTTTCCTCCAGGTGCTCCGGTTTCCCCCACAGTCCAAAGACATGCACTATAGGTGAAATGAATAAACTATGTAGTGTGTGTGTGTGTGTGTGTGTGTGTGTGTAAGAATGAGTGTGTCTGGGTGCTTCCCAATACTGTGTTGCAGCTGGAAGGGCATCCGCTGTGTAAAACATATGCTGGAATAGTTGGTGGTTCATTACACTGTGGAGACTTCTGAAAGTCGAAGGAAAATGAATGATCGATCTTAGAAAAATAGAAAAAAAAGTCTGTACTGTATATCTTGCACATCCAGAGGTGGGTAGTAACTAGTTACATTTACTTAGTTACATTTACTTGAGTAAAATTGTTGGGTAACGTGTACTTTGAGTAAATTAAAAAATATGTACTCTTACTCAAGTAAACTGTTAGAGAAAAATCATTACTCTTACTCTGCTACATTTGGCGGCGTTCCTCCGTTACAGTCAAATGATAATAAATATGATTTATATTACTTGTTTGCAATTATCGCGAGGCGCTGCATTGGAGAGGTTGCTATAGTGACACGTCTCCCGCTTTCGGTTCGAGCGCGCGTGCCTATGTTGGAATGATGGCTGGCGTTGAGGTAACGTGCTAGTTTATACTGCGGTTTATGCCACGGCCACCTGTGGTTCTGAGAAGGACGGTCACGCTGTCTGTGCAGTGAGTTTGTCTGACCAGGTTACCCGCGGCCTTAAGTTCAGTCTGTTTTCACTTCAAGATGTCAACAAGAATAATAATGTTAATAATGCGAGGTGTGCTGTACATCGAACTGACATTGCAACTCATATATGAACTACAGCTCCAACCTGAAAAAACACATAACTAACTAAAGAACTGCAGTTTAATGGAAAGACTTATTAGTAGGGCTGTCAATTGATTAAAAAAATGAACTAATTAATCACACTTTTGTGTGTGATTAATCATGATTAATCATGAAAAGCCGTATTTATTACAGAAATAAAAACACAGGTATGTAAGTGCCATTTGAATTTTAAAACAATCAATGCCAATAACAAACAAAAAATATTTTCATGTTCGATTCTAAGTGAACTACAAAAAAAATCCAAAATACAGGCATTGTAAATATGGAAATTGGAAGAAAAAATAATAATAGTAAAGTATTGAATACAAACAATTGTGTTCATTGTAAAGTTGTTTTGCGAGTTGAGAACATTAATTATAAAGTAGAAACAATTTTGCTTAACGTTTAGCCAGTCTACTGACATTATCGGGTGACAACACACACGCACATACACACACACACAGACAGAGAGTACAGCGCACTCCCTTCAAATCATCACCACGGACCGAAAGTGAAAAAGAAAGTGACCGGTTCGCGGATGAACGTGAGGACCGGGAGGGAGGGGGTAGGTGTCGTGGATTAAAGTGAGGACCGGGGGGTTTGCTCACTATTCTGCCGTCCTTGTCGGCCGCCTAGGTCACCTCTATGGACACGCCGGCCATGAACACACGTCGGCCACAACAGGAAATGAAAAAAAAAACTGCCACTGCGTTAAATGCGATAATTTTTTTAACTGTTTGAATATTTCAAATTAATTGGCACGCGTTAACGTGCTAATTTTGACAGCCCCACTTATTAGCCATGGTCTGCACAAATAAGTCATTCACACTGTTCAGCATTAAAATATAACATTTAAACATTAATCTTAAACAAATCATATAATCTTTGCCATGATGCCAGTACATAATATTTGAATAGATATTTTGCAAGATACCAGTATTCAGCTTAAAGTGACATTTAAAGGCTTAACTAGGTTAATTTGCAAGTTAAGGTAATTAGGCAAATCATTAATAATGGTTTACTCTGCAGACAATCAAAAAATATATTGCTTTAGGGGGCTAATAATATTGACCTTAAAATGGTTTTTAAAAAAATTAAAAACTACTTTTATTCTAGCTGAAATATAACAAATAAGGCTTTCTCCAGAAGAAAAAATATTATCAGACATATTATCAG
>CAIGQQ010032566.1:1162685-1222435 GCA_903798035.1 Danio albolineatus
ATTCCTATGTGTTGTGTTCTGTGTTTATGTTTTGTCATGTGATTCCTATGTGTTGTGTTCTGTGTTTAGGTTTTGTCATGTGATTCCTTTGTTCTGTTTTCTGACATTTGTTAATGCTTATTAATTCCATTTGTGGCTCTCCCCTGTTTGTAATCAGTTAAATCATGTTGTGTACAGTACTTATACCCCTGAGTTAGTCCTTTGTCAATGATATTGTATTGCAATGATAATGATATTGTATTGCCACCACTAGCCACTAGTCCTGTCGTATTTCTTTGTTCCAGTTCCTGACGTAAGTGTTATTGTAAATAAATATATGCGTTTTGATAAATCTCGGTTCACAAGCTTTACTGCGAAAGAGCAACCATGACAATGAACACCCCTTCAAGTAAAGTGTTACAGATTGTTTTTAGCATTGCCTTGACAAACAATGGTAACGTAGTTCAATATGGATTCAGTAATATGCTATAATTTACGCATAATGTATGACTAATGGTCATAAGATAATGAATAAATAACCCATGAAGAAGTAAACCATTCAATAATAATTACTGTACCTGTAACTAATGAAGAGTCTAATTGAAAGACTTGTCATTCCTCATCAATATGTTAACTAATAGTTTGATTAATGTGTTAATCACCACAGTGACTTTTTTGTTTTGTTCTTTGGCTGTGGTTTTTAAGGCATCATAAAATCAACATTTATTGCAGATAATAAAATCAATAAATGCTGATTTTTCCCCAACAGCATTAAATCTTACAAACTGCATCATTTTAAATGTTATTTAATTATAATTAATATGGTTTTGTAATTACGTTATTTCAAACCGATGACTTCTTTGTTTTGTTCTTTAAAAAACAGTTTTAAGGGATCATAAAAATAACATTTATTGCAATTAATAAAATCTTACCGAATGCATAACTTTTAAATGCATTTTAATTAGAATTAATATGATTTTTGTAATAGTATTCTTGTGTTATTTTAAACCAATGACTTTATTTTGTTCTTTGATAAACAGTTTTTAAGGGATCATAAAATCAACATTTATTGCAATTAATTAAATCGATAAATTCTGATGAGTTTTTTTTCCAACAGTATTAAATACTGAATGCATAACTTCAAATGGATTTTAATTATATATTAATAAAAATCCGTAAATGCTGATGTTTTTTTCTACTGGCATTCAATCTTACTGACTGCATAATTTTAACTGCTAATTGAAATTAACATGTTTCGAAAAATGTATTGCAGTTAATAAAATCAGTAAATGCTGATGAGGATATTGTTCTCAAACAGCATTAAATCCTTCCAACCACATAAATTGAAATGGTATTAAATTATAATTAATATGTTTTATGTAATCATGTTCTTGTGTAATTTCAAAGCAATAGACTCTTTTCACATTTTCGGCTTTCTCAGCAGCAGAAGTCATCATAGTTGGGTAAACGAATGGGAGAGTACAACAAATATTTTTTTACTATTGTATTTGCTGAATTAATAAAAGAAAAACAGCTCAATGGCGTAATAAAGACTTTCAGAATTTTTTTTTTTTTTTAATTGTGTGAGACTGATGACGGCAGCCAGAAAAGAAAAATAACGTCAAATTTACTGTCAGCCCGATAGACACAGTACTGCAAAAAATCCAACTTACAAATTGTTAATTCAGTTTAAAACTAAGTTAGGTGGACATATTTTTAAACTTAATGTTGAATTTACTCATAAAAATGATTTAACTGCATGTTTGGAACTGTTTGTTCAATGAAAGTAAAACAATTCAGTTGAGGAGACTTTAAATTTTGATTTCTCCATATCTTTAAAAAAAAAAAAGTTGAGTCAACTTAAAAGTTTCAGTGTTTGAAGTTGAGGCAAATTATTCTGTAAAGTATATTTAAGTATATTTGACCTGCCTTTTCGGTCAACTTAAGAAATTAATTTAGCACAACTTCAACCACCGAAGCTTAATAAACTCAAAATTTCTTTGAAGCCGGCTGCTTTAAAATTTTAAGTTAACTCAATTTTTTTTTTTTTTTGTAATTTGACGCAAAGATGATATATAAATGCACATAAATCTACAAACTTTTTTAAAAATTAATTTTATTTAAAGAGTTTGAGATTTTGATAACCGGAAAATGCATCATAACAGTCTTGTGGAAAGGGTCCATGACCTTTTTTAGGGATCATAAAAATGGGTCCCACTTTATATTAAGTGACCTTAACTTATATACTTACACCGAAGTTAATAATTCATTGCTATGTACTTATTGTGTAAATACATGTTTTTACATTATGCTTGATTAAATACCTGTATGTAATTACATCTGTATTTAATTTCTGTAGTTACATTCTAAATACACTGTTGACCATCCCTTAAACCTTAACCCACCCTTAAACCTACCGATACCACCAAACTTATCCTTAACCCTACTCCTATCCCAACTCAAGAGCACCACAAGTGTTCTCAAATGCATTATGAACACAGTAAGTACATGGTATAAAGTGGGACCTAAAAATGAATAGCAGCCTATATACAATTGTGTATTTAAAAGTTTTACTATAACCATGAGCTTTGTGTGAGAAACAGATTTATTCCTAAAACAAAGCGTTTGGTTTCAGAAGGTTTGCATCAGATCACTTTTATGAAACCTTTGAGAGCCCTAGTATTGATTTACGTCTTATCATACAACTTACTGTTAAACTGAACACAGTAGCCAGGATTTTCTTCCACCTAACAAAATAAAATCATGTAGCTTGAAGAGGAGTAAATGATGACAGACACAGGACTGATCTCAGATCAACAACATTATCAATTCCGCAAGAAGCCTGACCGCTGAAAAGAAAGTGAAAGTTAACATGGATGTGTTATGGCACATGGGTCTTTGTTTTACAGCGATTTCTCAGCGCTCGGCTCTCGAGGGAGAGGAATTGATCAGCCTCTCTGCACGGAGAGATTGTCGAACTGACAGGAAGGCCTGTCTCACAGCTGGCCCGACAAAAGCAGAGACAGTGTGTGAGAGAGCACAGCTGTGTGCAGAGATGCATTCCTGCCTAATTAAAACAGGTAGGCCTTTTCTCAGACTCGCAGCCGCTTTCAGCAGCAATCCCATGATGCCATCTGTCAAACACTCATGACTCTATCACACTGCTGACTGCTGAGAGTCTGCAGTTCTACTAATCAGTGGGAGATTCGAGCTAACTTTCGGGGGTTTTTTTAAGCTGGAGAAAATAGAAGTAAACAATTAATGACATAGAAACACTTTTTTGGTGACATATTTAAAAAAATAATGCGGGACTCAAAAATCAAACCAAAATAATTGTCAAATAAAAGTTATAACTCTCACGTTAAAAACTTGATTAAGAACTTCTTGAGGGTAAAAAAGTTTGATTGTAAAAATTAATTGTATTAATTTTGTGCTTTGGTATGGATGATGGATGATTCCTAATGATAGATACAATCATTTTGGGTGGTTTTTTTATGACACTGATCCGTTTGTTACTTTTTTAATGCTGAAACAGGATGTGATGTTGTTTCTTTGATCATTCTCTGGGTGAAGTGGTCAGTATTTTTGGGAACAATTTTTAATGGGTTGAGATTTTTGAATTTTTCTGATTCTAACACAGGCTCATTGGAAATACATGCTTCAGCTTACAGTTTTGTGAAACAGCAAAAAAAGAACTGTGGTTGCAGTGCATTATTCTCTCATGTTTGTTATTGGTTTGGTTTAAGGAATAATTTAGTACATGG
The DNA here is from genome assembly GCA_903798035.1 of Danio albolineatus. Taxonomy (NCBI): domain Eukaryota; kingdom Metazoa; phylum Chordata; class Actinopteri; order Cypriniformes; family Danionidae; genus Danio; species Danio albolineatus. The sequence goes on from CAIGQQ010032566.1 coordinate 1,166,429, forward strand.
GGACATTTACATTTTATGAAACCACAAAAATGTACTTAAACATTTGACAGCAGTTTGCACATAAAATGAATGTTACAGTAATGCTTCAGTATGTTTTCAGAGACTTTTCTGGCATGGTCAGTTTGCTCAGTAGCTTACTTTGTACGGTGTTGTATTTTTCATGCTAAGCTTTTGGGTTAGCTTGAGTCCAGTGAAGCATGCATCCACAAAACAGATAAAAGCAATGCACAATCAAGGTAATACTATGTGGTCACATTACACCTTTCTCTTGTGTTTAATATTTGTTGGGTTTAGGGAATAAAAATAAGATGTGAATCTGAAACGCAGGGTTTGTTTATAACAAGAGGATCACGTGCATGATTGAATACAGCTGGTATCAGCTCCGCATATTGCACCAATCAGACGAATCCTGACACACTATAAATTACCAGAGCTTTCTACTCCAGTCATCTTTGTCTTGAAGAATCCCTCCTTCCACCCCAACTCCTCCCCTTCTCTGATAGGGCGGCATGGTGGCCCAGTGGTTAGCCTCACAGCAAGAATGCCGCTGGTTCAGCCCCTCCCCGAGCTAGTCGGCGTTTCTGTGTGGAGTTTGCATGTTCTCCCCGTGTACGCGGGTTTTCCCCGGGTTCTCCTGTTTCCTCCCACCGTCCAAAAAACATACTACATAAGTAAATCGACTACTTTTAAATAGCATCTTAAGGCAACTCTAGTCAGATATATCTCAGCACGTTCACAAGCGGGGGGAGTTCTCGAGACTTACCTGAGCTCAAACTCTCCTCTCGCCCTTTAAACGGGAGGGAGCCCCAGGCTCAAGGATATTCTGAGCTCAGGGTTCTTTCCTGGGACAGCATGCCAAATACGCTTTATTATCCATCATCAGCTAAGTGTGAACTCTTGATATGCATGTATTTGCAAAAAAATGTAGACAGCAACATCTAGTGGATTTGTCATCTGAAATGTGCAATAAAACATACCCAGAGCAATGTAGTTTATGTTTTGCACAAATGTAGACTACAACTCCCATTAGCCTAGACTGCTTATTTCACATTGACACAAGAAACCGTTCTGCAGTAAATGGAATAAAGCAGTGGTCACCAAAATTGTTCCTAGAGGGCCGGTGTCCTGCAGATTTTAGCTCCAACCCTAATCAAACACACCTGAACAAGCTAATCAAGGTCTTACTAGGTATACTTAAAACATCCAGGCAGGTGTGTTAAGGCAAGTTGGAGCTAAACCCTGCAGTGGCACCGGGATTGAGACTGGTGACCACTGGAATAATGATTCTGAAATACAAGTAAAGCGTGTTAGGCAAGTTACATTTACGCTAGGCTAGCTAGCTAGCTAAGACAACAATTCAGTATAACAGTAGCAGTAGGTTTGCGACTGTTAGTTTATCAGGCATTTATCTAAATGTTCAAGCTGCAAGGCACAGCTTTGTTCACCACTCACTGTATGGAAAAAAGCATCACATTACATTAATAAAAAATGACAGAATTTGTATTTTGTATAGGCAGTTATCCCTTAAGTGCTTTTGTTTATGCTGTTTTGCTTCTGTTTTACCTTCCAGGACCAAGCCAAATTGCATCAAGGAGTGTTTTCAAAACTCATATTTAACTATGAAAGAAACCATCCATCTTTCCATTAAAGGGATAACGCACAAACATCCCTCGCAGTTCATCATGACAGACTCACTCCGCGTCCTTAAGCTACGCTTCCAACCTTGCGCGCGTACAATAGGCCGATGTATTAAAACGCCTCCCATTCATCCTCCCTCTGAGGATCCACATGCGTGCAGAAAGCTGAAAAACATGCACGCCGTTATTGATTGCACGCGGTTATGCGTGCTTAGCATATTTTGCCCAGGACGCCATTGTGACGGAGTGCAGCTGAGAAATGTGCAGGGATTCATGATGAAGAGGGCAGTGATGTGTTAGCAGAACAGAAGTGCTGAGTCTGGACTCGAACACAACAGCACACGTGGGGCTGTAGATGTGGAGCATATGAAAGCTTTAAATGTTAGTGTGCTCAACTGTAAAACTAAACTACACTTGCCAGAGGGAATCCACGGGTCTTAGCGAGATGCATGGATGCCGAGGGATTTAAGACGCTGGCCGCCGCCGTTAACAAGGCAATGCATCAGTCTAATTAAGTGCAAAAATCTTCATTAAATGTTAATTATGCTCACTGTTAGTTTTAGGAGTGATCGGCTCTCTCGGTGTCTGGCTGTGTAACAAAAACAAGTGATGAGACTTGCTGCCTACTGCTACCATAAGCAGCGCTGTAAAAAATCTAGGTTGAACTAATATTCTTGCTTGGGCTGATAAAATATGTAAAAATATACGTCAATATATAATATTTAAGTCAATATTATATATTATTATAAAATACAGGCGGTTCATTCTGCCGTGGCGACCCCTTATAAATAAGGGGCTAAGCTGAAGGAAATGAATAAATGAATTATAAAATCCAATCAACACTCCTTTTGTCTAAATGTTGACAAGACTATAAACACAAATCCAGCCAATAAATGATTTTTACAATATGAATTTTGAATTAATTCCACTTGTAATTATTATTAATATTATTTTTTAAAATAAATATTAGTTTTTAAAATTCAATAATTCAATAATATTTTGAAAAGAAGTAAGTAAACATAAAATAAAAATCTGTAGAAAAAGTTACTAAGCTGAAACTTTTTTATAGCCCAAATGTATAGTTTATTTAATGCATCTGTATATAACATGTATGTATTTGGAGTATGAGCCACAGGTATTCTTTTTGTTTTGACTTATGCATTTTAATTCAACTTAATTTTGTTGTTGTTGATTGTGATGTTTTGATTTTCCTATAATTATTGACCTTATTTTATAAAGGTTTAGGTAAAAATTGCTTTTTCAGATCTCAAATTTCTCTCTCTAATGCCATTTGCGCCACGTAAATCCACCAGAGTCCGCTGTCTACAGACTAACTGACTGACTGACCGACCGAACTCCACCCACCCCCCTTCCCTAAACCCAACTGATAGTGTTTTCAAAGGAAAGGTGACCCTCCCACCCGCTTCCCTAAGCCCAACCAACAGTGTTAAAAAAGAAAAAAAGCAATCCAAAAAAAATCTTCATGCCTGCCTGATTTTCCACACGTTTTCAGATCTTACCACGTTCACACCGTGTTATTTACTTGTTTATTTAATTTTTTACCTTTTGTTTTTGTTTTACCTGCTTTCTGGAACTCCGTTGAACTTTCTGTTGAATTTTTCAGCTCCTCGCTGCATCTCAAGTCCGCCAACATACATGGCAAGCTACTGGGCAAACTGGTAACAGCAGAAAAGCTGTTCACAAGAAGGTAAGTGGTTAGCTGGTAGCGTGAAAAGAAACAGAAGCCATGGTCAATGTCATACCGCTCCGTAGCCTTCGTTTTAAAGACAAAATGCAGCCATACGTAACTCTGGCTACATAATTCACGTTCTCCAAAAATGTATACAGGAGTACGTTTTCGCAGTGAGCCAGCGTTGCATGTTGGAGAAGCTTAAAGTATGTTTAAATGAACAATAAATGTCCATTTTTGAACTATTTCTTTAATAAAATATGTTTTTTTTAATACAAAATTGCAACCTCCTAAAATTGTCAGGCTTTCCTGACAGATTGAACTGAAAAATAAACACATTGTTGTCTCCAAAATTTTAGTTCATTTAAAAATCTTTGAGGGAACAAGCTAAACATAATTAATTGAACACTTTTATTTTATGTATTCATTTATACTTAAAATAATGAGAACGTATGTCAAAGCCTGTTTCTGAGACAAATGTAGGAGTTTAGCCCAAAGCTTAAGAGTAAAATGGAAGCTAATGCAGTTATAGATGATTAAGGTTTGAGTTTGACATGAGATTCATGTACACGAGTGAGTTTAACTGGGTGTTAACAATGAACAACACTGTACTGAGCAGTTGAATCAGATGAGGTTGGACAGTTTTAACAGCACCGACATAAAAAATGACAACCATTTGCCTCCGTTAAGTAACAAAGTACCTGAATTAGTTATGTGACTGCGGTCTGTATGAGACTGTATTGCTGCCAATATGACTTATCTATTTTACAACTCCTTCCAAGGAAAGAAATAAGCAGACAGCAGCAAAGAAGGAGAAAAGTGCAGAGAGAAAAATTAAGAGGCAGGAGACAAACAGGACAACATTACATTCGTTTTGACCATATTAATTGGTGCGATCTCATTTGTACGTTTTAAAACCAATTTTTGATTAATTTAATCCGCTTAAGGTCATAATCGAACTAAACAGAAATCGAATTAAGACATGTGTTAAGACATGAAATAAGACATGAATTAAGTATGCTGATTTTAGTCGCATTACTGAAGTGCAGTACAAACATGTATACACCTCATTTAGGACTTTTGCCACGTTTTGCAACAGGATATTCCACACACAGCTGTCTGACACTATTCTCTGCACCTATCGAGTCAGTAAAGGACCATATACACCTGCATTGCATAATGCAGAGGTTTTTTTTATGCTGCATAATTCCATTAAAACAACACTCTTCCAGCAGTCCTTACTTCATACTCGCATCCAATACCTCAGTTTGTCAAGGGGGGCATGGATAAAATGTTTGTGAAAAAAGGTGCAATTAAATTATACAAATTAAAAATGAAAAACCCAAAACTCCACAGGAAGAGTGGATAGCCTGGTGACGCAATGACATTAATCAATATATGTGCTTTAACATGTAAAACAGGATCATGAAAGGAACATTCTAAAAGCAGCTCATGTAAACACCTTAATCATATTATTATATAAGACTCTGTTAGTGTCAAGCTATAGGCAATAAAAATGCTCTGTCATTTTTTTTTGTAGACAAAATGAACACTGGTTTGACATATATATTTTAGATTTCATGAATAGTTTTTCATAATACAGTAAATTCTGCAAGGACAGCAATATATGAACATTGCTGCAACCAGGTATAAAGCTGTAGCTCTATTTTCTACATAATATATGAATAGTGCCTCAGAGCATATCGATGACGCATGCAATAAAAGTGAACTTATTTTGTGTTATAAGGCGAATGCCTGATCATATGCAAAAAATCTTTTAGTAAATCACTGTTGAACATTTGAAAAACTTTGCTGTCTTCTACCTCATGTGAGAACAACTGCTCATTGTAAAGTTCTTCTCATCAATCTCTATTTAGAGCAGGGGTGCCCAAACCTTTTCTTATGAAGGGCCAAAAACCAAACTTAACTGAGGGCTGTGGGCCGAAGGTACATAAACGTTCCATGAGTAATCTCCTCCTAATTTATTTCCTAATATTTAAAAATAACTAGAAAGCATTGCTTTAAATTATATTAATGAATGCAGTATATATATATATATATACTAAGCTGCACCTGCCTTTGCATTGATTTGCTCACTGATGTCTTGTGCATTGCCTGATATCTGTCAAGTGACATTATTTATGTTTTTTTTTTTAATCTGATGAATATACTAAACTAAAGAAATTACAAAACAAACAAACAAAAGGTAACGTTACATTCAAAATGACAATAATTTTCAAAGATATTTACCCTGACCACCAACCCATCATTCTCCCTCTCTTCTCAAATGGAATGGTAGGCCAAATTAAAGGTTAAAATGGGCCAACTTTGGCCTGTGGGTCCTCGTTTTGGCATCTCTGATATAGAGTCTAATAAATATGTTGAACACAAACCCTCTTTATTGCACATGCCATGTTTATTTTTGGTTTCAAACATATCATTAACATGTTTTTGAAAACTCTGCTGTGCAGTCTGCAATCGTGACCCACAAGTGACCCTCCTTTCACTCACCTTGTGTTACTAAAGCTTTGAAGTCTCATAGACTCTCATTACGGACACAGAATCACTGTTCTCGACTGGGATTGACTGACAGTGTGGAGATACCTTGCAGTCACTTATAGCTATGAGGCTTTTAGAGGACACTGTATGTGTGTACACACTGTATATATGTGTGTGTACGAGATCTGCTTTGCTGTCATACTCCCTTCTCATCTTTTCCTTCAGGTCAAGAGAGCTGGCTGTCACCCTTCCAAGAGGAAGCGTAAGATGCAAAGTAACTATAGAATGAGCCGTGAAAACCCTTCAAAGACGCACTCAACAGCAGGAGGCTAATTTTGGTAACAGTTATAATACAGGCTCATTACCTTCCCCGTCAGTCAGCTTGGGAAAAAAGCCTGTGTGCCCTGTTTCAGGTACTCAAACAGAAGCCTGACATCCATCTGACATGCAAATATTAAAACTGATCAAATAACTCCACGTTGTGAATAATGATTTAGACTCAATGGCTGATAAAACCTCAGATCGGTTGCTTTCTGACCGGCGTGATGGCTTTTACAAAGACGTCTTTCAGCGTTCCGACTGTGTGTTTTAAAATAGCACCATCTAACAAATACGATGGTGAACAGGAAGGGTGGATCTGCAGGAAGAACAACAGAATCATGACGTCTTACACTTCACAGTTTGGTTTCAGCCTTTTTGCACCTCCCTGACAATCTTCTGTTTCCAAATATAGCAGCACATTGTCCATTTTCAACATGTTTTAGAAAATGTCCTGTTGTAGAAAGCTCTATTGCGTTGTTCGCCAGAAATGTAATATTAAAAAAAAGAATTGTTTAATCGCCCAAACAACCTTGTATTGGCGTGACCCACTTTATTTGGGAATTATAGTGTTGAAAACAGCCTGTTTTGGGTTTAGTTTATTTGGTTGGTTGACTGGCTCTAGGTTAATTGTTGTGTTGGTTGATTGGGATGGTTGGTTGGTTTTGGGTTGTTACATGGTTGATATTACTGGCTGGTTGGTTGGTTGGTTGGCTGGTTCTAGGTTGGTTGGTCTTACTGATTGGTTGATTATCTGGTCCTAGGTTGGCTGATTTGTTGGATCTGGGTTGGTTGGTTTTACTGGCTGGTTGGTTGGCTGGTTGTAGGTCGGTCAGTTTGTTGGATCAGTGTGGGTTGGTTTTACCGGCTGGTTGGTTGGCTTGTTCTAGATTGGTTGCATTTACTCACTTAGATGGCTGGTTCGATATTGGTTGGTTTTACTGGCTGTTTGGTTATCTGGTTTTAGGTTGGCTGATTTGTTAAATCCAGGTTTATTGGTTTTACTGTCTGGTTTGTTAACTGGCTCTAAGTTGGTTGGTTTGATGGATCTGGGTTGCTTGATTTTACTGGCTGGTTCACTGAATTCGAATTGGTTGGATGTACTGGCTGGTTGGTTGGCTGATTTTAGGTTGGTTGGATGGCTCGTTCTAGGTTGGTTGGTTTTACTGACTGGTTAGTTGGCTGGTTCTAGGTTGGTTGGTTTGTTGGATCAATGCTGGTTGTTTTTACTGGCTTGTTGGTCAACTGGTTCTAGTTTGGTTGATTTTACTGGCTGGTTGGTTTGTTCTAGGTACCAAAAAGTCGGGGGGTGATCATCAAAACAGTCCCAGAAGTCCCAGAGTAAAGTGAGAAAATATGATACACCGGTGTTTTGGAATATGGAAAAACTGTATCTGATTGGGCAGTTAAAAGATTTAACTTGGGACATCACCATACTGGTAGATTTGTCTCTGTGGGATAGCAGCGTGATTATAATAAGTCAGATCCGAGACGTGACTCGCCACAGATAATCTGTTACAAATCACAGGCGTCTGGCTGAGATCAATATCTTTCATTACGTTTGGCTAGCTAAAGCGATCTACTCCCGGGAGGGGTTAGAATTTAGGGGTCGTGCAATTTACTTCCTGAAGGAAGTTGAAATTGGGGGGCACGTAATTAGAGCTGTAAAACTTAACTTTTTGATTTTAGGTGAAAAATCAAATCTGTTGGAGATGTCCAACAGATTAATAGATTAATAGGTACAAAAAAGTCCACAGAGGAGGGGTGATCACCAGAAAGGGGAAGTCCCAGTGTAAAATGAGAAAATATGATACACCGGTGTTTTGGAATATGAAAAAACTGTCTTTACATTGTTTTCATTTTACTGTTTTAATATTATTTGTTTTTATTTTATTTATACTTGTCTCTTTTATTCCTTTGTTTATGTAAAGCACTTTGAATTGCCACTGTGTATTTGCCTTGCCTATTGGTGCAGAGCATGAACTGGGATTTGCTACTGCCAGCACATTCACAGACGTGCTATCTGAGGATAAAACATACTGCTGCTGCAAACATAACACACATGTAACCAATGTAGCAGATCTATACACAGGTGGTGCTGGGGTGGAGGAGGGTATGCAAAAACGTACTGCAGATTGCAAAGCAAATAACACAGAGGTATTTGCATGTTGAGGTGACAGCAACCAATACACTGCACCATGTAGTTCAAAGCAGATTGGAAAGGATTTATAATCCTGCACGCCTAAAAGTTTCATCACAGAACTTTGTATTGGTAAAATATCTTCAAATTTTGTCTTTAAAGGTATATATGGTTACAGTTTTTACTGTAAACACTAGGTTTTATTAATAAGAATGCAATATAACATGTTACAAAGACATATGTTACATAATGTTACAAAAAGCTTATTTTTTAAATAAATGCTGCTATTTCTATACATCACAGAATTACAACTTGAGTCTTGTATTATGAAAAGAACTGTGTCCTTCATTTATGATGTTGTTGTGTTTGTAATGCTGATCTACGTGGAAAGCACTTCAGTAATTCAAGGACTCTGAGGGGTTTAAAGGGCTGCAAGAAATGAGAGGACCCTCAAAAGACCATAGGCGATATATATGTGAAGGGGGCAGACTCATCATCACAGAGATCAACAAAAGATCATTGTGCCCCAGTGACACACAGAATACAGATGAGAACACATACAAACACAACCACGCACACTGATACAACAATGAAATGTTACAGGTCTCTCTGTACAGCCACAATTAAATTAGGCCTTGAACTGTTTCCCATGCTGTGTCCCTTAGGCACAAATACATAACCACACACAAACAGTCTGGAAAACCTCCTAACGAGAGCCCCTAGAGATGTCAGAGGCGCTAAGACACAGACGCATACATATAAATATGAATGTACCCAAAAACACCCTGGTAGACACATGCTGTCTACTAATGCAGTGCTTGCTGTCCCGTATTAGCTTCTTTATTCAGTCTCCAGGACTGACACACAGACACACACCGGTCACACGTCATCATCTGCCCTTTAAACTAGTGTGTGTGTGTGAGTGTGTTTGTTTATGTGTGTGTGTTTGAGGTGTGTGGAGGTGACGGGTTAGGCAGCTCTTGACATCTTCAGAAGTTCTCCACCCTTGGAAACTGTCATATATATCAGCCACCCTCAAATGAGACCCTCACCCCTTCCACCAAAACTGTATTTGTGCAAAAAACAGTGTTTTTAGGACCAGTGATTTTTGAGAACAATGGCACAAACAAACAATGCAATTCAATTGATATTATTCAAATTACTGTAGTAGTAGTAGTAGTAGTAGTAGTAGTAGTAGTAGTAGTAGGGGTAGTATTAGTAGGGGTAGTAGTAGTAATATAATAATAATAATAATAATAATAATAATAATAGTAGTAGTAGTAAAGGGGCGTCATGATGGCACAGTGGGTAGCACAATAGCCTCACAGCAAGAAGGTCGCTGATTCGAGCCCCAGCTGGGTCAGTTGGCTTTTTTGTGTTTGCATGTTCTCCCCATGTTCGCGTGGGTTTCCTCTGAGTTCTCCGGTTTCCCCAACAAGTCCAAAGACATGTGCTGTAGGTGAATTGGGTAAGCTTAATTCTCCGTAGTGTATGTGTGTGAATGAGAGTGTATGGGTGTTTCCCAGTGTTGGGTTGCGGCTGGAAGGGCATCCCGTAGAACATGTGCTGGATAAGTTGGCAGTTCATTCCGCTGTGGCGACCCCTGATTAATACAGGGCCTAAGCCGAAAAGAAAATTATTTATAATTGATTGATTAATATGATTGATTGATTGATATGATTTAAAAATATATATTATTATTATTATTGTTACTATAATTGTTATTACTTGTATAATGGTTATGTTTATTTAATTTTCTGCTTTATTACAACATTCTCAAAATGTGTATCTGTCACTACGCTGATGACTAGTTTGATCATATAAAACTTAAGGACAACTGATACACAAATTACAAGGATATTGTAATATACTGTATAGGGGGAAAACATGACAGCAACACAATTTAACCATGGTCATGCTACAATAGCCATAGTTTAATAATGGAATTTGTTGTAAAACAAAACAAACACAAAAAAACAAACACATTTTAATCCATGCAATGTGATATAAATAAGTGTATTAGAAATATGTTAAATCCTACTTTATTTAGTTTTTCAATTCAATTCAGCTACACTTTATTGTTGGAATTTTTAAATTTATTTTAGAGTTTTTATTTATTTTATATACAGCATTTAGACTACTGACTCATATCCATGCATTTTTAAACCAATTTAACTACTACACAAACAATACATTAAAATTGACAATGTAAATGTATAGTATATAGCTATAGCTAATTCAAACATTCAAGCAAGACATTTTCCCAGTGAAATTTACTAGTTTTATATAATATTATTTCATATAAATAATTGGTTGTAAATATTCTAATAATAATCATTGATAATAAATAATATAATATATTATTTTTATATAATATAATATGTAATTGCACAATATTGTCATTTCTTACTTTAAAACTTTCATTATAATATTACACACAAATAATAATTTGCATAAAAATAACACCTTTAAATAAAATAATATTTGAAATATTCTGTAATCCCTTTCCTTTCCCCTCCACACCAGCTTTTTGTCCTGTATCCCTCCCCTCTCGCGCTCTCTCTCTCCCATCTACACACATCCGTCCCAATTTATGGGGTTTGATGTGTTCAAATAAGGCTTGATAAAAAGGTCTGGGCAAAGCAAAGGGAGCAGCCTGTATCTATTCCCTTTGTCTGCTTCTCTTTGCAGATTCACCCAGCGCCTCAGGAAGGACCTCTGCGCTTTAATGAGGATCAGGGGCCGCAAAATAGTACAGACCGAACAGCTCTGCCTTGCCCTATTACAGCAAAACAAGAGACCTGGTCCAAATCCACACTTCTGTGCAGGGAAACTGTAGATTAGTCATTAAATTGTAGACAGAGGCGCAATATTTAATGGACAGAGTGAATAGATTATTCATAGCGTAATCAGCATTTCATGAAAATTAGCAAAACTATAGGCTACTAAATACAGATATTGTAAGAATGCATCATCGTATTGCTTCTGGCTGGCTCCAGATGGGCTCTGTAGATTAAACAGGGCTCCTGACTGTGACTAAAAGGATCCAAATAAAAAGTGTGCAACACCAACTTTAAGCATTATCACAGTCTGGAAATGATGTGTTCAGTTTTTGTGTGCATTCATGTGTAAAGAATAACTGACAACAAGCCATTCAATTATTAGAGTTCGCTAATTATTACCACTAATAATTAGCACTCCTGAAGACATTATTCAGATGTTGTGTTTCAAGATAGGGATCTACATTCTTGCAACTGTACAGTGGGAACCGACCAGATTTATTGCGGCGAGGGAATACATATCCGAATAAAACGCGGTAGTGGTCAGTAACTCTGGTGTAATTTGAATGGGAGCGGGCGGTCTAACAATAGAACATTCCCGAGAGATAGATAGAAAGAGATAGAAACAGCCTTGTTATAGGCTGTCTGGACTACAGCATCCTGCTGGGTGTTTTTTGGAAGGCATATTTAATCGTTAAACACTTTACATTCTCCCTTGGCCCAATATGTACCTGCTATGTGTATAGAAATAATGCTGATATGATATATGAAACACCGTCGGTAGTTGGCAAATATATTGAATGGATACGTTTGTAAATCTGACTTTGAAAGAGTCAGTGCCTCACCAGCCACAAACCTCACCACCCGTCACTTGTTAAGGCGGCACTCATGTCTCATCACAAAGGAGCAAACAAAACTGACATATAGCCTACAATTCTTCCACAACCTACAGTTTTATCTGTTATCTTTGTCTCTTTTGATAGTACCCAATTTTAATGTGAGATTTTTGGAAATCTCACATTTAAAAAAAGCGGGGTGGGTCGGGCAGCAGGTGAACAAAGGCTGAATATACATCAGGAGCGGTCAGATGCGGAGTAAAACCTGGCGGGAGCAGGACTAAAAATTCAGTCCCGTGCAAATCTCTATTTCAAAACATTTGTTGTTGTTTTTCCTCAAAACACTGCAGTGTATAGTACTAGAGTCTTACATCATTCAAAGCCTGATGATAATGTTTTCTGCAACGGCTTTTAGATGATTCTAAAAAGAATTGATTTGGAGTAGATGGAGAGCCCATTTACTGTAAGATGTTTTGTTTCAGTAATCCAATTCCTATAACCGTTCCAGTGATTTTTTTTATACCATTGTGTCTCTATTTTCATTATTAGAACATACATTACAGGGTTCGACAATAAGGACTGCCCGATGGCCCGGGGCCAGCATGCGACACGCTCTGGCCAGTATACAGAATTGTTACTGGCCCGTTCGGGCCAGTGCTGCCTTGTCACTAACGTTTGGCTGCGACTGTCTGTCAAGTGCGTGCAAATACAATCTTAGGGTGCTTTCACACATAGATGTTTGTTTCGCAATATGTCTCGTTTCCCCTGTAAGCGCCGTTCGATTGGCGTATGTGAATCCAGCAATCACGCGCGGATCCGCGCCAAATCAATCAGTCCGAGATCGCCTGAATGAGGTGGTCTCTGCTCGTATAAGCGGATCGATTGTAGTGAGAAAACAAAACTATCCAACGAACTAACGACCCAGGCTATATCACAGTGTATTAAGATTGTGTAACAGCCACGTATACGGCTATATGAATAGAGAATTCATCCCTACCGACAAATATGCGTTTCGAAAGTGAAAGCATGCTGAAATATTACAAAGTGATGTTTATCCGTTAGGAGAATTGACCGAAGTTACCATCTGATTATTTTTTCCACATTTTAATCTTATAATATGCTGTATTGGGCCAATTGTTTTGTTGATTTCTGCACTGACAGCTGGAAAGAAAGATCAGCATTGATCTGCTTCATGATCTGATGCAGTCACGTTTCATCTGTTATTTCTCTCTCTAATTTAAATCTATAATGCATAATTCTAGCCAACGTTTCTTTAATAGATTGATTAATTCAATAGATTTTTACAAAACGTGACAACCGAAATGAGGCTCTGTATGAGAAAGTCTGAGCTCTCTGATTTATATTTGGTGAAGGTGTCTGTGGGTGTCAAAATTAAAGTGCACATTTTCGCTTATAAAATATTACTGTATATACACAACTGGTCAAAAGTTTGGGGTCAGTATGATTGTTGAATATTTTAAAATAAGCTTCTCCTGCTCACCAAGGCTGCATTTATTTCATCATAAATACAGCACACACTGTAAAATGTTATTGCACTATAACTGTTTAAAAGTAGTTCATCATTTAACTGAATAATTTATTCCAGTGATTTTAAAGATGAATTTTCAGCTTCATTACTCCAGTCATCAGAGTCACATGATCCATCAGAAATCACTCTAATATTAATTATTATTGTTGTTATTTATATTATTAATGGTAATAGTAATAAAAGCAATAATGACTGGAGTAAGAATTTTATTTGAAACTACATACAATAAGCGGTTCATTAAATTTGTAATAAATATTTAACAATTATTATATTTTTTTTACATTTAATAAATGTCACCTTGATGAACTGAATAATTTTGCTTAAAAATAAACATGAACAAAAAAAATAAAACTGACCCCAAACTTTTGACCGGTAGCATATATATATATATATATATATATATATATATATATTCACATAGTGGCGTAGTAAGTAGCACGTTCGGCTCACAGTAAGAAGGTCGCTGGTTCGAGCCTCAGCATTTCTGTGTGGAGTTTGCATGTTCTCCCCGTGGTTGCGTGGGTTTCCTCCGGGTGCTCCGGTTTAACAACAAGTCCAAAGTCATGTGGTATAGGTGAATTGGGTAAGCTAAATTGTCCGTAGTGTATGAGTGTGATTGAGAGTGTACGGATGTTTCCCTGGGATGGGTTGCAGCTGGAAGGGCATCCGCTGCGTAAAACAAATGCTGGATAAGTTGGCGGTTCATTCCGCTGTGGCGACCCCGGATTAATAAAGGGACTAAGCCGACAAGAAAATGAATGAACAATTGTATTTTTTTTTTATTGTCAGCTGTATTAAAAAAAGTTATGCTGAATAAAAAGGGTAGGTATTACAATTATTTTTGGCTTTGAAACATTATTTAAAATACTGCATGTGGCTAAGAAATAGCTATTAACTTTTTTTAGGTGGGGCCAATGAAAATTTTGGCAGGGCAAGTAAAGATCTGAACCACTGGCCCGACCGGGCCAGTAGAAAAAATCCTTAGCGTTGAACCCTGCATTACCCATCAAAAGTCTTGTCACCTGTCCAAATTTTAGGAACAATAAATAATAACTTGACGTCTAGTTGATCATTTGGTATCAGAAGTGGCTTATATGAAAGGCAAAGGCCTCTAGAGTACACTTATTTTACCAAAATAAAATATGATCATGCCTTGATTTTTGATTATTTAATTAGAACATTAAGGTCTGACTTTGCTTGGACAAAAGTCTTGTAACTTAACAGAAATAATGTACCATGTAGAATATAAAGTCATGGTGCAATGGAAAAAGAATTAAGATTGTGTATGGCTCTCATGAGCTTGGAGGACTGCATCCATACATCTCTGCAATGACTCAAATAACTTGTTAATAAAGTAATCTAGAATGGCAAAGAAAACGCTCTTGCAGGACTCACAGAGTTCATCAAGATTCTTTGGATTCATCTTCAATGCCTCCTCCAACTCACCCTAGACATGCTCAATAATGTTCATTTCTGGTGACTGGGCTGGCCAATCCTGGAGCACCTTAACCTTCTTTGTTTTCAGGAACTTTAATGTGGAGGCTGAAGTATGAGTAGCCCTCTCCTGCTGAAGAATTTGCCCTCTCTTGTGGTTTGGAATGTAATGAGCAGCACAAATGTCTTGATACCTCAGGCTGCTGATGTTGCCATCCACTCTACAGATCTCTTGCTTGCCCCCATACTGAATGTAAACCCAAACCATGATTTTTCCTTCACCAGACTTGACTGATTTCTGTGAAAATTTTGGGTCCATGTGGGTTCCAATAGGTCTTCTACTGTATTTGTGATAATTGGAATGCAGTTCAACAGATGATTCATCAGAGAAATCTACCTTCTGCCACTTTTCCAAATGATCAACTAGAAGTCAAGTTATTATTTGTTGCTTATACAACTGGGATTGGCGGCAAGACTTTTGTCAGGTAGTGTACTTCTTTTATCTAGCTCACATCTATTACAATAAAATATATTCCAATAAAGCCACGAGCGAATGTTTTGCTGTCTTTTTTTTTTTGTTTTCTTCTTCTCCAAAAACCAATTGGCGTAATATGTGGATTCATAATATAAGATATGTGACAAAATCCCTTGCCAATTTACATATATTTGTCTGTTTACTGTATGTGTATTTTTGTGCAATTTGTCTGCTTTTCTCAAGAATGTCAATGCAATGTTTTTCAACCGTATAGACAGGTTTTGCCTATAGTGTTGAAAAGGCTGATAGAAATCCTTCTTTGCCTCTTGTAGTATTCTATTCAGCCCTAAAAGATGAAAAAAAGAAGATTGCTTCAGTTCTCTGTGTTTGACCTGTCTGCTCTGTTGATGTGTGAGATGAAGAGATGCGCTATTGAAGTGAGTGACTCAGTCTGAGGGTCTGTCTGAAGGGGACGGAAGTGTCTGAAGTGTCATGACACCACTAATCAGCAGAAACAGCCACTGGAGCATCTGGGTTGTTCCTTTGTGAAACACACTTTCTGCTGATTGTTTA
The DNA here is from genome assembly GCA_903798035.1 of Danio albolineatus. Taxonomy (NCBI): domain Eukaryota; kingdom Metazoa; phylum Chordata; class Actinopteri; order Cypriniformes; family Danionidae; genus Danio; species Danio albolineatus. The sequence continues at coordinate 1,182,360 of CAIGQQ010032566.1, forward strand.
TGGTCATTAATCAAATCAATGAACTAGTATGTTAATTTTATTAAAATTATTTTTTTCATTTTTAAACCCATCACACCAGCACCAGAGGGATAAATAAATATTGCTAACACTTTAGTTTTAGCTGACAATTCATGCTATTAACTACTGGCTTATTACGTACCTGCCTATTATTAGGATACTAATATTATAAGGTTATTCTATATGAAGATATTAACCCAATTTCGACCTTACTAACTATTAATAAACAGCCTTATTAAGCTTTATTATTTTTAGTAGTTAATTAAGTTAGTAGTGTAATAGTTAAGGGTTTGTTAATACCGTAAATCGTGGCCAAGTGCTACCTAAATTCTATACACATAATAACAATTACAAACATATTTTGAGTAGGGCAATTGCTAAAATGGGTTACTTTGAAAGTTCAAAGTTCTTTGATTTAGCATTTTGAGTAGTGAAAAAATAAATAATTAATAAAATTATGGTTTAATAAGTAATGCCATTACAAGCATCCTTACCACATACCACCAGAAATCCGGCCAAATGAGTATGAAGGTTTTTTCTTTTTTTTTTGTATAAATGGTTCTATGGAAAGCCATTAACATCCACTGACCCTTTTCATTCCACAAAAGGTTCTTTATAGTGAGAAAGAGTCCTTTAGATTCTAAAAATGCTCTACACACTGAGAAACAAATTTCCTTACAAGAACTCTTCACTTATGTGTGGAAAAAGAAAAATGGTTCCCTGAATGGTATAACCCTTTTTGCAATCCTTCGTTTTATGGACTGTACTGAAGAGTTCACTGAGCCTTACTCAACACATGACCCGGATGTTTGCAGTCCTTGACGATGGTCCTGTTCTAAGAGTAAACTGCTCAAAATGTACCATCTTCTTGTCTGAAACAGTCTATTCCTCTGACTCAGTAGCTTAAGCTGGGCTTGTGTTTGAAGTGAGTGTATTTTGAGCTCTGAGTGGTTCTCTGTTTCCAACCAGACATCACACAGTCCTGCCCTGAGGAAAACTAACAAAGAAACTGCCAAAACAACAGACTTTTTAGATACACACACACACAAACATACACACAGAAAAACAAACAATACAATCATCCATATACCTTCACATTCAGAAAGAGTTTAAGAAAAAGTACTAGCTGTGAGGGTAGAGTATAGAATAATGAAAAAAGCTTAAAATGTTAAACACAAAGTGTGTTTCATTGCGTGAGTGTAAATTATGTTAATATTCAGATCTATGTATGTAGTCTGATCTAATACAGATAGCTATATTGCCATAATTTTCAAACCAAAAATCTACCTTTACATCCACATGAACTAATGACATCCCGATCTTAATTTGTAAAGTTTAATTATGGAGTGGATCCACCCTTTACAGCCATAACAGTTGACTAGTGAAGGCTTTCCACAAGGTTTAAGAGTGAGTTTAGAACAATTTCAGACTATTCGTCTATACTGTAAGCTCATTTATGAGGTCAGGCAGTGATGTTGGATGAGAAGGCCTGCCTGGTCGTCTCCCCTCTAGTTCATGCAAAGTGTTCTATCAGGTTGAGATCTGGACACTGTGCGGGCCAGTCAAGTTCCTCCACACCAAACTCACTCATCCATATATTTATGGACCTTAGTGCACTGGTGCATGTTGGAACAGAAAGTCGTCAAATGGTTCCCACAATGTTGAGAGCACAAAGTTGTCAAAAAGTACTTGCTTTACTGAGTTCCTTTCACTGGAACTAAGAAGCCAAGGCTAAACCATGAAAAAGAACACACACTATAATCCCAATACACCAAACTTCAAACTTTACGCTAGAAAGAATGCAGTCAGACAAGCACCTTTCTTATGCTAACCACCAAATCAAGACTCACACACTGGATTGTAAGACAGAGAAGTGTGATTGGTCACTCCAGAGAGCATGCCTCTGCTCAAGAGTCCAGTAAAAGTGTGCTTCACATCACTGCATCTCATGCTTTGCATTTCATTTGGTGAGGTAAAGCTTGGACGCAGCTGCTCAGCCGTATAAACCCATTCCATGAAGCTCTCTATGGACTGTTTTTAAGCTGTTCTTAATCTGAAGACCACATGAAGTTAAAGGGGTGGTCCACTACGATATCATATTTGAAACTTTAGTTAACGTATAATGTAGCTGTGTGAACAAAAACAACATCTCTAAATGTAAGATAGTCAAAGTTCAATGAAAAGGGAGACATTGGCTTTTAAAGAGTTAGCTTAGCAAAGCCTACAGCGAACTAAGTTTGGGGACTACAAAAAAATACATCAGGGCTAGTGAGATCACAAATGCTTCAGGTTACAGACATTCACCATGCGCATACACACCATGCAGCAACGGTGTGTGGCCAGAGGAGCTGTAATGTTATAGCAGAGAAAGCTAAAATGCCGTCCAAACTTCGCTATTTCCACAGAGCTCGTTCTGTTTCTGTATTTGGGCTTCCAAAGCACAGGACACAAAGAGAGAAGTGCTTACAGTTTAATTTGAATTCTGTTCCAGAGAATTATAAACAATATATAGCTAGCATTTGACAAAGGACAGCTTTCATAATCTCTCCCAGTTCAGTGCTGAATTTGGCTAAATCTCCTCCAACCGATGAAGCTGTGGATTGTGAATCACAACCTGTAAGTATTTTTATTTGTTAAAATCAATCAGCACAGTTTCTAGCGTTGATGGTATGCTGTAGCAAGGACGTAAACAAGGAAGCAAACAAGGGGAAATGCTGTTTGGCTCCACTAACAATCTAGCTACAAATTCATATTTAGCAGTCAAACTGCCGATTTCTCTGCATTGTAGATCTCAAATAACAAACTTGCAAAAGATATGTGAACATTTTATATTACTTACACATGCTTATTCAGAATATATGTGAAAGACACTTGTTAGATTTTATTTTAAAGAGCAGGCATGAGGTTCAGCTCTGTGCTCTTAATTTTCTGTCTTAATTCAGACACAAACTGTTACCGCTAACAGCTACTGTTCACACAGCGCAAAAGTGAGTGCTTGGACTCGGTGACATGGAGCAGATCCGTAAATCACAGCACATTATGTTAGCTGACCAATCAGAGCCTCTTGAGGGCTGGCCTTTCGGAAGAACTAGAAAATATGACAGTCATTTTCATGTTAGCTCAGAAGCAGTATATAATCAAAGTATGATATATGAAAAAATAATGTTATTTTCTACAAATGAGGCATGAGCACACATTGCTTTGCATATAATAAACACAACCAAGCCTTAAAAATACACTCTGGACCACCCCTTTAAACAGCCTGTAGCTATTGACTACAAAAAGTTGGGGACTTCTGTGCATGACTCAGTACTGACCCCACTCTGTGATTATGTGGCCTGCCACTTTGTGGCTGAGTTACTCTTGTTCCCAGTTGCTTCCACTTTGTCATAATGACACTAAAAGTTGACCGTGGGATATACATGTAGTAAGGGAATTTCATGAATGTATGTATGGATTATTGCGCAAGTGGCAACCTATCACTTGAATTCACTGAGCTCTGGAAAGCGACCCATTCTTTCACAAATGTTTGTAGAAGCAGACTGCATGCCTCAATGCTTGATTTTATTACCTGCAACCAGGAAAATGATTGAATGATTTGGAGGGGTGTCCTACATTTTGCCAAAATAGTGTTACTGATTTCACTTAACTTTCAAAAGTATGATCACTTTTTAAGCATAAAAATTTTAGCAGAAAAGTTATATTAAAACGTGAATAACTTTATAGAGTGGATAGGTACAAATAAATGTTGATGTTACAGTAAGAATGCAAAATCAGTATGTTTAACTACAGGGTTTTTATTTAGCCTCTGATGTACCAGCCTTTGGTGTGGTGTTATTTTCTATTTACAGATGATTTGATATGTGCGGCATTATCTTTCACAAGACCTTGTGCTGGGACTATAAATATCATAAACTGACCTCTTGAGCATTTGGCTGTGCGCATTTGTTTTTATTTGTGTGTGTGTTTCCATCGAGTCTAACATAAGCTGCGTTCCTGCTAAATGCCATTTGATTCATGTGAACCTCGATTGCCCCCTGGGGTGCAGTCTGACCACCAGCATCTGTCCCAAGCAAAACAACACAAATTCAGAATCCTGTTTATATTTCAAAAGTAATTCCTTAAGTTCTGTGCAACAGAATGGAGTGCTTTTAACTGAACCCTGAGTCATCTGGCTCGCATCTCTCCACTGTTTCCATCCCGCTGTGTCCCCGTTATGATGGAAGGGCAAGGTCACTAAGACCTGCCGCTTCAGAGAACAGATCACAACTACTCTATTTACACATTCACAACAAGCTTATGCTTCGGTATGAGTGTGTTTGTGCACATGTATGTTCATATATGCATTTTCATATTTGCTGTTGTGTGTTGGAACATTTTTGTATCAGTTTATAGTTTTGTAAGAATTTCTTAGAAAATATTGGACATATACAACCAAAATGCTTCTTGTATGTTTTGCAACAGATTCAACATGAAATATGTATTGAGTCAAGATTAAAGGAAAAATGTCAAACAAACAAACAATTGAAAAATACTGATAAGAAACAAAAAAAAGAGATCTGGGATTGTTTATTCCTGTTCTTTTTAACTTTAAAGGTGCCCTATAATGAAAATCTGGGTATACCAAGGCAAGAATAATAAATCTGGACCTGACATGCAGACATTTCATCGAGCTCTGAGATATGAAAAAAAAGCTCTGAGATCATTATTATACACGCCTCATGCTGCATTTGATAAGCAACAACACTTTCTAGTGAGACAACAATGATAATTTTCCTCCTTTAGTTAGCTTAAGTGTATATTTCACTTACTATGTATGTGGGACTTTTATTTTTTAAATGCAAGCGCCAATATGTGAGTTACTGGGCAACAACCGCAGGAGGCAGTTCAAACTGCATGGCCTCAGAACACAAAATACAAGATTTGCAGATTATACATTTATCTCCACTCGGAAGAGGTATAAGGTATGTTTAGTTGCATCTTTCGGTAATTTATCTTTTTTTGTGTGAAATTTGATGCGTATCTTTTAACAAATATGTGTAGATGCTGAATCCTGTCAAATTACTTTCCTCAAATGTCATCTGGTCATGTAAAGGTTGATATTAATTCCTGGCTGTGTTTTCTTTGACTGTAGCTTCAAAATACAACACCATACATCTCTATCACTCTCTTTTGTCAAGTTGAATCATAATTTAGCCTTTATCCACAACAGATCTGGTGAGCAAAATACGCTAACTTTACTCTGATTGGGTGTATATTTGTCCGTGTTAAGCGTACATCATGCTGTGTGTGGTGTGTTTGTCTGTTAGAGCAGCAGATCAGAGCTCATTAATATTCACGACCAAGCCATATATGGTCAATCACGGACCTTCTGATTCTATAGGTATTTTATGGAGTAATAAATGAGCTTTTAAAACTGTTTCTGAAAATTTTACTGAACTTACTGAAGCCATAAACATCCTATGTAGATATCAGAGAACAATTTAACTTATTAAACCAATGCAGTATATGGCAGCTTTAAACTATACAACAACTGTAAATTTGACAGCATTCAACAGTATTTACTTACTGTATAACTGAAAACTGTACCGGGTTAGTACAGGTCATGATGCAGTGGTGAGGCTACACAAGAGCTAGGGTAAAATAGATTAAGATTAATTAAGATTAATAAGATTAAGATTAATAGAATAAGATTTATTCATCTGATACAAACTCATTCACACTGAACTCCATGCATTTTACTTGGGACTGTTTGAACTACATAAAATTTTCAGATGACATGGGAAAAGGGTCTGATTTTTGCAAAGCAGCGTGTAATGTAATTAAAGGTTTACTTTGAAATTTTGACTAGGCCACTAATGATTAAATGTATTATTTTACATTTACATGATTTAAAAAAAAAAATGTTTTAATACAATACAAGCAACGAGAATGTGCAATGAACCATGCTGACATCTAATATAAAATCTGCCCAATAATCTTAATTTGAGTGAAAAATTGGGGTCTCCATTGTTAATTGTATGTATTGGTACATTCTTCTAATGATGGGCAACAATAATTCTCTTTTGGGATGCCCTTGTTTATTAAAAAATATTTATCAAAAATCCTAAATATGCTGTTTTATTTTAGAGGTGTAGGTTGGGTCAGTCTGGGGTAAGTGGAAGAAGTAATAATAAAAAACTGAATTCTGTGTATTCTAATTTAGATCACAAGTAACTGTTATTAGTAACAGCAAATGTGTGAAGTAGGTCTGTATATGCTGTTCATAAATCTCACAGGGTTTTAGCTGATGTGATTATGTTTCTAATCGTACATCATGCCGGCGGGCACTTCACAGATAGCCTACGTGTTTCCGAGGATTCGCCATATGTGTTTGTATGTTTATAATGTGTGAGGAAGGTGCCCGTCCTGGTTTTCTGCTGCAGGCCCGGCTGCATTGATTGGAGCAGAAAGTGCTGATACGGCAGAGCAGCTCGAAGTACGACTCACCCTGACCCACTGAAGCTGAAAACATGCACAGAAGACAGACCAACATTTACAACACTTTACTTACTCCCTCTCTCTCTCCCTCTCTCCTGCTCTCTCCCTCGTGCTGTACTGCATTGGACTGCAATGCACATTTGAGCATTGCTGCTTTAACCTTATCAGCAAACTCCACTACCCTACATTAAAACTCAGAATACTGAGCGGAACTGTCAGAACTTTATTTGCATTAAACAGAATATACCTAAATACTGATTTGAAGAAAACAGGAAAGATCTTAATTCAGCTATAAGCTACTTAATCATCATCATGTAATCATCTAACACATGCCCATTCAGAAAATGTAGCCCTATATACATTTCTGGAGATCGCAAACTATGTAGCCAGAAGTACATATGGCTACATTATATACATTTCTGGAAAATGCGTACTATGTACGTATGGCTGCATTAAGTCTTTAAAACGAACGATACGGGATGATATGACGCAGTTCCTTTTCGCGCTTACCAGCTGACCGATTGCCTATGTATGGACGGCTTTCCCGCTGTTACCAGTTTGTCCAGTAGCTCGCCATGTACACTTGCGGGCTTGAAACGCAGAGAGGAGTTGACCATGATGAAGGGGTTCGAGTCAGGTAAAGAACGGTTCCAGAAAGTGGGTAAGACAAAAACAAAAGCCAAAAAATAAAATAAACAAGCAAATAACAGGGTGATATTGTGGTAAAATCGGAAAACATTATAAGAATCAGGAGAGGGCTTCTCTTTTTATTAATCTGTGCTTTTGAAAATACTATTGGTTGGGTTAAGGGAAGTAGGAGGGTGGGTCAGTCAATTGGTCAGTTAGTGAGTTGACAGCAGCCTCTGGTGGATTTATGTGAGAACAGCAGGTGTGAATGGTATTTGCCAGAGAAATTTAAGATCTCAAGTGACTTAAGATCACAGTGACCTCTGGTGGATTCGCAAAAACAAAAACTGCAAAAAAAAGAAAAGAAAAGTACCTCCTGGGACATTTTTGATGCTCTCCAGAAATGCATATAGCGATAGGTTTTCAGAATGAGCCTGGGTTGCAACCATCTGAATAAAACTAAGCTGAAGTTTTTAAATATAAAAAAGCTGTGAATAATCTGAATATAACAGCGATCTGAACTAATCTGAAGATAAATAAATAGAAATAAACTACACTATTAAAAAATGCAGGGTTCTCCATATTTCATTCATGTTGTCCCAATTCAAAGTGATTAAGTTAATGTAATGAATTTAAATGAATTGAATATAAAACAATTAAGTTGTGACAACAAAATCTCAAGAACTGTGTTGTTTCAGGTTGTTTTTTTTTTTGAGGGGGGGGGGGGTTATTTTTTAGTAGATTGAACAAGCAGCAAAAAATTTTGAGTGTACTGAATTGAATTCATCTTAATAGAACTGAATAAAGCAAACAGAACTGGGTTTAAATCTACCAAATTATTGAACTTAAAGGGGTCATCAACTGAGATACCAAAATGCCCTCGATATTTTGAAATACAAAAGCTCATATTACCATAAAAACATCCTGTAGGTTTCAGAATTTGGCACTTTGTAGTTCCTCTAATATCATCTTATATTAAAGGCAGTCTGACTAAACCTTAGGTTCTGGAATGCTCTACTCTATAACACAATAGGGTGGCTAAGCCCCACCTTGATTATATACTGTCAGCCAATCAGAGCAATGGATGTTAACATTGTCTGTTAACAACTGGCCGATGAGGTCAAAAACACCACAAAAACTATACAATTCTATTATTATCTTTTTTTAAGTAAAAATTGTGTTTACTTTATAAGTGAACCTCAGGGAACATACGCTAACTGAGGTAGTTCAAGACTCCTTAAAGTGAATGTGAATCTGAGTACTAAATGACAAAATATAAACAGAACAGAATTAAACTAATCTAAATGAAACAGGTCAGAACTGAATCCAATGCAAATTATAGGCGAATAATCTCTGTTATCTGACAAAACTTCAACCCTAGCTAAATTGATTTCAAAAGTGCAGAAATTGAATTATATAAATAGAAAAAGTGAACTGGGCTGAATTTCCCATAAGCATCGTAAAGACTAAGTAGATTAAAACCATTAGCTCTCTCTGATCTACTTATTCTCGCAATGCTATAGGGAAACTAAGTGAGCTAAACTGGTCTATACACACTGGAAATTTTCACCAAACTGAATTGATCTGAACTGAAACAACCTTAAACAAAATAGACAATCTGCAATTCCCCAAAGCATCATGAGGCTAAGCGAATCACAGAGGCCATAATGCCAGCGTAAATCGAACTGAACACACTGTCAAGACAAGGCCATCATAGGATAAGAACTGAGAGAGAAACACTGAATTTTTCAAATGAGATGTGTAGCATTGAGCAGCAGTTAATCAGCACTGTGTGTAGTGTCTTCCAGAGTCAGTTTACGTCTTCACGGCCTCCATTATTGCCTAACTCAAAAAGAAAGAACAGAACAGATCGGCTTGAAATAATTCCAGCAGTGTCCTCTCTTTCTCTCTCTCTCTGTACTGTGTGTCTGTAAAGAAGGGTGCAATTTATAACCTCTCTCCCCGCTCTTCGTCTTGAGGTTATTGTGCTATATTTAATGCCTGTGTAATGATGAAGGCAGGTAGTCTAATCTTGGGTGAGAAAATGCCCTGGAGAGAGAGAGGGAAAGAAGAGAGAATGAGATGGAGAGACAAAAAGACAAAGATAGAGAGGAAGAGAGGGTCGGAGAGGAAAATAGATTGCAGCGATAGGTATGGCGTTGATTCTTGGTGTGAAATATGTTGAAGAATATAATTGCATTATAATATGGTACAAAATGTTACATGGTCTGGCATGTGTGTTTGATGAAACTTCAAATTTAGAATTTATGTATTTAGCTTTAAATGAACACAGAATTTTATAATAAATTTCACAAGATATTAAGTTAATTTTCCAAATTATTGTGAAAGCCTGTAAAATATAAAATACTTGGGTTGTTTCAACCTAAATTTGGATCACAAATTCACAAACCCAATGACTGGGTTAAATGTATTACTTTATTACTAAAATGTATTTATTCTTCATTACTTATATGTATTTACTTTTTATTAATTATTAAAATTATTTCATTATTAGATTAATTAATAAAATTAATTATTACATTAATAAAAAGAACAACAAAAATGTATAATAGAAATCCTAAAATTATTAATACAAACTACAAAAATTACTTCACAACACTGGTAAATTACTACAAAATTACCAGAATGATTTTTTTTCTGGTAAATAGTCTGCACTGTTCACAAAGTAAAGCTTTACAAATTAAATTTGAAGGATCACATGCCATGACTGAATACGGCTGGTCTCACATCAACAATCATAGATGAACCCATCCAAACCTACATTTTTCTCACCACCACTCACCCTCTTTTTACGCTTAACGACCAGGCAGGTCTTCCAGGACAGCATGCCAAACCTGCAACTAGTGTCGAGCATTAGCTAAGTGTGAACTCTTTAAAGAAACAACATTCTAGTACAACATTCACATCAGGAAATTCTGCAATGTCAACCAATAAAAAATACATTAAGTTGCATAAGAAGTACAAAAGAGTCACCACTTCTAAGTCACAAACATTAGGAGATGATCAGACAAAACATGTTTTTGCTTGTACAAAATAAAAATAAATGCAAATACTAAAAGTGCTGCAGTTAGTAGGAAGTAGGACTGTGCAATTAATCGCAATCGCAAAAAAAAAAAAATCGCGATTTAAGCACATGCGATTTCTAAATCGCGTAAGGCTGCAATTTTATCTGTTAATTTATTTAGATTTTTGTTCACGTTCTTGTGTGCATGATTTTAATATGTTAAACAATCAGAGCTGATACAGCACACCTATAATTACAGCTACATTAAGCAGGAGAAAGATGTTAACCAATCAGAGCTTACCAGAGCTCATCAGAGAACCAAATAGGTGGTTTTGATTTATGTTAGTTTTTATTTATTTATTGATAAGGCTGGAATTGAGGTTAGTTAATCTTTATTTTTTTATGTTGTCTGTTTTATAACAAATTATTACAATTTTGTTTATTTAAGCAGTTAGTACTACTGTGTACAGTATGTTTTTAACTAGAGCTGAGGTTATTCTTCATTTACTTTATGTTGTCTGTTTTAAAGACAATTTTACTACAGTTTCATTTATTAAACTTAATACTATGTTATTTCATAGCGGAATGTTTTGTTAAGAACTTTTGTGCACTGAATACATTTAGAAAGTGTGTATGTAGCTTGTTTGAAAAAGCAAGAACAGTTGCCAAAATTGCAAATAAAAATCACAATCGCAATATTTATTTAAAAAAAATAATAAATAAATTGCAAAGATTATTTTGTCCATATTGCACAGCCCTAATAGAAGCACAAAAGTTTCACCACCTCTAAATCACAAACATGAGGAGAAACACACAAAACATGTTTTTGCTTGTAAAAATTCTAAATAAAAGCAAATACTAAAAGAGCTGCAGTTACTATAATACAACGCAACCAGATGGAATATTCATTCATTCATTTTCTTTTCATCTTATTCCATTTATCAATCTGGGGTCGCCACAGCGGACTAAACCACCAACTTATCCAGAATATGTTTTACGCAGCGGATGCCCTTACAGCCACGATCCAACACTGAGAAACACCCATACACTCTTGCATTCACACACATACATAACGGCCAATTTAATTTAATTCAAGTCACCTATACCGCATGTCTTTGGACTGTGGGGGAAACCGGAGCACCCAGAGGAAACCAACACAAACACAGGGAAGACACAAAGAAATGCCAACTGACCAAGCCAGGGCTCGAATCAGCGACCTTCTTGCTGTGAGGCAATTGTGCTACATTTGGAAAATCTGTATGTAAAATAAGATAAAATTTTATTTAGCGCATGTTTACATAGAAATACAAGCAACAGCAGCAGCACTTACTGTAAACAGTTCTGTCACATTACTTTCTTCCCTCATACAGTATTTGCTCCTCCAGTATCATTAGTCCTTGTCTTTGTTCACACATAGCATGATACCGGTAATTTACAGTAACGTTATTATGTCTCATGTTGAAAAATTGCCAGCTTTAATGGTATCTTGAAAACTGTTTACACATGATATCTTAAACATAATTTACCGGTAATTTGCCAAGGCTGCATGTGTGAAAGAGGCAACTAAAATAACACAGCACTGCATACTGTAAGGATTCAAAGGCTTTAATATTTCCAAAGGGAGATACAAGTAGCAAATCAACAGTGACTGATGTTGAGAATCAGATGAGCTACATTACTCAGTGTTCCCAACAGCATTTACTGCCAGTACTGCATTGTCACTGTTGATGTACTGTACTGTATGTATTATACTCTGTTCCCAGAACAGTACGGATGTTCTGCTTAATCTACAGTCTAAAGCTCAGCTTAGTCTAAAGCTTAGTCTGTTGTTGGGAAGGCTGATCCTACATCAGTGATTTAAAAAGTATCATGTAGCAGAAGCTGAGCTTTCCTCCAGGACATCAGTCAGGGTGCACAGTTTAAAGGATGATGGTCCAAATCCTGTTTTTGAGGGAAAGAAGGAGGAAAATGAAAAACAGATGTGTGTGTGTGTGTGTGTGTGTGTGTGTGTGTGTGTGTGCCTAAATGCATCATCTCATTGAGGAAGTATTTTACACAGATATCACTTCTTTTATCAAAAAAGTACACTTTATTGTTTATTGTGCAGCTACTATGTCCAGAATCTGTGCAGAGTCCAACCTATACAACCATTTCTTCTGCTTTTGATTTTGATTGCAACTTTTGTAATGCTGCTTTGGAACAATAGTTGTTGTGAAAAAGTGCTATACAAGTCAATTTGAATTGGACTGAACTGAACGTGTGAACTACAATAACAGTTTTTGGTCACACTTTATTTTGATGGTCCTTTTGTTGAATTTAAGTTACATTGCATGTACATGCCAACTAATTCTCATTAGATTATAAGTATACTGTTAGATTGGGGTTAGGGTTGGTGTTAGTTGACATTTACTTGCAAAGTTTCTTAAAGTCAGTTAACGGTCTGTTGAATGTCAGTATCAACAGATATTAAGCTGACAGTCTACTAATACTCAAATGGAATATCATAATAAAGTGTTACCTAGTAAAGTAAAGTAAAATACTAAAATCATTTACAAAACAAGCTCAAAACTTCAATTTTTTTTTTCACTAAGGCCAAAAGCATCGTAAAGAGTCTTCATTTACAGTTACTATTGGCCAGATTTACTAACAGCTTGCATCAGCACAAACTCTTGTCTTCTTGGCATTAAAACAGCAATGGCTGTAAAACTAGCTGTAAAAAATAGCTGTAAAACGGTGTGGTCATTTTTGCACCTCACCTTACTGAATATGTATTTGTAAAACTTTCCAAATCAGATGGAAATTATGTGAAAGGAGTATTTCAATGAATCATGCAACACGATTTACTAACAATTGCGCTACTCATATAACAGGTTTTTGCACCATTAACAACAACAAAACAATGTTCCGCTTGAAATACTGTAGCTGCAGTCATTGCAAGGAGGAGGCAGCATAAAGAACAGAGAGCGCATGGTGTAAAGTACAAGATTATTTTATACTGGAATGCCAGAAGAACACATTCTCCAACCATTTTTGCCAAATATGTCATTTTTAATTTGCTTTAGGAGTAAAAAGATGACTTGGAACAAACAAAAATGTTGAGTCACATAATACTAGCAATATCGATGATCTGTTCTCATTGCACCTGAATTGTAAATAACAAAAACACTCACATAAATACAGACAGGCATGGCTTAGAGTAAGTAAATGGGTGCTGTCCAGTTCTGAAGTCTCTTGTGCAATATGTATAACTGCTTTTATTTACACTCACCAGACACTTTATAAGGTACACCTGCTGGTCCAACTGCTCAGATTTTTAATCTGCCAATCACATGACAGTAATTTAATGCATTTAGGCATGTAGACATGGTCAAGACGATCTGCTGCAGTTTAAACTGAGCATCAGAATGTGGAAGAAAGGTGATTTAAGTGACTTTGAACGTGGCATGGTTGTTGTGCCAGACGGGCTGGTCTGAGTATTTCAGAAATTGCATTTTCACACACAACCATCTCTAGGGTTTACAGAGAATGGTCCGAAAAGGAGAAAATATCCAGTGAGCGAGAGTTCTGTGGGCGCAAATGCCTTGTTGAAGAGCATCTCTGAATGCACAACACCTTGAGGCGGATGGGCTACAGCAGCAGAAGAACACACTGGGTGCTGCTCCTGTCAGCTAAGAACAGGAAACTGAGGATACAACTCTCTCCAGTCACCAGATCTCAATGCAATAGAGCACCTTTGGGATGTGGTGGAACGGGAGATTTGCATCATGAATGTGCAGCAGACAAACTGCAGCTATCATGTCAATATGGACAAAAATCTCTGAGGAATATTTCTACCTTATTGAATCTGTGCCATGAAAGATTAAGGCTGTTCTGAAGACCTGACAACAGCTCCAGGTCCAACCCGGTACTAGTAAGGTGTACATAATAAAGTGAGTGTAATAACTAAATAATAATAATCATCATTTTAAAAACATTTTGCAAAATCTGAATTGCTCTCTCGAGCTAATTTAACCTGATTGATAAATATGGCCCCATATCTGTACTTCTTCAAAAAGCAGTCCATCCAGCTCTTAGACTTCTGAAGATATGAACTAGATTTATTTGACATTTTTTTTCAGATTCATCTGGTCTTAGTCTTCCTCCTGCAGCTCAAGTATGGCACTAATGACCCAGGTTTGAAATACTAGTCAATGGTGTTTGAAGTTAATAAAGTCAAAACTGGTACAGCATGGCATTTCTGCAGCCTGTTTGACCTTTCAATTCATTTTAGAGTTCCTTTGGAGATGATTATCTGTGAATAATGCCTATATACCTTAAACACTTTAAATATACAGCAGAGGTTTAAAAGATAGTTTGTTCAAAAACTCAAATTTACTCAGTATTTAGTCACCCTCAGATGCTTCCAAACATTTATGACTTAGTGTTTGTTCAGGAAAATTTAAGATAATATTAAGAATGTTGTTAACTGCTTCCCATTGCATTGTGCAATGGTGTTCAACAGAAGAAAGAAACTCAAACAGGTTTGGAACAAGTAGAGGTCGAATAAACGATGACAGTATTTTCATTTTTCACCAACACAGCTACAAACAATAGCTTTGACTCTAATCTTCATGGGATGGGTTCATTATAAAATTAGGTGAGCTGCATGAATTTGCACCAAAACAATCACTGCAAACAGCTTTAGAAAGTTTTGAGGATGAGGCATTTATGGGTGAACCATTTCTTTTAGACGGAAAAAATGAGAGAATGTGAGAGGAGGGGAGAAAGAATGAGAGAGAAGCCAGGAAGAAAAAGAGTGAGATAAAGAGTTAGAGATGGAAGATCGAAGAGCCAAACAAAAGAGCCAGGGGCGTGGAGACACCAGAGCGTCCAAATCCCATTGACTGTTCCATTCAGATGCCCAGCGCTTGCTCTCTCTCTCTCATACACACAAAGACACAAGCGTTATCTCTCAGAGGACACACGCTGTAAGTTTATACTCACACTAAGTGTCCCAAACAGCCTCTGGCCACCACTAACATGTGGATTTTGTCAAATTTCTGTCAACAGCTGAATCTTGATCCTTTCACTCAGAGGCAGTTTGTGAGATAGTCTGCGCCTCATAATGGCAATGATGAAGGAAAGCGTTTGTTTGGAGATTAAACACCTGCTGTTGTTTATAAGTATAGATGGTGAAATCCAACAGGACTTGATTAAGCTAGTTTATCAAGTAGCTGATTAAAGAAGTTCTGGGAAGCACCTTTTCAGTAAAACTAAATTAAATTGGTCCGGCAACAAACTTGTACCAACTTGTCGTTTTGTACCACCTTTAAGTGCTTAGGCTATTTTAGAATATGACCAATTAGCTAATGAGGAGAGCCAGAAACCAGCTTCAAAAACACAGCTAGCAGTTTAATAGAGCTGTATGTAGGTTTTTGATTCTTTTAAAGTATAAAAATATCACAATATGTTTACAGATATTTTGTACAGATATTTAAACATGCATTTTTATATTTTTATATAGCGCTTTTCTGGGCACTGGGCGCTTTACACAATCGGGGGAGGGGGATCTCCTTATCCACCACCAGTGTGCAGCATCCACCTGGATGATGCGACGGCAGCCATTTAGCGCCAGACCGCACACCACACACCAGCTGATTGGTGGAGAGGAGTGATGAAGCCAATTATGATTTGGGGATGGTTAGGAGGACATGATGGACAGAGGCCAATAAGCAGATTTAGCCAGGATGCCGGAGTTAAACCCCTACTCTTTTTCGAAGAACATCCTGGGATTTTTAATGACTACAGAGAGTGAGGACCTCGGTTTAACGTCTCATCAAAAAGGCGGCGCTCACTGTATAGAGTCCCCTTCACTATACTGGGGCATTAGGACCCACACAGACTGCAGGTTGGGCGCCCCCCCCCTGCTGGCCTTACTAACACCACTTCCGGCAGCAACCTAGCTTTCCCATGTGGTCTTCCATCCAGGTACTGACCAGACGCAGCACTGCTTGGCTTCAGTGGGCAAAGCTAAGTGAACAACTCTCCTTTGAAAATGTGCGATCCATGTCGGAAAGTCTGTCTTTGTTTTGGCCTGTGTAACTCTGCCCACTGCCAGTTTACACAACTATATTTGATACCCTGGGTTGACTTGGTGGAAAATACAGCATATTTCATTTCAGTTATGAAGGCTGCTTCAGTATGCAGGTGCCACTGAAATGAGATGCAGATTCAGAGTTATAAAAATTCAAATGAGTTTTTTATTTTTATTAGTAATTGCTATAAATATTTCACACATAAATATTAGCTGAGAAGCTTCCATTGTAAGGCTTAATCATCAGATATGCTTACTGCTGGTGTCGGCAATCTGGCAACCTGTGTTTGTGCGCAGTCATTGGAGAAGGGGTTGGGGAAAACATTTTTAATTTTTTGGGACTGCAATACCTACTTTAAACACTACGTAGGTGTTAAGGGACCATGAACTACAGCATGGAAGATCTACTGTAAATGTGCAATACATCTTTTTTGTAAAATTTGCAATTCTGAGATTTTTTTTTCCTTTAAAACTGGACTTCATGTCACAAATGCAAGTTTCCAGCTCACTATTCTGAGGAAAGACATAAGATGACATCAATCATGCAATTTTGTCTTAATAACTAAAAACTGAAGTTCATATCACACATTTCTTGTAAATTCACAATTGCATTTTGGCTGTTCATTTACAAAAGAATAGAGTTTTTGGGGACTGATAATCAAACCTCCATGTTAAGAAAACTGTGACTTTATAAAATGGTGACATTACGCACATTGTTCAGTCTTTAGGCATGCATGAGCTCTTGACAACCAAATCATCAATGATGGACTACTACATGTGTGCAGCAAGTTTAGTCATTTTTCATGCACCCTTGTTTTTATGTAACCATCATGTAACTGTATCCTAAATTGAATTTTATCCGTTAATCTTCCTTTACAGTCATTTGTTGACTCTGAGGTGAGGTTAGACATTTAACCTGCCAAAGAAAAAATATATAAATAACAGCTGCCCACTGCTTATGATTCATGGTTATTTTCTACAGTATTTCCTTTTTTTTTTTTGAAGTGCCTTGTATGTGACCTTGAGTTCTGCTTTTTCACAATTTAACTTTTTTAAATTCTTACTATTATACACATTTGTGACTCTGGACCACAAAACTAGTCTTAAGTCACACAGCATATCTGTGGGAATAACCAAAAATACATTTTGCTTTTATGCCAAAGCATTATTAGGATATTTAAAAAAGCTTCCCTGAAATCATTTAGTAAATTTGATCAAAACCTAAAGGTGCAGTAGCTGATCTGCCAAAATGCTATCAATTAGCATAATATCTTTGAAACACAGTGCCTCCCCTGCCGTCCAAAACTATGTCTCCTGAAATCACGAACGGGCACCCCAGTGAGATCACTTGCAGCAAGGAGGAGCTGGAACTCAAGCTCCCCCTTGCTGGCGCTCAGCTCTGCCCATGTGGCTCTGCGGTGACAACCCACTAGATTATGCCATTCGCCAGTTAGAAAACTTTATAGTACTTTATAAAACAGCATTAATAACTAAACTGACATTTTCAATTTACTATAACCTTCTATGTGAAGCTGCTTTGACACAATCTACATTGTAAAAGTGCTATACAAATAAAGGTGAATTGAATTTAATTGAAAACTACAATTCCCAATGAAAAACCATTATATCTAGCATGTTTTCAGTTATGTAGCAAGCAAAAATTTTCATGCATGCAAGGATCGTGGGTCTTACTCTCTCCCACTCTCTTTGTTTTAAAGTGACTACTGTTTGCTTAGTGCTTGGCCGGCAGGGTGCAGGAATTTCACTTATTACTAAGCTATACTCACATGCTATTATTGACTGAATATTCAAATATACAATATACAGTAGTGACCTCGTCACAAGTTGTCATTGTTCAAAAAGGAACCAATGTGAATATAAAACCAACTTCACCTCTGTAAAGCAGGCTAGGTGGAATAGCGCTACTTACTTTTGCTCTGCTGTTAAACTAAAGAAAATCTACATCATCGATGCTGTTAAAGGTCTCTTATGAAACTGAAAATAGTCACATCAATCTTTTGCCGGAGGATTTCAGTGGCTGAACAACACTCCTGTGCATATAACCCATTTGTAAAACAACAATCTACATCAGCTCTGCGTTACTAAAATAGTTTTAAAACATAACATTACCTGTCTAGAAAAAATAGTTCAGCCATGGCGTCATCCTTCCTCCACTGCGCAAAACTAACTCCAATACTGAATCAGAATTTTTTAAAGTTTTGATTCAGCATTTGTTTTCTTTGCTTTCACTCTCCCTCTCTCTCTCTCTCGAGTGCACATGATTGCGTGGCACGCATACACACACAAACAGTGGATCTGCATGAATGGGTGTGCAGATGTACAAATCTACATTTGTTGACAGACAGTTTGGGTTACTTATCAGACTCATGGAAATTGTCGGCTCGATAAATTTTAAATGGATGAACATTTTTTTGTCTTGTGCCTCACCCAGAATATACAAATACACATAAATACATTTAGATCATTTACTTTAATCATTACTATTGGAATGTGAAGAGACTTTTAACCAGCACTGGAGCAGGGTTCATACCCATTTTAACTACTAAAACCTTTTCCATGACTTTCAAGTAAATTTCCATGGCCTAATCTTAATGTAATGTGTACGTATACATTCATTCATTAATTCATTTTCTTGTCGGCTTAGTCCCTTTATTAATCCGGGGTCGCCACAGCGGAATCAACCGCCAACTTATCCAGCATAATTTTTACGCAGCTGATGCCCTTCCAGCCGCAACCCATCTCTGGGAAACACCCATACACACACACATTCAGACTCATACACTGACAGTTTAGCCAACCCAATTCACCTGTACCACATGTCTTTGGACTTGTGTGGGAAACCGGAGCACCCGGAGGAAACCCACGCAACCATGGGGAGAACATGCAAACTCCACACAGAAATGCCAACTGACCCAGCCAGGGCTCGAACCAGCGACTTTCTTGCTGTGAGGCGAACGTGCTACTCACTACGACACCGTGGCGCCCGTACGTATACATGGTAAATAATAATAAAAACGATGCAAATTTAAAGTTATTACAGCATATCATAAAACATGCAACAATCTATTTAGTTTCAATTAATCTTTATATCTATGCAAACTTTATTTAGATAATGTTCACACAGCACACATAATGTGAGAACATGTGTTGGGCCAGGGACAGAAAAGAAGACAACTAACCTACAGTAACTATGCAGACATTTATTCAACTATTTTCCATGACTCTTCCAAAAATGTGAATTTGTCTGTTTTCTGTTTTTCCAGGCCTGGATAATGCCATGTCAAAAATCCATGGCTTTTCCAGATTTTTCATGACCGTATGAACCCTGCTGGAGACAATCACCTACTGCACCTTTTATTCTTAGACCATTTTAAAGAAGATGTTCTCAATATTTAGATTTATTTTTAATCCTCATGTTCCCGATTTTCAAACAGTTGTATCCTAGCCAAACATTATCCTAACAAACCATACAATCAATGGAAAGCTTATTTATTCAGCTTTCCAATAACAACTTCCAAAAACCACAGGTACTGTAATGAGCTGCAAGTACAATAACCTTTAATTAACAAAACTATTATTTAACAAAATTGTTAGTTTGGTTTCTTTTTTCAACAATGCATGCTATTGTTAACTTCAAAGTCAATCAGATCAAGTCTGAGGTGTGCTATTTTTACCATAACGTGTTTTGTGCGATTCATTTTATCTAAATCCAAACCAATTAAAGTCGTACATTCTCAGCTGATTTACATTCATCTATTGACTGAATTCAACAAGTGCTCAGGTCATTTTATTTAAAATGTGAAATGAAAAAATCTCGTCAAAGCTTCAAGCCTTCAAACCTGCATGAATAATCAGAGTGGACATGGCAGGCACTTCACAAGGCTCTCAGTCCTGTACGCAGGAATGTGCTCTATTTAAACCTTCGAGAATCAGTGTAAAAATGGACCTGCAGTGAGAGGAGCCGCACGTTCCTGTAGCGGAGGAGAATAAATAGGTCTTAGTCATTCCAAAGCCTCGCTAATGCAGCATCTCTGCCTCTCGCAACCACTGACTCACGCACATCAAAGGCTGTTGTGGGGCCATCGCTCCGCCTTCTCGCCTGCTGAATATGCATGATGTGTTAATTCCTCAGCCACGTTAAATCAAAAGGTCGGAAACAAAAGTGCACGACCAGGCCTGCTCGTCGCTGAGAGGCTGCGGCACAATGTGGAAAGGTGCTCAAACACAACAGAGTTCAAAAAAATGACTGCAAACTTCACTTTGAAGAGCTCGTTGCAACAGGCGCACGCCACAAAGCTGCAATAATCAGAACATTAGGGCTCTTCAGAAATGCTCCTTCAAGCCTAACATTAGACAACGGCTGCACACAAGCACTTGGCCTATACACACTAATGGGCAGAAGCCTTGTTCAGGCACAATTAAGGAACTGAACCGTCCCTCTCATACGGATATTCAAAAGGAGCCATTAAAAATGTACTGGCTGTTCAGGCTAGAACACGCTTTCTCAGCTGCATGTCATCCAAACTGGGTCAACTTCCCTCCCTCCTTCCTCGTTCTCTCTCCCTCTCTTTCTTTCTCCATCCCTCCCACCGTTTCTCCCTCCATCCCACCCTTCCTCCTCCTAGAGTCCTGAAAACACTATTCTCTGCCTGGGAATATTTGCCGTGCAACAGAGCAAGAGCGAGCAACAAGAAGAAGTCGGAGCGCTCTCAAAATAGACACCTCATAGATACACAGACCTCATTATGAATGACTGAAAGGCCTCATGAATTATTTGAATCTTCAACTAACTGTCTGCAAGATAAATCGGGCGCTTGAATTCTATGTAAATACGGACGCTTATATCTTATTTCTAGCATGAGTTCTCATTGCTTTAAATGCCTAATGACCTCTTCGGGGAGTAATTTGAGGTTAAAGGCATAGTCCCCCTCCAAAAAATTTTAATTCTGTCATCGTTTACTAAACTCTTCACTTGTTTAAAACCTATTTGAGTTTCTTTCTACTGTTGGGCATACAATGATATACTTCGAAGAAAGCTGGAAACCTGTAACCATTGACTTTCCTTTAATGGAAGTCAATGATTACCAGTTTTCAGCTTGCTTCAAAATGTTTTCTTTTCATGTTCAAGGTTTGAAACCACATGAAGGTAATTAAATGGTAATTTTTGGGCTAACCATGCCTTTAAAGTCTACGTGAACTGAAAGTTACTGAAACTTTTATTTCATTATCATGATGTATGCAGCATGGTGGCTCAGCAGTTAGCACTGTAGCCTCACAGCAAGAAGATTGCTCATTCGAGTCCTGGCTGTGTCAGATAGCATTTCTATGTGGAGTTGGCATGTTCTCCCTATGCTGGCGTGGGTTTCCTCCTGGTCCTTTGGTTTCCCCTACAGTCCAAAGACATGCACTATAAGTGAATTGGATGAACTAAATTGGCCATTGTGTATGAGTGTGTGTTTGAAAGTGAGAGTGTATCGGTGTCTCCCAGTACTGGTTTGCGGATGGAAGGGCATCCGCTGTGTAAAACATATGCCAGAAAGGTTGGCGGTTCAATCTGTTTTGGTGACCTGATAAATAAGGTACTAAGCCAAAGGAAAATGAATGAATGAATGAAGATGTGTTTCCAAATGAAAAATAATATTGAATATGGGGCACGGCTTTTATTTGGAGCATTATTACCTCACAGCAAACTAACGGTAAGAGGGGGCGTGGTTGAGAATATTGCTATGAAAGCCATTTAAAGTTATTTTAACAGAGAATCAGCCACTCCAAATGTGGAAACAAATGATAAGACTTTTAAGATTACCAAAACATCATCTTTTTTTCAGTGGATTGACTTGCAAGGATTAATTGTTGACCTAAAGAATAACAATGTGACTAGTACTGTCAATCTTGATATTCCATGGAGTTTACATTTGACAAAAGCCAAACATCTGAATTTAAGCTGATCAAGCTAGTTTTTGTCCACTGAATTTTTTAAAAAAAATCTAAATAACATGCAAGCACCTATAACAAAAAATGATGCCTTTCACAATGTCTATTCTCATCAGATGTAACACTCTCTCAAGTGGCTGCTGCAAAACAGCTATAAAAAAAACCTCTCTCTCTCTCTCTCTCTCTCTCTCTCTCTCTCTCTCTCTCTCTTTTCTGAGCGCCTGGCTGCTACTTGTAGCTACTGAAGTGTGTCTGAGCAAAGTTAGCCTGCAGACATTGCTTTCCAAGACCTCCACCTACACCAGTGCGGACATCCACACAACGCTCTCTGCATGATGAGAGCATCAGAGGGAACGGTGCACTTTATGTTACAGGTGTTGACAAGAAAACACACATATGGATTAGTATGTATTAAAAAAAACATGCAAGCTGTTTGGTTTAAAACAGAACTCTATAGAGCAAGGAAATCACTGGACTGGGAAACATATGACAGACAGCTGAGGTACTAAGAGTCTATATACTGCAGAGGATACATATGTCATATATAGTACCTCACTATAAAGGAACTGCAGATGCTAGAAGGTGTCATATGCTGTAGGGAAACATCACTGACTTCCATTCTGCATCTCTAAAATGTGAATTGCATAATTTATCATGTGATGTAAATACTCAAGTGTATTTTTTTGTCTATCTGCTTGTTAAGTGGTGACGTATTGATGATGTATGGAATACTGTTTCAGGGTCCAAGCCGCTACTCATTTGAATGGAGAAAATATTCATTTAAGACCCCTTTTTAGTCCTATCACACATTAAAGTGAATTTTATATAAAATCATGCTGTACACAACAGCCTCTGAGCTTGCTGCATCACAAATACCAAAATTGCAACAATTTATAAAAAATGTATCACTTTCTGCCCATCGGATATTAGGCATGGATATATATATAAATATTGCGATCGTGATTTTCGAAAGTATCACAGCGCTTTGTAAGCATTTATTATTACCATTTGATGAGTCGCCTTAAGCAGTCTGATAGAGCGTTTGGACCCTGAAGCCCCCTCACGTGACGTCACACTTAACAAGCGGATACACTTAAAAAATGACCTTTTCTAGTTGACTAGCTGAAACAACACAATTCACAATGTTTTTTGGGGACAACTTAATTGTTTTATGTTCAATACTCTTATATTTTTAAAAACAATTAAGTTAACTTAATTGATTTGTGTAGGGACGAAATGAAGCAATTTTGTGGAACTCAGCATTTTGTAGTGTACACTGTAAACAATGCAGGGTTTCCACACAATTCATTCATTTTGTGCCAACACAAATCGATTAAGTTACTATAACAAATTTAAGTGAATTGAACATAAAAAGATAGTTTCAAATATGTTTTCATTTTAAATATGTAGTTTGAACAAGCAGCAAAACTATTTTTGAGTGTACTTTAGCCTGCATATATCATAGTATTTAAAATATTAGCCCTACTGATACACTTTTCAATTATTTTTCAAATTATATTTAAGTTCAGTAACTAATTATTCTAGTAACTTTTATTAATTTCTAATGTTTTGAACTTATAATAAACTAATTGCTTTTGTCTTTGTCATGATGACGGTATATACTATTTTTCAAGTCATTTTCTTAGACACTGTGCTACTATTCAGCCTAATAAGTGAATAAATGAAAACTGCTTTTAACAAATTAAATGTATTTGGACAGTTGAAACCTAATTTATCATAATTACACCAATATTAAAACTATATATGAAATGCATTTAGGTACTGTAAGTCCAACTTCATATTGTTCTTAACACACGATTTTGAATAGGAATTGGTGCTGAGAATGTAACCATTAAAAGTAGAGGCGGTACATTTGGGGTCCTAAGGAGATCTGATTTTGAGGGAGAGCCTAATTTGTCAACACACTAAAAAGAAGTGAATGAGGTGACTGGTAAACAGTATTTGAATTCAATACAGTTTAACACATTAGCAAATATACAAGCACAAAATGGCAAAACATTAAATATTTCTAAACTTCAATGAAATAGTGTTTAACTGATGAGTGAAAAAAAAAACAGATAAATGCCCATTCATCCCTTGTGTTGTATTTCAAATGCTATAAAATAGTATTGACTCTGTGGGGAACCTTTTGACATTTTAGTTACGCGTGCAGACAATTCAAGATGAAGAATATAAATGGAACAAATGGTTTCATTAGAATGCAATATTAAACTATTATTAATACAATATTAAGACAATACATTAAAATAATATGGAAACATTCAACAGCAAAACACTGTAAACTTACAAGTTGCTACAGTGTGTTGAATATAATGTAGTGTTGTGACATCAAAACCCATATCTGCTGGCTTTTTCAGTTCTTGAGTAAAATGTGGTCAGGTATCATCAAATTATGGGTACCTCAACTGAAAAGTATCATTACAAAAACCCATAGGAAAAATTGCAAGGGAGCCAGCAGAAAATTTGTCTTTCTTGTTTTGACTTTATGACTGCAGCACAAAGTTAATATTGTATATCAGAAGAAGAAGTGAACAACAAATGGTTTTAAGTACCGGTCACACTTTATTTTGATGGTCCGTTTATTGAATTTAAGTTACATTGTAACGAATTCTCCTTAGATTATAAGTAGACTGTTAGGTTGGGGTTAGTGTTAGTTGACATGTACTTGCAAAGTTTCTTATAGTCGGTTAAATGTCTATTGAATGTCAGTATCAACAGATATTAAGTAGACAGTCAACTAATACTCAAATGGACCATCGAAATAAAGTGTTACCTATGTACCTTCAGTTGTTTTTACTATGAAAGTGTATGGTAAAATACAGCTTGAATGTTAAATGAACGTAAAAACGTAACCCTTAAAAAAAGCACTATATTGCAAATATGTCTCACATGATCAACATGTTCCAAAACCACATGATTCACTTGTGATTTTAACATGGGAAGTTCATTTGTTTTTTCCATTGGGGAAATACAGTAAAGAGTCATTTTGCTGGTGCAAGGTAAAAGTTGCTAGAGTGACATTTTCTACTGAGTGTATTGGCACGTACACAAACTGCCCAGCTATTAGCAGCAGTACATCAACAAACTCTTTTAATGAATCCTGTCCTCTGACCCATCTATGTTTACGAATACAAGGCTTGCTTTAATAGCCTCTGATCTAATCCATCACTTGACACCGACACAATTTCAGCCATTGCTGACTGTAACCTCATGGATATTGATTCTGGCTTTCCAGAAGCAAAAAAAAAAAAACCCCTAGCGTTGTCACTAATAAGCAGTTTCTTTAACTAACCCCGATCCGATAATCACTTCAGAAAATGTTTATTCTGAGATCAAGCTTGTAAGATGTAAAAGAGCGTTATGGGCTTCGGAGTACACGCGGAGAGTATACAGCAGACGCAGGAATCACTCAGGGGACGCTGTGATCCTGAAGCAGAGAGACAGGGACGAAACAGCAAACAGATCAACGTGTGCGGCCCCTCGCACAGCTGTCTCCGGTTAAATAATGGCTCCTGCTGATCCCATCCTGCTAGCACAATTACCCAGAGCTCCGGAGACCAGAGCGCAGACGCTCAGAATGCTCGGATAATGATTCCCAGCAAATTGATGACACCAGTGGCCTCGTTTGCACAAGCTAGATTAACCTGAGCGGGAGAGTTTGGTCGGTGAACGAGAGCTGAGCGGATACTGCGGTAAAAGCTGCATTTTGTAGTGTGTGTTTGTGGATCGCATCCTTACAGGAGGGCAGTTTGTCTCGCATGAGCGCTCACCAAAAGTACAACTCGAGAGTGATGCATCTTATGTGGTGCATCTTGCAGGGCTGCAGCATCACCTGTTGATTTGGGTTTACAAAAGCACCCTTTTGTTTTCTTACGCATGCTGGAAAGTTTTTGTGGCGAGAATGTCACCTTAAAGGAAACTCAGCACCTGTGGAAATTGTTCCCTCCGGACTTCCATTATTTCATCTTTTGGTGCTACATGAAAAACAAGCAATTGCTACTGCCGGAGTGGATATATTGAACCGTAAATAACCGTAGCAGGTTTTCGCCCGTCCCATCTCTTGGCCCGTGTTGCTTCGTCAGTGTGTGTGCATTGATTTTCATTCACCAAGATTAATTGGCCTCTTTAATAGACTAATTTCACAGAGGAACGGCAATAATCAGGGACAAATGAGCAACAGACTGGGTTTGTTTACTTTGCCTTTATTATGAAGTGCTTAAAATGCCTTGTGTCTTGTGCTTACATCATTTGAACATTGGCTCAAAAAAGTCGCAGGACATTTTTTTTTCTTTTGTTTTTCATCCTCAAACAGTGGATTCATCTACAGTAAAAAGGTTTTTCCTCTTCAAATGAGTATCTACATGAAGATCATCTCACAAACTGAGCTGTTATTCCTCTTTCAAGATATAAAAAAGGAAGATTGAGCTAGGTAACATCTACCTGAATCTAGGTTTTTTGTGCTACTTTTTAAGGATTTCTACAATGAAGTGCTTTTAACCTCAGGGACGACCAAACTGGAGGAAATGAAGTGTCGGATCTGAGCTGTGAGTGCATTACAGAACGGCTATGCAGATGGTACACCTTCCTATCACTCCAGTCCTTTGCTTGTCCTTGCGTGTCCCTTTGAGTTAACCTCAGAAAAGCCATTACATGCCCCGCACTTCGAGAGAATGGTTCTGAATTGCTTAGAGTGGGGTTACAGCACTTTGGGCCTACATCCTAAATCTACGTTTAAATTCGAGGCAGGCAGTGCATAAGCAGAGAGCAAAGGAAGATGGTTTGGACTTATGGATTTAGTCTCACTAAACTCTACATTGGCATTTTCCCTGATGTGGCATTTTTAAATGTTTATTAAGAGTATTGGATCGAAACATACCTGATTTAGAAAAAAATGCTATAGGTAATACTTTTATTACTTTCAAAAATACCATGCATTATGATTATTGCTTTTTATATTCTTATGAGAACCCCTAGAAATATTGCCCCCTGATACTATCTCTACATTTTGGCAAAATTATAAGCTTTGTGGTATTGGCATAGATTTTCCTTTCTTTTTTTTTTTCTTTTTCTTTTTTTGCATGCATTAAGTAGGTATACAAAAAAATAAGAATGATAATAATAAAAAAGAAAATATTAAATTATTACCATGGATCTAAATGCTTTGGCATGTTAATAAGTCTGGCATAACCCAAAAGGCAACGTTATTAAGAAAGAAAAGGCCAAATGAAAACAAAAGTGCATCATAGACAATCATATATCCTAGATGGAGTAATTGAAACATACAATAAATAAAAAAAGTCAAATAAATTATTTAAATAAATACCGGTTTACCTCAATTGTGAATATGTTTGGGCCACTTGCAGCAGTATGTTAATATCCACTGACAATACAAAAGAGTTTTATTTTAATGAGGAAAATGGTGTCACTCAAACCTTCATTCGACGCCAGTCATAGTCGAGTGCTGCGCAGCGTCAAGGTGAACTGTCTGAACGTCATTTGAGGACA
Organism: Danio albolineatus; assembly: GCA_903798035.1. NCBI lineage: Eukaryota > Metazoa > Chordata > Actinopteri > Cypriniformes > Danionidae > Danio > Danio albolineatus. Next base: position 1,210,064 of record CAIGQQ010032566.1, read on the forward strand.
TGGGTGCTGAAGTGCATGCGAAGGTTCCATATTCCTTTAAGGTCAACGTTGCGAAACAAAAACCAAAGATAAAATTGTGCTATTATTGGGTTTCATTTTGATTGTGAAACTGGGTAAGATAGCGTAATCATCCTAACACGTGACAGGGAAGTGAGCGCTGACAGACCGGAAGTCACGCCTCGATGGACGAGTGAGGTGAGAACGCACCTTTAAAGCACGCAGACTCGTAGTGCTTGTTCAGGTAGGACTTGAGCGCGAAAGTTTTGTTGCATCGCTTGCATTTGAAATGCTTAAACGCGGAGTGGGTCTGCATGTGTGCCCGCAGGTTGGATCGGTCGGCGAACGCTTTTCCACAGTGTGCACATCCAAAGGGCTTCTCGCCCGTGTGAGAGCGCATGTGGCCCTGCAGGAGCCAAGGTCTGCTGAACGCCTTCCCACATATGTCGCACTTGTGCTTGAGGTCATGGGTGAGCAGGTGCATGGCCATGGCTGGCATGGACACGTACACCTTCCCACATGTCGGGCACTTTTTGGCCATCTTGCTGTCTAAGCTCCGATGTGTCTGTTTGTGCCTGCTCAGGTTGGAAGACGTCGCATAGGTTTTGCCACATTCATTGCACGTGTGCCGCTGGAGGGTCCGCGAGCCACTTATCACTTTCCGACGGGACCTGCCGTCCGTGATGAAGAAGGCATCCACGGTGTAACCCTCGCTCACCGCATTGTCGCCATTGATGTACCCGGATGTGATCTCTGACTGTGGGCTGTCAGGTTGGTCTGAGTCAGGTGCCCCGTAGTCGCTGTGGTTGCTGTCGTAAATGGGTCCTGGAGAAGGTACTTTAGTGCCTCCGTCACTCTCTCCATCATAAATGGTCGGGGTGATGTAGTCACTGATGTAGCCTAGCATGGAAAGAACAAGATCTTTTATTCAATTATTCATATTCACAAGGGAATCGGCTGAGGACAATGGGGTTCGGCGATGCAACGACCACTTTTCCGCTCAATTTATCTCCACCTTGGCAAAGGCGACCGAAAACCAGATTGTGCCAGCGCTCTTTGAGATTCATTATATGTTTAACAAATTCAGCATTTCTCTTTGAATATAATTAGGCTTAATGACCACTCACTGCTGGAAATTTCACATCGAACAGTGTCAGGTTGGCTTCACATTATTCCAGAGTTATTTGAGGACAAAGTCAGGGAGCTGTGAAGGATACTACATCCGCTGTGGACTTACAGTATGAGCACAGATAGCACTTTTTTTTTACAGTAGGAGATTAATTACCCCTTTCTAAAGGCACCACCATAAGCACAGTGTGCAGTATGCAGCTGCCCTAAGCGTTTCTTTGATTTGCAGAATAAACAAACACCTAAGCTCATTTGGAAGTGACTGGGCTCCAAGTTGCTGAGAAGTTGAGCATTGTTACCAGTAGATGTTTTTATAGAGCATGCATGCAAAGGTTACTGTGCGTTTTCTGTGATGGAATCTCACTGATTGTGTTTGAATTGCCATCATGGTTTTACATAAATCACAAGCAAAGCCTTGGGGGTGCTCGATCCAGCTACTTTCGTTACATAGTTTATATTTTACGCTGTAAACGAGCCTCTTTTTGTAGCAATCTCTGGTATATTTGATTCGTGGTTGCATCTAAAACTGAACGCTAAAATAGCAGAATAAACAAAAACGCATTCCTTTGCATTTACCTTTGTCGTGAATCCGAAAGCTGAGATCGGTCCTGGACCTGCCGTACGCGCTCTCAAGTTCAGAGGATGAGAAATCATCTAGCTTCACCTTTTTCACCAAAAAAGACCTTGGCATGTTTAGAGCGCAGAGCTGAAAGCCTCTTCCAGCACGTTATCCTCTCTTTATCCACCGCACAATAGAAGAGTTGATCCTGCAGGGCTGAAAGTCAAACACCTGAGCCGGGGGAAACACGCGGAAGCTCCGGAGCTTCAGCTGAGCACGAGCCGTTCCGCACAGACGAAATGCAACTTCAGCACTGGACAGCGCACGCGACGACTGAAGCAACAGCAGCAGCAGCAGCAACAGATCCGCCTCCCCGAGCCTGTGTCAGAGTGCGCTCGGACCCAAATGGACACGCTCCAAAAATGGGCAGTTTTAAATTCGAGCACGTTTCCGGAGAAGCTGATGTTGTTAAAGCAGAAAGACCGAGAGACAGAGAGAGAGAGTGAGAAAGAGCTGCACTCGCGCGGGTCGGTTTGATGTCTGAGCTCTGCTGATCAGCTGCTGGGATTTATACGCGCGCGATCAGGTGGGAGATGGAGATGGAAGTGCTTAATTTCATCCATCAGAAATCTCCCGGGAACAACATTGGACGAGAATGATTTATTGATGCTGTTATTCGTCTCTCAGTCTCATTTTTTTCCACGTTCACGGTGCCCGCCATGTTTCCGCGCAATAAGAATGGAATTTATTGAGGAAAGTCGAGTTACGACAATATGATACTCATAAGCTAGACAAATCCACATTTCATAAATCAAAGTGAAATGATTTTTTAGGTGTACTGTGATTTTTCGTATGAAAAAAGTGAAGTGCTGTTCTTTCCTTTTCAACAGCAAGTCACCAGTAAAAATAGCAGAATCACCTCAAACTTGGTCTGATCCTCGTTTTCTGCTGCTCTGTCAAAGCTGCGCAAATCACATGGGACATCCAGACATCGCAAAATCCTTCAGTTAGCTTTTTCATCCATTTACATCACAGATACTATGATGATACACAGATTATATAACGACATCTCACCATGAATACCTTCGCAGTCATTTACTGTATAGAAACGAGCTGTTGTTTTGAGCAACAGATGTACAAATACTCATCCTTCATTTTATTTTAAATAAATACCTCTAGCACCATGCCAAAGAAAAATATCAAGAAAACTGGAAGATAATTTACCTATTTACACTTCTCTCAAACATGCATTTCTTCATTCTTAATCCTTGCTATCATTAACTATTATATATAAAGGGGTAGTTCATCCAAGAATCACTGCTAAACCTGCTGCTAAATTCATCACCCTCAAACAAAATAGGTGGCTTTTTTTCTTTGGCAAACCGTAAAATTATATTTTAGCTAAAACTTTGAACCTCGACGATTCATTAAATACCATCAATAGCTAGCAACAAGCCTACAGGCAAAAATAATAACAATAATTAATGCATGGTCTGTGCCAGAAGCTGAACATTATTTACAACATTATTACATTTAATCCAGAGCCTCAGGCGAATCTGTGCTTTTAAACTATCCTTTTAATTGCCAAATCTCTCAGTTATTTGTAATAGATTTAAGTTTATGAAAATTGCACGTTATACAAACCACAATAGTTAGAATCTAATGCAGAAGTTTCTAAAAGGATGTAAAATGTTAAACAGTTCCACATGTTCCCTAAACATTGCTTATTAACCCCACTTGCACCAGCTCTAAAGCTTCCACACAATACAGTACATCTGCAAACTCATTTAAATTACAAATATAAACAGAGAAATGTTAAATGGCGAGTGAGTGAGTGAGTGAGTGACTGAGAAATGATTCATGATTTCTTCTTAAAAACATTAACAGTAACTTAATTGATTTAAAAGGCAATTGCTTTTTCAATTTAAATCATTGATTGCAAAATTGATGCTAATCGAGAGTGTGTGTGTTAATGTTAATAACAAAAAATGAATAAAAAGATAAAGATGCTATTATGGTGTTTTGACATGTATTGACATGTTTTTTTATAATTATTTTTTCAGGGTTCAAGGGAGACATTGGCTTTTACAGTGTTAGCTTAGCAAAGCCGGGCAAGTGTGATCACAAATGTTTCAGGTTATTCACCCCGCACAGCAAAGGTTGGTGGCCAGAGGTGATGTAATGCTGTAATGCACGCTGCTATTTCCACAGAGCTTCTTCTGTTTCTGTATTTGGGCTTCTAAAGGACACGACACAAAGAGAGAAGTACTTACAACTGAATCTTAATTATGTTCCAGAGAATTATAAAAAATATAGCTAGCATTTGACAAAGGAGAACTTCCAGAATCTCTCTCAGTTCAGTGCTAGAATGGGCTAAAACTCCTCAAAGAACCAGCAGCTCCAACCATAATAGACGAAGCTGTAGATTGTGAGCCACAATCTGTAAGTATTTTTATTTGTGAAAATTGATCTATTACATGCACAGTTTCTAGCGTTAATAGTATGTTGTTGCAAGGACGTAAACAAGGATGTAAACAATGGGAAATGCTGTTTGGCACCGCTAACAATTTAGCTAAAAATTCATATTTATCAGTCAAACCCATGTGAACAGCCACAATCTTCAGCAGCACTGCAGTTTCTCTTTATGCGGCCGCTTTCAGTGTCTCTCTATGCAGCCGCTTTCTCTGCGTTCTACATCTCAAATGAACATTTTATATTACTTACACATGCTTATTCTGAATATAAGTGAAAGACACTTTTCAGATTTTATTTTAAAGAGCAAGTGTGAGGTTCAGCTGTGTGCTCTTAATTTTCTGTCTACACTCTGAATGACAGTGTTTACACAGCGCAAAAGCACATGCTTCTAGGAGCGTGACGCTTCTTCTGGTGATGTGGAGCCGATCTGCGAATCACAGCACACTATGTTAACTGACTAATCAGAGCCTCTTGAGTTTTCATGTTAGCTGAGTAGCAGTAATCAAAGAAAGATAAATGAAAAAATAACGTGATTTTCTACAAAAAAAGCACACATTGATCTGCATCTTATAAACACAACCAAGCCATAACACTCTGATACACTCTAAACCACCTCTTTAATGGACAGGACAGTGGAAACTACAGACAGGAAAGTGAGGGGAAAGATTGGCAAAGGTCCTCGAGCTGGAAATTGAACTTCATCATGAAGTCACCATGAGCACTTCTGTGCTATATGTCAACACACAAACCACTAGGCCATTGGCACTCACATACTACAAAAAAGCTAACAAAAACGGTCAGTCATAAAATGTATGTTCATCATTGACTTAGATCTGTTTCTGTGAAAAACCTGTAACATCTATGGAGCCTTTCCATTGCACACAAGGTTCCTTGCAAAGAAAAAGCTACATTAAAATACTCTCTACAATCAGAAAATTAAAATGTTTTAAAAACCGAAATGAGTCCTATGCCGTATTTGAGGAAAAACTCAATTTTGAGCCTTTTTTTAAGTATGCAAAACTACAAGTCCTTATGAAATATGTGAGAATATAAAGGAAGCTTTTCAGACAAACATGTGTAGTTTCTATATTGTTTACCCGGCATTTCCACTCTGTGCCATCAGTAACTAATCACCTGGCTAATCTGTGAGTGTTTTCAGCAGCAGTGCTATAGGCTGCGTAGGCTCTAGTTTACAGCTGGTGCTCGTGTGCAGTGGCAGAGGAGCAGCACATTCAGGCTCTGCAGCTGCTGCGGCTCCTCCACGAGCAGATGGAGCCTAGTGGGAACAAGGCGGAGATGGAGGGGGGCAAGGAGCAGCAAAGGGGAACTCGAAAAATCACTACAAGGAAAAGAAGGAAGGAGTTTCAGAGAAGAGTTTAGTCGCAGTGTTGTAGAGATTAACACAAACAGGTAACTAGTCTGAAAACAGTCCATTGGCCCTGAGAAAGTGTATAGTTCTGCGCTTACCTTGTTGCTCTGTATGTTCTTTCAGTTCAGGGCTAAACTGGACTCTTTTCATTTGTACCAAAGATTGATCCACATTTTTGAGGAGAAATCATGCAAATTATAACACCAAATATATTATTACAACACATAATAAATATGACATTTTCTCAAAACAAAAATCTATAACACTTAATTTTAAGGTGTACAGAAGTTCTATGTACTATATTATTATGGAGTACTATATTTATAGCATGCATAATTACATGCAGCTAATCCAAAATCTAACCCACATTCTAACTGTAACCATATAAGTAGCCTACATGTAATTAACCCTTATGTACTGTTGGGGCTGTTTTCTTCCACTCTAGGATGCTTTTGTGTTTTAATTTGGCCAATACGTTTTCGGTTTCAGCTAGACAAATGATTTTTGGTGACAAATCTTATTTTGACACATATTTTCAGAAAATGCTTTGAATTATTTTTTTAAAAACTCAACAATACACTCTGGGCAAATTTATGACCCTTTTGTTATGTTTGGGATTAAAACATCCACTCTTTAATTGCCAAGTTCACAAATTATGTCACTGATTTGGTGAAAAAAAACACACACAAAATGACGTATTTTCAATCTAAAAAGTAACTGTGGACTGGATATCTGATGTTTTGGATATCTGAAACAACATTGCCTTAGATGCATTGTTTTTGATTCATTTTCATTTTTTTCTCCCTAATTTACTGTTGGTGGCTTTTTTTGCCCCATTGACTTCCATTATAACCACTTTATTTTGATTACAAAACCATGACACCATATAATCATGCATTTTTGATTGTTGGTGGTTTTCCTTGTTGGGAAAAGGTAAAATTTGTAATTTTTACTGTTGATCATCAGTTGGCACCATTAACCCTTTAGATAGGCCTGTGAAAAAAAGCTTTGTTTCTGGATTTTATATAGAGTATAACAGCATATTAAAGTGTGTGTATGTGTGTATGTGAGTGTGTGAAAGTGACCTTTCACTTACCTTCAATCAAAATATGCATGTAAACCCTCAGAACTACATGGAGTAAATAAAAACTAATAAAGCTAATAACATCACTAGTTTCACAATATTTGTAATGTTTACATGGAGACTTGCACATTAAAATCTGTCTTTGAAAGTGTTTTTAGAGCTAAATGACACTAGGAAAACATGCAGTATGGTTGTTGAGTGTTGCGATAACGATACTGTATATCTTACAATACTTACAAACTTTAAAATATCATTTATTTAATCACACTAAAATAAACAAGTAAGATATATTTTCTAGGGGCGACACGGTGGCACAGCAGGTAGTGCTGTTGCCTCACAGCAAGAAGGTCGCTGGTTCGAGCCTGGGTTGGGTCAGTTGGCATTCTGTGTGGAGTTTGCATGTTCTCCCTGTGTTCGCGTGGGTTTCCTCCGGGTGCTCCGGTTTCCCCCACAGTCCAAAGATATGAGGTATAGGTGAATTGGGTAAGCTAAATTGTCCGTAGTATATGTGTGTGAATGAGAATATATGGATGTTTCCCAGTGATGGGTTGCGGCTGGAAGGGCTGCGTAAAACAAAATGCTGTATAAGTTGGCGGTTCATACCGCTGTGATGACCCCGGATTAGTAAAGGGACTAAGCCAAAAAGAAAATGAATGAATGAATGATATATTTCCTGAGCTAATAAAGTCTGAGTAAACTTTAAAACATCACAATTGACTGAAATTCTGATTCGTTTTGACTTGTCATTTTCCTCTCTTGTCTTTCGCCATAAGTTAATTTCTTTTCAGCTCTAGGTTCACCTAAGAGCACCAACTGGAGATGTGGGGATACAGATAATAAAGGCCCCATCTGATTGGTCAGATCTGGATAAACAACCTATGTATGCAGCACAAAAAATAGATATTTAATTTATTGTACATCTCTGTGATATGGATATTGCATATGCTCTTATTGTGATAGTGGTATATTTTCGATATACTGTGCAGCCCTATAAAAGTAAGTTATTTCAGATGTATGTTAGTAATAAAACTGACAATTTCTTAAATTTCATTTGTTTTTTAACTTTAACTAAGTGTTAACATGAGCTAACATGGAAAAACACAGAACATAGAAAACACATTTAATAAAAACAAACAACAAAACAGCATGCACAATTTGCAGTAAAACTTGATCTCATAGACAATCCTTCACACTCCAGCTACAACAACAGTGGTCTCAGTGCACAAATAAAGTAGACTGCTGGATATTATCCTTCAGCCTGCTGTCGCAATAATAACACTAAATATTGCTGAGTGCAATTCTCAACAGGCCAGAAATGCTGGTCTAGGTGTAAAACACACATTGCAATCTATTTTTTTGTTTTGTTTTGTTTTCTTGTGACTTTGAGTAAAAAACAAACCGCATTGGCAAACCAAGCAAACAAACACCAAAGTTGGTGGGTGGCACTACAATGTAATGCGTACTACAGACTCTCTTTCTCTCTCTCTCTCACTCTCTTTCCCCCCACATTCACAGCAAATTGAGGATGATGCAAGCGATGGTGGGTAATTAGGATTCTCTCCTCCCTTTTGTCTCGAGCGCTTGAGCGATTTAAGTCATCACCACGCAAGTGTCAGTGGGGCTGCGGCGGATCTTCGCCTCGAGCTCTTTCCTTTACAAGAGTCAGCCTCCATCTGCGCCTTTGTACTTTCTTCATCCTGATGAGGAGAGAGGCTCCGAGGTAATTGCCTTGAATCAGTGAAATTGCATTTCTATACTTGACAAGCCTTTCTGTGAAAGAGCAACATACCAGAGACTGGGAATTCCGCAAGAAAAGAGAGAGAGAGATATCATTTAATTCTGCCGACAGTCAAACAATGGTGTGTCAGAAGTGATCAGAGGTTACATCCTTCTGAACCGTAAGACACGGAGCCGAGGGAGAGAGATATTAACACTCGCGCTGAGGTGATATTATAGCCTGCTTCCACACGTAAACACACACTCGCACGTACCAATCCACCTCCAGATTCATCTGAAAAGCCTCTTAGATGATTTTTCAGGTCACTGCGGGGAGACGAATCGCTTAAAGTGGACTTGTGGGGGGAGAAAATGACCTGGGATCAGATTCCTGTTGAATTGGGTATTTTGATTAATATGAGAGAGATCAGGGGTGCTTTGTGACATGGGGTGAGCTGGAAGGCAACGGTTTAACCACTGTATCATACGTGACTACCAATCTCATGAGGTACAGTAAATTTGATGTGCTGTGTCGGTTGAAATGGTTAGTCTAGAAAAACAAGTAGGAATGTCAGATATTCTGGAATATTCAGAATATCAAGATGTTAAATTATTAACGATCATATAAATACCATATAAGCCATTAAGCAGATTATTTTATTTAATTCGATGCATAGCATTTCATTTTTTTTTTTTGGTTGAATCATTCATTCATTAATTTTCCTTCAGCTTAGTCCCTTATGTATCAGGGGTCACCACAGCGGAATGACTCATCAACTATTCCAGCATATGTTTTACGGAATGGATGCCCTTCTAGCCACAACATAGTACTGTGAAACCCATACGCTCTTGCATTCACATATACATATAAACTAAGACCAATTTTGTTTACCCAATTCACCTATAGTACATGTCTATGGACTGTGGGAGAAACCAGAGCAACAGAGAATACAGGGAGAACATGCAAACGCCAGTCGGGACTCGAACCAGCGACCTTCTTGCTGTTAGGCAACAGTGCTAACCACCACCATTAAAATAAACAGCATTTTATTCACTTTATTTCACATTTCATAATATAGTCACACAGAAAATGACTATTTTAAATTTAAATAATACTTTACAATAGCTACAGTATGTTTCCATCCGAAGATGCAAATTAAATTTATGCGCAAACCTGGAATATCACATATAAGACATGCAAATAAAGCAGTGTTTCAACCCAATTAGTCAAAGAGAAAAAAATTGTCACATCCTGATTAACTGGCGCCAAATATCAACAGTAAAAACTGAGTTTGTTGTGGTAGGAGAAGCTGCGTGAATCTTTTCTTTATTTAATAAATTACATGAACCTCAGAAACTGATGCCGATTAATCTTACTGCTAAGATTAACTTTAATAAAGTAAAGATTTATCATTTGCATGTGTTTTTAAGGCCTGTGACGGAGCATTTCAAGAGAGTTTAAAACAATTGGGCACAGGAACTTTTGCAAGAGTAACAACGACTAATTGCATTTAATTATTTATACAATAAAGATGATATAGTGTTAATTTACATTTACAAAACATGCATTTTTTAGAAATCTTTTTTTGTCTTTTGTTTCCATGTCCAAATATCTGCATTTCAAACCTAAAACAAGATTATTTTGATTACCCCACTGGCTGATTATGTAGCTTGTTTTAAGGGAAATCTCACTTAATTTTGACTTATAATTTCTGAAAGTGACAAAAAAAAATCTGTATGTTTTATATTTGGACTAGAAACAAGGCAACCCTAAGTAATTTGCATTGTGATTACTTAATTTCTGTACTTCAATACTTGATAGACTCCCAAGAAAAAAGTCAAATACAGAATTCGAACCATTTAGTAAAACTGTATTCATATAGTAATATTTATCACCAAAAAATTCAAATATCGCAATGTCAGATTTTTCTAATATCGTGCGTCCCAGCACCACCCGTTTTGTGTTTTGAGGTTAAAGCAATTAATTATATAAGAAAAAAGGACCACACTGAGTTCTCCTAATGCAGCAAATTCCAACTTCTTTTTGATATTTGGCACCAGTGACGATTTTGTTCTATTTCACTCATTAAATTGAAACATTTTTTTATTCACGAAGGTTTTTATTAATGATGTTTAGTGCATAAGTCTAATTCACAACTTTATGAGTAAAACATAGTTACTGAGGTTGTCAGTCTGGCCTAAAAGCACAACATCATGCAAATGATTATTTGTAAGTTCTCTATTGCCCCACCTAATAGAAAGACTGAATACCGTCTGTTCAGTCAAGCTGTCAACCCTCAGCACAAATCAAAAGACCCGAGGCAAAGAAAAATGCTAACAAAAAAAAGGAAAAAAAAAGAACACAGCAAAAATATGAAACCTATATTTCACTTAAAAAGTCAAATCATTTTTCATATTTGCAAAAAAAAAAAGAACTTTCCCTAAACATCCTAGCTGTCAGATTTCCAGTTTTCGCGAATAGCAGCATAGCCTACCTGGCAGCATCTCTGACAAGCAGATGGGTTCAGAATTATATTTCATTAAAACACAAACAGACCAGAGGGTGCCCTCACCACGCTTCTCCCATGGCACGTGTGTCTTGGCTACAAGACAGGAGCAGGAGTTTCACAAAAACATTTCTATATCAGGGTTTGTATTCCCTGCCGCAATTACAGCCCAGTCTGCGGGTAACAGTCGGTGACCCCGTGTCTGACCCCGCCGTTTGGCTGCTCTCCATCGGGGTCCAAATGGCCGACAGCTCAAGCGTTCGCTGACCAGCATGTACTTCCACTAGCAGCTGAAAAAAGTCACCTATCACTTGCAGGACTGCGGTCTGGTGACAGAGGGACTACATTAATCTTATTTGTCATAAGCAGTCTCTCGGGAGAAGAACGAGCCAGCCTGGGACTCGGCGAAGCCTCTTTATCTCACACAATCGTGAAAACAGACCCAAACACACACACGCACAGAGAGAGAGAAAGAGCTCTATCTCTGGCTGGCAGTCTGGAGCTCTAATTAGATGTGATAGTTAAAGAGACTGAAAACGGGGACAAAAGCCACATTATGCAAATGGTGTTTGATTTTTGCCCATTCTCTCCTCCGTCTTTCTTTTTCCGGGCTCTTTTTTTTCACACTGTGTACCCGACTTGTGAAAGGAGGGAGAAGAAAGCGAAAGGGAGAGTTTTGTGCGGTGCGCGCTGGCCTCGGTTTGTGCCCTTCCATGTGTGAAGACTCAGCTGAGTAGGTCCGATAATTGGACACTTTGGCTGGAGATAGTTTGATAATGGAGAGGCTTGTCATTGTACTGTAGGAGAGTGTGTTTGCGAGAGAGTGTGTGTGTATGTATGCGAGGGTGTGAGAGGATTTTTAGACGTGAGACACAGGAGATTTTAACTCAATGGGTTAAGCAAAATCATGCTGCAAAAAGACATGGGGGAACTGTGGGTCAGATAAAAATGCAGCGTAACCAGAGACAAATGTAACACTATAACATGGCAGATATGCTGTACTTCAAGAGTAATAAGCTATTTTGACCCCTTTTTCTTTCATACTTCATATACTGTATACTGTATATTTTATTTTAACATTAGTTTCAATTTAACAATAAATTTCAGCATCGATTAACGCAACCTCTGATATAAATAGCGTACACATAAAGAGTATTCAACGGAGTAAACACAAACTAGCCATGAACAGCTGCATGTATAATTCATGTTAAAAAAGACTTCAAAACACTTTAAAAATATATATTGATCGTTAGTATTTAATGCGTTAAACACTGTTAAATAATGGATCTTACTGTAATAGTTAATAATTTATTAACTCATGAATAAATAAAAAAATTAAATATTAAATACAATTTTGTATTGCGAAGTACATAATGCAATTAATTTGTACTTTTAATAAAATATACTTGAAATAAATTAATTATACATATTTATTAAACGAATAAATCTATCTATCTATCTATCTATCTATCTATCTATCTATCTGTCTGTCTGTCTGTCTGTCTGTCTGTCTGTCTGTCTGTCTGTCTGTCTGTCT